>NSJW01000399.1:0-600000 GCA_019955255.1 Castanospermum australe | reverse complement strand
AGGTTATCTCTTTTTTTTTTACTCTTTGTGTTTTTGCATCTTATATATATACATGCATGAGGCTGGGTTTGGCCCATCTTGAACGGCTCAGTCATCCATTCCTTCAGGAAAATTCAAATTTACTATTCTCAATCATGTCTTTTTAATTAAATATTAACAATTTACCAAAATAAATTCTCAATTAAGAAAAAAGTTATTAATAATTACGATAGAAATTTTTTTATGAAATTATTAATATTTAATTAATGAAATAGGAAAATGGGACAAAATATTTTGATTTTATCATTGGTTGAAGGAAAAAGTGCACTAGACCAAATTGGCCTACAGCCCGTTTGGTCGTTTGGTTCAGCAATAAAATAGTGTTGTGCATAACATTGAGGTAAGTCTTCCTTTTCCTTCTTTTCGATGAACGATAAACGCATTGTGCCGTTTGTGTAACATTTAATGTTATTAACATTAGATCAAAAGTTAAATTAATAAATTTTTTTATTCAAGTTCAACCATTTTATAATAACATAATAATTATGTTACAACACACACACACACACACATATATATATATATATATATATATATATATATATATATATATATATATATAGTTAGAGAATTAAAAAAAATAAAAATCATTATCAATCAGTTTATTGAGAAGCCATCAATTTTTTTTATTATAATTAATTTTTGATTAGTTTTGACTAGTTTAATCTGATTTAATCATAAATTCAATTATGACATTAAATCATAATTAAAATGAAGGATGGTTCATGGTTAAACTAGTTCAACTGACCGGTCTAGCCCAATTTTAACAATCATGATAATACTAATACAAACAGGTCATCAATCTTAATATGGATTGGTAAAATGCTAACTCAATTCACTTAAAGATTAAATGAATTTATAAAATACCAATTCAGCTCACTTAAAAATTAAACGAGTTGCTAATCAAAAATTAAAAAATCATAACAAAAAAAGATGAATAAAATAAATATAAAACCATAAAATACTAACTAATAATTAAATTTAATTCCTAAACATCATAAATATCATCAAAATAAAACTAAAAAATCATAAATATTAAAAATTTAATAAACTTAATTATCGAAATGAATCAATTCGACTCAATAGCTTACCACGAGTTTGGAGAAAAATAAGTTCGGACTGAATTTGTTCACTTTATAGTCTGTTTGTGTTAGGCAGGAAAAACGTTGCAAACCCTCGTTTAATAGAAGCTTAAAAAACTAGTTGAGAAAAAACGTGTTGAAATAATGAAAAGATAATTTGTATTGGTCAAAATTCAAAACAAACAAGCCCACTCGTCGTAAAAAAAGTTGACCCGTAAAGTGTAACTCAATTTGATAGCTGTACACGTGATCGCATTTATGTCGACTTTCAAGATGGAAACATCTTCCTTAATCAAATTCAAATTCATTTGGGTAATTATAAAAATGTAGTCCTTAATTAAATGTATTTAAAATTTGTATTATAATCTGAACTCAAATCTCAAGTTTAATTAATCTAGCACAATATCAAGATATTGGATTTCACTCATTTATTTTAAAAAATGTAAATGAGCCAGAAATATAAAAGTTAAAATAGAAAAATAATTAAATACATTCTATGAGTACCAAACATTACAGATAAAAATTGTTTTACTTGGATTCAACTTACTTACTACTATATCATAATCTTTATAATATATATATATATATATATATATATATATATATATATATATATATATATGTATATATATATGTATATATATATATATATGTATAACAAAGGATCATTATACACCTTGATTATATCAATGTACAAATTCCTACTCATCATCGAAGCCTTTCCTTGAATACATATATTTTCCTCGATCCAGCATCCTCCTTCACGTCTGCTGTGGTAAACCCCTTCACTTGCACTCATAAAATGTTAATGGGGAAAACACTGTCCTTTAAAGACCTTTGTGAACAAAGAGCTATATATGATTTTAAATATTTCTAGATTTATTACTCAAGTAGTTAAAGCAAGATTAAAGGCTTTATATAAGGTGGCCAAGATCCACAGAGATATATAGACAAAGGATCTATCTCATTGTATTAAGCCTCTTCAAGGTTGGTTGTGTTCAAAAGGTTTCCCATCAATGCGTAACCCTACCTACGCATTATCTATGAAAAACCAATTGTTTTGACAGTCATACAAGAATCATTACCTCCTTTTTAATTTTCAAGTAATGCATTAATTTCAAAGTGACAATTATATTATCGAAGCCTACTTTTAATACGTCACTTAATTGTGGCTGATAATTCTTCTATTGACGGTTTGCAAGCCACTCACAAACGCTCTAAAATTAGTAAATTACTACATTTCTTGTTTCTTTTTATATGTTGGTTTTTTTTAAAAAAAAGTTTTGTTTAATTTTATATATCATTTTAGAAAATTAAAAAAGTATTTATTATTTTTTAAATTTTATTCTTAGTATTGATAAAGTGAGAGAGAGTTAGTAGAATAAATTTATTTTAAGTATATATTTCGATAAAAAGAGTAATTTAGTCAAATAATTTTTTTTTATAAATGATGCTATTAATGATTTTTTTAATTTACATACAATTATTTTATAAAATTTAAAGCAATGGCTAATAAGCCTAATTAATATGTATCAAATATATCATATCAAGATAGTTTTAGGAATTAGAGCCAATTTTTTTTACAATAAAAAAATCTTGACTCCCAAACAATACAAGCATCCTTACAAATAATATCTGAATAACCATGAGAATAATCGGTTACAAAATCATCACCACTGGGTACTCGAGCATTAGTAAGCAAATAGGAAATGTGGTGTAATTAACCTCATCATCAATGATGAGTTGGATTAATTAACATTAACTGTAAGAAAATACTTACTAATCTATCCAAACGCGTGAGAATTCTACCAAAGCAGAATGATTAAAAACTTTGAATTATATTGTGACGTAAGAAATAACTACTTGACCATCTTTCTTCTATGCATTTGCCAAACCCACCGTTTTCATTGTATGTTAATCAAAGGGAAATGAGAAATCTCGGAACTTAAACTCCATAGAATCATTGTGAGAGATAAACATTCCTATTTATATATATGTAGTCATGTACACACACAACTATCAGTGGTAGCTTGAGTTTCCACCAAAAGTGATGGAAATAGGTTCATTTTCTTCATCCCCATATGGAGCTTGACATTCAGTCGAGATTCCCAAGTATCTATTAATTACTTCCTCCATTTCTTTTTACCTTTGACTCTAAAGAAAAAAAATAAAGAGTTATAATTATTGATGAAAAAATTAAATAAGTAAGTTCTAGTAATTTCATAATTTGTTATATATGTAAAATATATTTTATCATAATTTTAACCGTTAATTTTTTTATTAATAGTTATAACTACTCTCCTTTTTTTATGTTGTTTACGGCTTTAAGGTACTTGCACAAGGATTAAGATGTTAAATAGCCTCATTTACAAGAAGAAAAATTGTACTTGACTCAATTATCTTTTTATTAAAATATTCAAAATACTAATATTCATACCACTAATCCTCTCTTACTTTATTAATAGCAATGATAAAGTTAAAAAAAAATTAATACTTCTTTATTTTTTAAAATAATAGATAAAATGAAATATATATATATTTTAAAATGACAAATAAAAAAAAAACGGAAGGAGTATTTAAAAAGACATTGCTTCTTGCATACAAAAAGTTAGAAAAGGCTTGGTTTTTGGCATAGTTTGTGCAAATAAGAGAGATTTTTAGTATATCCAGTGTAAGACATTCTTTTTATATTGCGGCATTAAACATGAGTCACATTAGTTAATTTTTAAATTTTATTGTTAAAGAGAAAGATAGATGTGACTATATTACTAAAATGACATATGTTCAATGATAAAGTGTAAAAAAAATATATTACATTCAGCATACTTGAGGATTTCTCTAAAAATTATGTTAATTTTGGTTTGATCACTAAGCTAGACCTTTTAAGTTTTTGCATTTGCCTTAAGAAAATAACCCAAAAACCTTAATAAAAAGAAAATGCATATGTTTAATTATGTTTAATTTTAATACAAACATATTTTTTTAATCAAAAATATATTTTATAATATTTTAATTTTAAATTTTTTAAATATAAAATAAATTAATTCAAACAAGACTAATTAAGTCTTCTTGTCTTCTAAGAGCTTGGGTCCAATGCTAGCTCTATGGGATGGGAGAAACATAAGTGCTTGTGACGGGCTTTCAATGGCTTATTTGGCAACGGCATTGGGCCACTCAGATGGAGAGTATAGGAAAACAATTACTTACAACTTAGGTGAATTGGGTAGAAGCTAAAAATGAAAGTAAAAATTTCATAAATAATTATTGTGCATAAAATTATATACCAAATTTGTTTATAAAAATTTTGTCTTTATTTTTACTCTTATACTAAATGTATACTTAATAAAATGCATTTTAATTTAGGTTAATTAAATTCGTGTCTATCTTATCATAAAATGTGATTATTCAATTGTAAGAAGGGTGGAATCATACTTATTCCAAAAGTTTCTGCCATGACCACCAATGTATGAATTTGGAGGTTTCCATTGGCCGTTTCCAACTGAGGGCTCTGTGCCTATAACTCTAGAGAGTGTTAAGATGCTTGGTTGTATTTGGCTTATTTTTGGGTCACTTCAAAAATAGTAAGAAATATATTTAATTTTCTTTCTTTACTTTCCTCATTTCTCTTCTACTTTTTCACTCTCATCTTGTTATCTCTCTACCTCTTTACTCTTACACACACAAATGTGTGTGCTCATTATTCACTTAGAGAAAATATATTAATATAGTGACTTTTATCTAGCACTTTAAATATACACAAGCATTTGATATAATTATTATTAGTAGGACCACTCTCCAATCGAAAGAGTTCTTCAATTGAATATTTGCCGCTAAAGACAGTGCAACACTCTTGCTTTTTCAATTTTTTCATGTCAAGTTACTATTTAGTAATTAAGTTTTGCATGCCTAATAATTATAAAAAATTCAATAATTAATTGGTTCAGCATAAATATCATTTCCTCAGATGCTAATCTTGCTCAATTAAATTTTTTTAATATATATAGTAGAAAATATGAGCCAAATATTACTACTCTTAAAGTATCACATTTCATTGATCTATACATAAACGTTATTTCATCAAACAAATAAAATTGTTTGCAAATACGAGTTACTTGTAATTGAATAAAAAAAAATTGTGATAGAAATAAGATTTAATTTTGATTCATTGTAAAGTTTATTTACAGATCATTTAATTATATTTTATCAAGTGTTTAAATTTTTAAATAATTATTATCTTAATTAAATATTTTTAATGATTTAGCATCTCATGATTAAATGATTATGTAAAACTTTTTACATTCACAGTAAATTAAAATTAAACTCATAAAAATAATAACATGAAAAATAGGTATTAGCTAAAAAAGGAATAAGGATGAGAAACAAATATTAAGTAGTAACAGATGCAAGCCGGATAGTTGAATACTGTATTCTGAGGTTTCTATTTGTTAATATCACAAGTTCTGGGCAAGGCTGATTATTCCACCGGAGGGCTCCGATTTGACCAAATTCAAGAAGCTGCACTAACTTTTCAGAAAAATTTCACATCTTCGTTTCTCTGCACTCTGCATTAAGACGTTCAGTGGCTTGGGTCAACATGGGAACATGCAGAAACCCACTCAGCTCAATTTACAAATGCTGACTTGAATTGAATTGGGAAAAAAAAAAAAAATCCAACCTGCAAGAATTGGGTTTATTTGCGAGCAGTGGAGTTCTCTTAACCTATACAAAACCAATTCAAACCAATTATTTTTTTTTATTTCAGGAAAAATGACAACGTTTCACTCTTTTTTTTTTTTTTCTGATAAGTGAAACTACGTTATTTGACTTAAACAGAAAAAAGAATTGGACCCATAATTTCAACTCAACTTGCAAACTGGATTGTATCAGATTGAGGGAAAAAAAAAACCAGCCTAACTCATTATTTTTATGAGTGAATTAAGCTAGAAAAATACTCTAAATCTAACTTAAGCCGTAAACCACCTTCATCTCCGCAGTCTTCAACTTTTATTCCTCCAAATACCCAGGACTTTTTTCTCCTCTTTTTTTTTTCTTTTCTAGGCTTAACAATATAATTAACCTCATTGGTTGATCAAGTGGATAGAGTCATGGAAGTACAATCAAATGCATTTATATTACAAATTTTATTATGAGATAGACATTTATAAATGCGAATTTATATTTGTGGTATCCTTTGTAGAGTCAGTTTAATATGAGCACAAAAATGAGAATAAACACATTATCCAAAAAAAAATGAGGGTAAATAATTCATAAATCAGTTTTATATATAATTTTATATATATATAATTTATCTATAAATTTTTCATTCTATTTTTATTCTCGTACCAATTATGTACTTTATTGTAATTCAAATAGCATTGGACTATCTCTCTAGCTAGCATTGCTTTCAATGTGTAATGACGTCAAAGTTTGATGCTCTTTCAAGTTATTTATCTCTCTTATTTATGTGTTAACACCTTCTATATAAATTAAAAAAAATTATAGAAGGATTTGAATTTTTTAGATTTCTACGTGGTAGTGTGGTACTAAGTTTCAATTCTTCTCCAGTACTCTCAGCATTCGTTCTGATGCTTCTTCCACCTGAAAACTTAAGATTTAATCGTGAACCAAAAAAATGAAACAAATTTGTAGTCAATCCTAATACCCTGCAACAGCACAGTCCATTAGTAAAAACTGATACAGACAATGTGAACATGACCAAACCAACTTGGCAAATGGCCCTCATTCGTAAAGAGAGAATGAAAATAGAATTGCTATTTTATGCTTCATCAAGTTAACAGTGAAATTGACTAGTTATAGTTATTGACAGTGACACTTGAGGAGGAATGGTTTTTTTTACCTCTACTTTAAATACTTTACAGAAAATAAACACCTTCTATATCAATGCAATTCAAAATAAAAAAAAAACTAGCAATAATTATAAAAATAAAATTTTGGTTCAAATCCTTTTGTTTTTGTTTTTTGAAATCCAGAAAAAAATAAGATATGGATTTTTTTCCCTTTGTTTCTCTGATAATTTTTATCTAATTTTTCACTATTTGACAAAGAAGTTAGCTAGAGGACATTGATCTCGTGAAAGAAAAAAAAAAGGGTGTTTTGTGTCTGACTCTGACCAACAAAAGGTACATTTGATTGTTATTTAATTATAGCATATGGTTTGATTATTTGAAATCACTTTTATTAACAAAACTGCCATATCTAGTTGAGGTTGAAACTTGAAAGAGAAAACTTTGGAAAGAAATTATTCCCAAGCACCAGATTACAGGTCGTATTCTCATTAAAAGGAAGAAAAAAAATTTAGAAATTTGGATCCTATGCATGTATGTTGGCCCAAAAATGGTCTATACTATTTTGAAGCAGGCAAAGCAAATTACTAAAGCACCTTGATCTGTGAGGCCTTCTTCCTTTCTAAGGAAAAATATATATTTGTTTTTAATTCACATAGTAACCAGAAAGTTAGCACCGTAGTGGACAAGTCTAAAAAAGTCCCGACACTTAGTCTTTTTTTTTCTTTAACTAGGAATGCCCAATAAGTTCAGTCCATTTAAACCGTTTCATAAGTCTAATCTCCCACAACCAAAAGTAATAATTATATATCCACAAAAAGTTGAATTATAGAGTTCTCCTTTCTGTCTTCTAACTCTTCACAGTAGTCCCAAAATTTTGCATTCTGCCCCTTTTCATTTGCCTGAACTCTTTTGCTTGGCCTTATGCCATGTTCTGTATGCATCACTACTTCACACATTAAGTCCATAAGTGCTGCTAATGTGGTTTATCGCATCAGAGCCCTGAGCACTTGGAGTGGTTCTAATGCAAAATCCCAGCTTCTCAACAAGCCATTTCAGTCATTTAGAGCTGGCTTGCTTTACCCTTTAAAGTCCTGTTGCACGTGAAATTATCCACCAACTCCTACACTAGAGTAGATTGCAAGTATTTGGCCAACACAAATGAAAATTTAGAAGAGAAAAAGGGTTTGTTACCTATTTGACCATTTCGCAAAAAACAAAGAACTGGACCCCAGAATGGCAGAATCCACCAGACTACAATGAAAATGTCTATTGAGAAAGGCAACATGCTGTAGCATTCTGTCAAACTCGTTCTCTTCACGGGAAATTATAAATAAAAGTGTAGCTACCATCACCTAACCAATTATAAATTATAATCTTCAATTATAAAACGAAGAAACTGATTCATTGTCTGGTTAAATCATACCCTGTAACATCATGGGAAAAATAATTATTCACTTCGGTATAGAATATATTGGTTGTGGAAGATAAAAACTTCAGAAAGATTTCATTTTATGGCCAGCAACTAGATACAGTCCACAATAACCAATTTTGCACACCTAGCTAGAATTGCATTTTTTTTCTCCACTCTTCTGTTTCCTTCTTTTGACACTTATATCTGGTGATCGACCTCCACAAAAGCACAGTAAGCATGATTATTGTATTTAAAGGAAATAAACCAGCGAAGAACCACCCTCCTTTTCATATTAAAGTTAATAAGAAAATGTCGCAAAAGGAAAACCCCATCGCATATAGGACAGGATTCGCTTCTTCCCATCTACTGAAGAATCTAAAGATAGGTGAAACCATGAAAGTGGTGTTTGCATTTTGTCAGTGTTTTAGGATTCTCAAATTAAAATGATTGTTTTAGCAGCCAAAACAACAGAGAGAGAGAGAGAGTGAGTGGACTAACTTGTCCTGATTCCCTCCAACGGAAGCATGGAAAAACAAATCCAATGCAAAAGAGTTTAAGTCACGTGGGCAACAAACCTTCAGGATAAATTGGACAGACATCCTCTTCTTCTGTCATTAACACGAGACTCATTTGTTTTGGTAGTTCTAGCCTCCTTGGAGATGTAGGTGAAGAATTATCACCAATTTTGCAGTTCGATTCCTCAAAATCTTCACATGTAATCAAAGTTTCAAAACTACTACCACATACTGTTTCAGATTGGAATCCGTTGATGCTGGACATCCCAAGATCATATCGCAAAGGTGCAGGAAAGGGCAGGCAAGTGTTAGTGTTTTGCCATTATAGGCCAAAGACTTCATGCATCTATTCTGCTGCAAGTCTAAAAACAGTGTTTGCGACCAATTCACATAAGACGATCAGAAATCAAAATTATTTTTAATGAAGGAATGACACCAATGACAACTTCAGTAGCCAAGTACTGATTAGTACTCATCATCATCATCAATCACAAAAATACATGCATTTGATAATTCAAACATAACATGATAACATTTCAAGTCTCTGCATTTTATAAAAGGAAAATGAAAAGCAGGAAAACTTGATATGGTCCTTGGTAAAGTTGGTTTTGAGAAACCATGATTGTTATCGTATCTAATACCACATGCAACCGCATACAACTTATTGCACAGCTTGCAATAAGTTCAAGCTTATACTATTGCAATTTTCCACGCTATAGCACGCAACTAGAGTAAATAAAGCTGCAAACAAGATTTGGACAATTTTGTAACATTGAGCTTTTGGCAGAATATCATAACTTCGTTCAAATATTTATTTTCTTTTTTTTTTCTTTTTTGGTACTTAGGTAACAATTCATAGGTTAGGTAGGATCAAAGTTGAATCATGAATATGACCATTGTTTTTGTCATGATTAAAGTGAAGTACAAACTTGTTTTGATATAGTTATATTCTACCGTCGCCTTAGAAGTGTTCAAATGCACACGAAACATAAAAGATAATGTTTCATTTGAAAGAAGAAAATTTGAAATCAGAAGCTGGGAAATCCACTCTATGAAGTTTCAACATTCTAATTTCAAATAACTAAAACATCCACTGTTCTTCTATTTTCTTTTTTCATCCCTCTCCTTAAAGAGAAAAAAAAAGGGAGGAGGGGAGGTGGCGAGGAGGTATGCTAACTTACAATGCTAAAATCTTGATTAATACCGGAACTTTGTTATTGAACATTGACGTTGACGTTGACATCCAATGGGGAAAAAACGTCCCCTACATATGATTCTGAACCAGCAGTCAACAATTCCAAGTTGCCACCGGATAAGCTGCCACCAGTGGATGCCCCATTGCCGGAATCAGCCTTGACCCCACGGAAGGACTCCCCAGTAACCAATGCTTGTAGCAACTTGGGTGGTGGAGGAACACTCACTTCCACTAACCCCTCTAACATTTTCACAACCATACCCATGGTAGGTCTCATTGCCTCGTCATCCTGTATGCACCAGACAGCCACTAATGCAACTCTCCTAGCCTCCTCAATGTTGTATACATTTCCAAGCTTTTTATCAACCACAGCAGTCACATTACCCTCAATTATCTGCTGTGCCGCCCATGGAGGAAAGAACCACTTTTCTCCCATCTCACAACCACTCTCTCTACCACCAGCAGATGGTGGTGCCTCCACATTCCGGCGACCACCGATTAATTCTAGTAATGTCATACCATAGCTGTAAACATCAGCTTTTGTGGTAATTGCCACACCAGAAATCCACTCTGGAGCTACATAGCCCCATGTACCCCTCATGGTTGCCAACACCCTACTGAAGTCCCTGCCTATGAGCTTCGCCAAACCAAAATCTGAGACTTTTGAAGTGAAATCACTATCCAAAAGGATGTTTTCAGGTTTGATATCACAGTGGATAATGCAATATCTACATTCCTCATGTAAATATGCTATGCCCTTAGCTGTTCCAATTGCTACTCGGAACCTAACATCCCAGCTCAAACTAGGCCCATCCTTGCGCAAATAAGCACTCAGAGCACCATTGGGCATGTACTCGTAGACCAAAAGTCTATAAGAATTTTCTGAGCAAAACCCTCTTAGTCTCACAAGATTAACATGCTGAATATTCCCAATTGTGCTCACCTCTGCCCTGAACTCTTTCTCTCCGCCCCCTGGCCTCTCCAAACGTTTCACAGCAACAAGAGTAGAATCTGTTAATTCCCCTTGAAAAACTGTCCCAAACCCACCGTGCCCAACTTTCTCCGAAAATCCTCGAGTTGCCAATTGAAGCTCTTTGAAAGAAAAATACTTGCAAATTCAATACAGGAATAATCCCATCTTCGTCCAATCCCTTCTTCTGCATTCTCTTGAGCAACATCAACAATGTCACCGCTATTACACCCAAAACTGCAACTGACCCAACAACGGTAGCAGTCAAAACTTTGTGATTGAATCCCTTCTTCACAGACCCCCCTCTCGGCACCCTAACATAAAACACATCCTCCGCAGAGCTCCCAGAAGTTGAATTTTGAAAATTCAAAAGAGACCCATAAAAATTCCTGCATAAACCAGTGCCTTCATGGAAAGATAAACCAACACAAGAGCAAGAATTCAAACAAGTACGCTCACAAAGGCTTCGAGAATTTTGTGTAAAAGAATGGACATTAGCTCCTTCGAAGCTCACAATGCCCATATCTTCAAACCCGTCGCTTTCATCGCAACTTTTATCACCTTCACGATGACAACCGCCGGAGTAGTCGCCAGAACTCCATTGATCACCGTCTACTGGATTGAAACCAGAGAGACAGTCACAGGGCTTCAATGGGTCATCATTGCAGACACCGAAGCTCCCACACAGCCTATGAACCCGACAGACATTATCCGGCTGAAACCAGAACATGTTCCAGCTCCCGGTCTGCTGCCACCACGTGTATTGCCGGACCTGCCCAAAATACTCCACCCGGAAAAGCGTAGGTGGTTTCACCCCGCCGTCCAACTCTTTCTCCGAGAACCCAAACGATGCCGTGGGCATAAACGGGTCCACGAAATGGAAGCGATATATGTACGGAATCGTCATCTGCGGCACGTTCTGGAACGCGTTGCCGGTCCAATTCCCGGTGCTCCAGTAAGATTTGCTGTTGTTGAAGACAAGCTCGAACTCACCGTAATCCGGTGGTTTCATCCGCAGAGAGAACAAACCTGGAGAAGGGTCCGTTTTGCTCCGCCATGACACCAAGGATCGGTCCCGGGTCAGATTCATACCCGGCAACCATGTATCCGTGGGGTAATCGAAGCTCTGCCAGGAAACAGAACCTTCGGGAGTCAGCAAAACCAAGTTTCCATTCTCCAGAAGCTTCACCTCCTTCGCTGAAGCCTCCGTGTTCGTGCTCTGCCAAAGAATCGAACTTGATGAATCTCTCACGGCTAATCGACCACTTTCTGTGACTTCCAGCGTCGATTCAGCGAGACTGTTACTGGGTTTTTCCCGATTAGCGACCCAGACGTATTTCGGAGTTGCGACTGAAACATACCGATACCGAATTGCCAAGTACCAGTGGGGTTCTCCGACACTGAAGTTGAAAAACCCAAGCTCGAAAGTTCGATTCTCGCTCAGAATTGTCTCGCTTCCTCTAATTAGAACTGGGTTTGATTCCAGTTTCTTGCCTCTGCTCGAAGCGGTTCGTTTGGTCCCAGAGGCCACGGAGCTGGAGTGGTCTGTTCCATGCACGGCTTGAACAAGTGTTGGGTTAAATGGGAATGCTTTTCTAGCAGCGGAATTGAAACGTGAGGAAATGCGGTTGTGAGGAGGGTTTTTAGAAGCAGAAAAGGGTTGGTTTGGTTGAAATTCAGCAGAAACAGCACGAATCGGGGTGACTGTTACTAGGGATAGAAAGAAGAGGATGAGGAGGAGTGACATTTTGTTGGTGGGTTTGTTAGAAAGCATTTTTGCAGCAAAAATGAGACATGGTTTAGCTGGACGATGCATTTGGAGGGAATGGCACAGACCAGAGGGAGATGGAGAAGGAAGAAGGAGAAGAACAACAAAGAGAGAAGGACAGAGAGTGGGGACGAGGATCTTCCGAGATATCTGCTCCCATGAAAGCTGCCACACACGGACATTACCAAAAAGGCTCATTCTTACCTCCAAAGAAGTAGAGCGATATGTCGAAATTGCCCTTACTCTCTCTCTCTCTATCTACTTTGGTGAAGAAGAAGAAGAAAAAGTGTTATATTTTAATGTCAGAACATGTTATGAATTTTAAAAAAAATATATGCTTGCAATGATACTTACATTTAGTTTACTAAAACACTTATCAGTGAAAATTAAATTTAAGTATTATAAAAAAAGTGATTCTTTTCTTATGTGTAACTATGATTATCATTTATGAGATAACCTATGTCTAACAATGAGAAGACCAAGGATCTATTTTATTGCTTAAGATGGATAAAAAATATTGATTTTTGTGAAGATTGATTGACAACTAATAAATCTTCATTAACAATTGAGGTGTATCTTGATAGCCAGTACTTCATCTTTGATGAGTCGTACTGTTGAGCAGTTTTAGTAACTTGATATGATGTCTCTTTTAGTTTACTAGATTATTGGGATGATTTCATATAAATAAACACCTTTTTTTTTTAAAGGAAAACCTTTAATTGATTGATAGACAATAGTTTGAAGTAGTCTAAATTATTTACGGCATAAAAGTTCTTGCTGGGTAGAAATGATGACAAACCAAAAAAAAAAAAGTTGAATTACATGAAATGCTTTGTTGGATTACATATCCTCAAAATCAAGAGTTATAATTGTTTTGCTCAATTCTGTTTCAAATTCTGGATGGTCTCACGGTTCATTTGCATGATGTAGAACTTGTTATTCTATTTAGAATTTAATTTTATTCTATAGTGTAAGAATTTTTTACATAATTATTAAAAAATATTTATTAAAATAATAACTATTTAAAAAATTAAATATTAAATAATATGTGAGTAGATAATAATATAAAAAAATTTATACTTATAATATATCAAAATTAAATTTTTTTGTTTATTTGGAAAATAAGGACAAATTGCAAAGAAAATATTTTTCATAATGAGCAGCGACTGGAATAAGTTGCGGTGTCTAAAACTGTCAGGAATTATAAACTAATTATATTGTTTGAGTTTATGGTCCAACTTATTCTTTCATCATCTTGTCTTCCGTTTTTATAAGGAATACTAGGGTGTTGCATTACTGTGTTTTTCCCTAATGTGAATAAAAATTTCCATTTTCGAACTAACATGTATAGATATGTTAATTTATTTTATTTTGTATGTTGATATATTAATATTAAGATAAAGGACATGAAATAGTATAATCTATATATATAAAAGGAATTATTAACGACTTTATAGTAGAATTCATTACTTAAAAGATTAATATTTTTTCCATTAATACTACACTTTATTAGTCATTTTCAATAATTTTCTCTTTTATATTGTATTTAACTTGTAATTTTATTGGCATAATCTACAAATCAAGCTTCTCATATTAGTGGTTAATTTTATTAGTTATATTATGAAAGAAAAAAACACAAATAATTTTTGTGTTTAATTTGTGAACCTTTACATAAATCATAGTGAATCCTATTATAAAATTATTTATATATTTTTTTCTTATAACACAGTCCTCTCATATTATCCCTTACATGAGAGGAACTAATCTATAATTTACATAACAGAATTTACAAAATTGTTTAAAAAAATAAAAAACAATTTTTACATTGCGTTTAAGTAAATGTTAGAATCATTGGAATCGAATAATTTTTAAAATATTTTTACAATTATATTTTGAAAATAATTATATTTTAAAATAACTAATTGAAATGATTTAAAATGTTAAAATAAATTCTTTTGATTCGATTTTGTTTTCAATTTTATGTTTATATTAATTTATTATACTTTATTATAGTCAATAATTTTCCTATAATCTAACGCCAAACGAACCTGAAAAATGTTGAATACAAAACAAAATGCATGAAATTTTACTTATTATGGTCATGATTTTGATATGATTGGACTAAAAACCAAAGGGAAACGAATATTTTTAAGGCAAAGGAATCAAGGAAACAAAGAGAAGAGGGTAGTTTTGGTAAAGTGACGAGTTGGTGAGAGAGAAATGGTGGCAGACAAATGTTCTGAAGTCCACTCACCAGGTTTTCTGTTTTCAACGCACGAAGTGGAAAAACAAGCATAAATAAGGCTTTTTGATGAAAAAGTAATAATTGTTTTATGATAACGAAATATTATTTCTCATTTATTTTATAGCAAATAAAATAAAAATAAAGAGATTCCAGATAGAATGGGGACCATAAAGCTCCAAGCCTACACCTAAAGAATTTGACAAACCAAAACAAAGAAAGGAACAAATGAGGCCAAACCAAACCACCTTTTATATTAAGAAGTGCGTCAATAACTAATTGGCTACAAAATGCATCTAGTCAAATGACTATTTCCCTTCTTTCATTGTTTGTTTTTTATTTGTTTGTACCATTTTTCATTCTTTCAATGTTTGTTCTTTTCTTTTTAAACTTTTATTGTTATATTACTAAGAGAAATTAACTTTAATAATAATTATTTAAAATGTTAGTCAAACTCTTAATTTTAGACCACAACAACTCAACTAAACTCTGAAGAATTTAACCTAAGTTGAATGTGATAAGAATTTGTTTAAATTATTCTTCTTAACAAGTGTGATATTGTCACTTTACACTTTCAAACTACATCTGCAAACGTGAAGTGGCTTTGGGGGCATATGATAAAATTGGAACAATACATTAACAAACATGAAAAAGAAAATAAATCAGTCCTGCTTATCATTCTTCATATCATTTGTCCTTTTTTTTAATAAAAAACTGTGAATAAGTTTCTTTTTTTTTTTATTAACACTGTTAATAAGTTTCTTTGTTAAAAGAAAAAATTGGAAAGCATCCAAAATTGTCGGCATGTGACATATTGGGCATTATTGTAAATGCATATGTAATTTGAGAAGAATTTGTTTTTTGGTCATCAATTTGAGAATAATATGTGTGTGTTTAGATTATATTTTATAAACTTGATTTTAGATAAATTTAGTTTTGTAAATTTGATTTTAATTAAAAGTAAATTTGAGTGAAGTGATTTTTATTTAAAAAAAAATTACGCTTAACTTAAAATTAAAAAATAATCATTTCAAATTAAATAAATTTTAAAACTAAAATCATATTTAAAAAATAATATAAATATCAAAATAAATAAAATAAAAATAAATAAAAACCTATTTAAATCTCCAAAAATTTATTTAAATAAATGTCTACCTTAACACACATTATATGATTGATGGACTTTGAGCATGAATGAACCCAGCACCTGACCTTGTACTCCCAAGCCCACCTTTTAGGAATCGGAGGCCTATTAAACTTTTCAAAATTCAAACATTCCTACATAAAAAAACTTGCACAAATTTTAAATTTATTTAAAATAAATTAATGTTATTTTAATTATAATATATCATTTTATTATATTTATATCTACATTGCTTATAATTTACATTTTATATTTGATTTTAATCAAATTTTCATTTTGTATGTTCTTACTATAATAATTTCTATAATTTTTTAAACCATATTCATTTTTTTATTGTGGTAAATTTATAAGAATAAAAATTTTAAATTACTATAAATTTTTAATTGTGATAAAATTTTACTTACCTATAAGTTATTGTATATTATATAAAAAAATTAGGTGTAGAAGTGCACTAAATTTTTTAAAACTCTAGAACATAATAAAGTTTACGTACTTTATTTTTTTTTTATATATTTCTAAAATCTAGGTTTGTCCTAAATTTTTTTAATATACATTCACAAATTTAGAATTTAAACTTTAATAATGATATAATTTTAAAAATTATTTATTTTTATTTGCAAGCCTTTTGAGTTCTCGCTGCCCAAATCCCCAATGTTCTGACTTCTCGCTCTCAACAATTGCTAGAGGCCCACTCTAGGATTGGACAATTGGAGTCATTATTATGGTAAAGAAGTCAGTAAATTCAGGTTATGACTGATGACTATTTTGTTTCCATTTTGCTTTTCTCTTTCGAACTTTTCAAAATTTTATATTTCACAATAGATATTTTTCCTCTTGGTACTGTGGTACATAGACTCTTATATGCAGCTAGCTATCATTTTTGTCAATGGTATTTTGTAAGGGTGTATGTAGATTAAGTGAAATTAAATTTGAAATATTTTTATATTTAATTTGCTCGTTAAAATAGTGTGATGAGTTGTATTGAATTAAGAGATTTTTTTTAAACTTGAACCAATTTAATTGGCACATGAGTGGGTTGGATTAAATTGAATTCATGGGTTTGAAATACATTTAAAAAAAAATCTATCTTCTAAAATAAATGTCAAAATTATTACGAAATTAAAAATTTATCACACATCATAATAATAAACTTAACAAGTCTTAACAAAAAATAACATAAAAAATATTAAATAAATTAAAAGTCAAATACAATATAAGTCACAAGTATAAACATAATATAATAAGTGTTACTCTTAAACATAAGAAACACTAACACAAGTCTCAAAAATTAAATATAATAAATTATATAAGATATGAGAGATGAAAAAAGAAGAAACATTAGATTTAATGTACTGAATATTAAAAAAATAGCATAATTTTTTTATTAAAAAAGATGAGTTGTGTTGAGCTGAGTAGGATGAAATTTTTTCAACTAGCAACCTAACCCATCACATCGAGTTGAAAATTTTTAAATCCAACTTAACCTGCAAACCCAGTTTAACCTATTAATTATAAATTGAGTTAGGTCAAAATTTACAAATTCGTAAATTGACCTAACTTAATAGATACCCCTAGTCTTTTGTTCTGTTTCGAAGAAAGTTGATTCCATGGTTAAATTGTTATGTTGATAGACCAATATTATTGCTCTCCAACTACTTTGAGAATTAATCTTTTTAATAATAAAATGTCTTTTTCATTAGAGAGAATGCTTTTTTTTATTGTAATTAACTTATTACAAGTAATTTTAATAAAAATCTAACTTACAACTATAACTATTAAAAAAGTATTGAACTTCTCATACAAAGTATATGTATCAAAACTAGTTAAATCAAAATGCCTCTATCTCCCACGTACATTGCATCTCTTTTTCTCTTAAAAAGCTATCTACACCACAATTTCTCCTTTCTTTCTCACAGTTGTCACAGTTCCTGCTCTGCTAATAGTTGAGTTGAGTTGGGCATGGACTTTGAAATTCATTGAGCAATTTTTCAAAGTTTTGCCCCACGTTCCTTTGGGCAAAGATGGCTTTCATGATATCCTCCGCTCATGAAAGAAGAAAGCCAAGAAGAAAAATTGCTGTTGTTCACCATGCTTGTCAATCAATTCTAATTTTATTATCAAAACATCATCATGAGGCTTATTTTTGACAATTTGTTCTCGTCTTTTCCCTTTTTCCTAACCAATCAAAGAGAAGTTACCAAAATCCCCAAGTTCTCAAGATTTAAACCCTCATCTATGGGCTAGAGTCTACAATGACATTGGCTGATATTTATAACTCCAAATCTCCGATAAGAGATATCACGATTCATACACAGCACAAATGATTCAAAGGGGACCCATAAGGTGAAGCCCCAAGTGGCTTTCTCCTCATTATTCCAACTAAAAAGTCTAGCTTTAATTAAAAAAAAAGGATTATTAAGTACTGTGCTGTTCAGCTTCATTGCATGTCAGGTTAGAACAATTTTCTTACTCTATATGTTCTGATGCTGAAAGTCAAATAAGGTAGGCAGAATAGGGGAGTCTGCACTCTGCAGAAGGGTAGGGAGGGAAAACGTTTCCATGGCAAGTTGAAGAAGGTGAAAAAAAGTGAAGAAAACGTTGCATGGCTTTGAAATATTCAAAATTTTAGTTGGGAAAGTAGGATTCTGGTTTTGGTTTACTTCATGACTCACGTGTAATTTGGAATTTAAACTAAGCCAACTATTTATACACATGCTCACAGAAAGACAACTAGAATACACTTGCGCACATAGGCAAAACAACAGATTGAGATCATTGTCAAACAGCAAACCAGCAAAAGTCTCCATTGATTAACAACGTCCACAGTTCATGATGCCCCTCTTGCCACCAACCAGAAGAAAATTTAATAGAAAAAGGGATTTACTATATACTTGGGCATTACTCATTGCAAATACAACAAAAGACAGATTCCCCAAAATGCACCAGAATATATACAGTGAAAATGTAAGAAAATGTAAAACAGACTTTATTTACAAGACGAGTATACTTTTTTCCCCCAAAATAAAATAGCATAGAAAAACTAATAAATATTGAGAAATTTGTACATGAAAATGGAGGGTAGCAAGTCAACACAAGAAAAAAAAGCCATCAGTGGACATGAATTTCGGCATCTTCAGAAATGCTGCATTCTTTCACTAATAATAGGCAAATTCCAGCCTGAGGAATTGCAATCAAAGAGACTGGCAATGTGGTGTAGCATTCTGTCAAAACCTCATTCTTCTTCGCACAGATTCCCAATTACTGGGCCCACTAAAACAATGACTTAATGCACGACGAATTGAAAACAAATCTGTACCATTATCTAACCAGTTATCAAACAATGAACTTCATCTATCTTCCACACATTTAGCAAGCTTTGGTTTCAAAACAATCAAACTAGTTCAATGTCTGGTCAAAAATCATCTCCTGTAACATAAGAGGAAAAAGAGTATTTCACTAAAGCTCAACATATTTGACGTACAAGATAAAAATACTATAACAGATTGTATTTTATGGTCAACAATAGCCAATAATCCACATCTAGCTGGAACTGCTAGTTTACCAAGAAAAAAGGTGGGGGGAGAAAACTTTATTTTCTCCCTTCCGCTTCTTCCTTTTTTAATCCCTATATCTGGTGAACAACCCCAATGAAAGTGCAGTTAGCATGATTATTGCATTTAAGGAAAAAAGCCTGAGAAGAACCACCCTCCTTTTCAAGTTATAGTTAATAAGGAATTGATGCAAAAAGCCAAACCTGATCACATATAGGACAGGAGTCACTTCTTTCCATCCACTCAAGAACGCAAGATAGGTGAAAGTGGTGATCGCATTTTGTCAGAGTTCTAGGATTCTCAACATCATATTCTGCATAAAAAATAAAGAATCTCAAATGATAGGTTAGAGCAGCCAAGGTAAGAGAGAGAGAGTCAGAACTTAGTGGTCCAGATTCCCTCGACTTAAACATGGAAAATCTGTCTCTGAAAAATAACTTCTAGTCACATGGGCAACCGTACCTTCAAGACAAATTGGACATCCGTCCTCTTCTTCTGTCACTAATGCATGAGATTCATTTGATTTTGATAGCTCTGGCTTCTTTGGAGATAAAGGTGCAGAATTAGCTTGAGCTTTACAGTCCAATTCTTCAAGATCTTCACATGTAATTAAAGTTTCAAAACTACTACCACTAACTGTTTCTCTGCCAGACTCAGAATCTGTTGATGCTGGACCTCCCAGGACCATATCATAAGGCAGAGGTGCAGGAGGGGGCTGGTAAGTATCAGGTGTGGATGCTTCCAGGTTCAAACCTACCAGCAATCCAGTAGTTAGTGAAGCAGCCGTACCATCATTAGAGGTTAAAGACTCCCGCTCTTCCAAAGTTGGTGGGCACTGCAAACAGGAGTTTTTCAGATTTCAAATCATGTGTTCATAACAAATTCTTATAAACCATCATCTAAAACAATAAACTAGTAGACAGATTATTTATCTAGAAGCATTTAATTTTGAAGAGAACAGAGAAAACAATCCATATTAAACTACAGCTCAGCAGCCTTCCCATCTGACATCCCCCAGGGGGCCATGCATGCATGGGGGAAATGCTGCAGAGTTTCTTTACTTAAGGTAAAAGAAAGAGGAAGTATCACTGTAAGCCCTCGTTGAGGCTTGTGGCATGGCCTGGCCTTAAAATGAGACAACCTCCCCTCTCCCTTAACTTTATTTCACAAAAAAGATGGTAAGCGAAAGAAGAAAGCATGGGCATTATGGAAAGAGTTATAAATTGCATAGCATCCATCCATAACAATTTTGTTTAAGCTCCTAAAAAATCTTTGCAAATTGCAATATGACAATAAAGTTGCTCCCTTATACTCATTCTTCTCAGAATACTGTCAACAAAAGCCAAGTCAAAGCGTAGAAATTATCAATATGAAGGCAGTTATGGATTTTTATTTCACATTCTTGCCATTTACCCACTTAAACTTTGAAGGAAACAAAAACAAACAATAAAATAAAATTTCATTTTAAAAAAATAAAAAAAAGTGAGAAAACATTCATTTTGAGCTTAATAATCATCCATTAATTTGCATCCTCTCACATCTTCCCCTAAATTCCATTCAAGTAGCAGCTTTCCAAAATTCACTTCAAGCATGCATGAATGTGAATCGTCTCAGTCAGTTGCCTAATTTGATGCAATCAGAACTGTAAAACCATCTCTCCTTATTTTTGCAAGGAATCTGATATTAAGTCAGAACAAGCCCTGCAGTCCAAAAAAACAAATAAACCTACATTGCTCAATTTTCTGCCGTCACTCTCTCATCCCTTCAAGGAATGACTACTCAGGAAACATTTTGATCTTTCAATTAAGTGACAAATCTTTATAGATCCTTCATGCCTGGAGTAAGCATCTATCTAGTCAAATTTAACTATGGATTTTCATTTCACTGCTCTAAGAGCGAATATAAAAAAAAAACAAAGGAAAAGAAATATAGAACTTGTGAAGAGTCCACAGAAAATCTGGCAGCAACTTTAACGCATGCTGCAATTAAGAAAGTTAGTCAAAATCAATTTTTTCAGGATTTGATACATAACTTACATCTATTTTTTTGGAAACCTTTTATGTGCAACAACTGCAGTCAATAAGCACTTTATGGCATTCCAATTTTAAGTTAGAACTACAATTATGTTCAGTTTGAAATTTCGCAGTTTTTTTTATCTATAACATGAAAATAGTGATTTTTGCAAATAAAAGAAGGCAGAGTTTGTAAGTTTCCATGGATAAAACTTATTAATCAAAACGGGGAAAAAAAAAGCTCTCCTCATTATTTCTTTTTGGTTTCTTAAACAGGACTTTTTTTTTTTCCTTTTTCGTTGGGCTTTGAAATTAAAGGGTGGAAGAGAACTAAAGGAGAATAAATATAAATGGGATGGGTAGTATCACTTAGTATCAATATATGCACTATTTGCCATCATAAATCTATTTTCATTCACGATGGTAAAAGGAGCATGGCATAAGCTAATAGTGAGATTACTAGATAGATGCTTATAAGCTACCATATGTGCTAGATAAGCTACAAATCAGGAAAGAAAGGATAGGAATTACTAACATAGTAATACACTGGAGTTCCTTGCAGATGAGGTTTTCTGGCAGAACAACAGCAACCTCCCATTTTCCAGCAGTTCTTTCTGTTATTTAGTCAAAACTACCAGTGACATTCTCATAATCTTCTGCTATTTGGCATCAAAAGAGGATCAGAGACCACCAGACTTTATGTGTCTATTCTGCTACCACAAGTCTAAAAATAGTATTTACAATTGATTCACATAAGAAATGAATTTATAAAGCCATGACGCCAATGGCAACTTGAAATTATGCAAACAACACAGTGAATAATTACAAGCTCTTCATTGTGAGAAATGAAATAACATGACAACAAGTTAACAACTTTAAAGCTCTAAATTTTTTATTTTAGGGTGGAAAAGCAGAAAAACTAGATTTGTTCCTTGGTAAAATTGGCTTTGAGAAACTATTAGTTGTAATTGTATCTAATAACACATAACATGCAACTATTCACAACTTCTTGCACAGCTTGCAATAGGTTCACACTTCTGCCATTGCAACTTTCCATGCCATAGCATGCGAGTCAAGTAAAGTGACAATAAGAAAGTTCATAATTCACTGCTTTGAAATGTACCTTAATTCAGTTGTTGTAGCATTCCATTAGTCAAAATGGGATAAAGAGATATCACTCGTCATTATAGCCGTGTTTGTTCAAAATCAGAAGCACGTTAGCCAATGAAAGGACTTCCATTGAAGTTATTATCTTAGGTATATAACAAGGGCATATGGGTTATAGATTATAGAATTGCAATAAATACAAATGCCTTAACTCACAGCTTCATGTCTATATCTCAACCAAATTCATGATTATCCCAGTTCCAGATTACTAAAAGTAGCATATAAATTTCAACAGAAGTTAAACTTTTCAATCAAGAAACAATCCACAAAATCAGTAATATCAAACTATAGAAAGAAGAAGAACAACAGAGAAGTAATAAAACAAGAAGACCCACCAAAATTCATCACCAGACAAAACAAAACAGGGCAAACACCTTGACCCACAATACCCAAACGACCGAAAATAATAACCCGTCGGACAAAACAAGAAATGGGTCGAACCCCGAAACCATTTCAATCAAATTAAGAATCAAAATTCACTGCATAAACCCTAATTTCCGGTGGAAAAGGGTGCACAAACCACAAGTGAATGGCCCATTACACCGCATAAAAGAAAATTTTCAATCAAAGCAAAGGAATGGCGAATGAAAACGCCCCAAAGGTTACCTTCTTGGAAGGAAGAGATGGCATGAAAGGGGTGGGAATTCTTGGGGGAATTTGATTTCACGAAAAGAGGTTGAGGGGTTGTTAAAGCTCACGGTCCGTTTTAGGCTCTGGTTCTGTGTATACTTCGGTTTTTTGTTCTTGTCCACAGTGTACGCGCTCGACTCATTTCTCTGTCATGCTCTCTTGTCTTGTCTTTTGTCACCTTTTGCGAGTGAACGACACAAAAGTCAACTCAAGTACTTTAGGGCTGCGGGAGAAGGTGCACCTCTCCACTCTCAAGTGAATATGAAACTCAAATGTGTTTCATAATATTTGCTTTCTCAATATTAATCCATTGATGATGAATATTGTAGCATTGATTCTATTGAATGTCGTCATTTTCAAATCAAGATACGTTAAAAAAAATGTAGGCATATTATGAAAAATGAAAACATTACACTTTATAATTTTTTTTATAGAATAAACACATATTTTAAACTTTTAAAATATAAATGACATTGATTTAATTATTTAAAAGAAGTTAATATTAATTTATATTTTTTATAATAGAAAATAACATCAATTTAATTTTTTTAAAAAAATTTATATTAATTTAATTTTTTTAATTATAATAAATGATATTAATTTAGTGTATTAATCATAAAATATTAAATTAACTTGATTCTTCAATTAAAAGTTTTATTAATGGTAGTTTGTAATATAATTATTATTTTATTCTTCGTAATTGATAAATTAAATTAATATTATTTATATTCTTAAGAAATTAAAATGGCAGTTGAATCTTTTTTGTATTTTCAAATTATAATACTATTATAATTAGTATTTTTATTATAGCTGTCCATTTTAATATAAATATTTTCTATCATAAATATAAATTTAACAAAATTACTAGAAGTTAAGAATTGCAATTATGTGTGCGTATAAGCACGCGGTGTGTATTCTTTCAAGTTAATTTTAATTTATTATTAATATAAAAAGTTGTATAATTATATAGCACTACATATTTAAAAATTGAAAAAATGAGTTAGTTAGGATATGTTTAGATTAAACAATTCCAAGAAAACAAAAAAGAAAGGCTGATTTTTTATTTTTTAATTAAAAGAATTATAAAATAATTATAAAAATAAAAAATAAAAAATATATTTAATAATATTTGATTTTATTCTTTTATTTTTAAAATTATCTAAATAAAAATAAATTTTAATCAAAATAAAAAATTTACCTTTACTTTTATTTTCATTCAAATTCCTTCGTCCATTAATACTCTTAGAGACAGCATGTTGTTAATTCTTTGTTATTTCTGCCTCAATGGACATTGAAGAACATGATGTATTTCGTCACAAATCAGCCCTTATAATAAATTTTAATATTATGTAGATAAATTTATACGTGAAAATAATTTTAATTCATAACATTTAAACAAAATTATTTTTTATATAAAAATTTAATATTATCAAACACAAAATTCATTTTTTGAAAATTATTTTAAATTATATGTTACTCAAAATTAATTCTCCATTATAAAACCAAACAAGTCCATAAAAACTCTGCCTCGTTAAATTTCATAACATGATCTTGATGAACTAAATATTATTTTTGAGATTTTGGGAGGGTTACATTTCATAATAATTGGGTAGTTTTTTTTTTTTTTAAGGAGGGGGTAATTAATATGCTGATGAGAAGGCAGTTCAACTCCCAACAGGTATGGTTGGTCTGTACAAACTATGGAAACTATAATATTCCATTAAACATTTTTGTTTGGTTACTTATGAATAAAAAAAATAAATTGTGGGGCTGAAACTTGTACCCTTTACTTGATTTAATAATTATCCTCTTCCAAGATATTTTAGAAAGTGAAAGGCATGTTTATCACCACATAATAATAAAATGTTTGTTACTTTAAATTAAAATGACTAGCTCTTATTCAAATACAAAATATCATCGTGGTCTATGTGCCAAAAAAAAAAATCATCGTGGTCCAACTTTTAAAACTCTTTCCTGATATAGAATAGAATTATTTCAAATAATTGCTCAGCTGCTGCCTGAATTTTATAAAGGCGTGATGGATGGAGTGTGGACCTATTTATGCTTATCAACATTCAACATAATGATAATTAATTAATATAAAACTAATGCTCATACAAGACAAAACAGATACAATAATAAAGATAATAAATAACATACTATCTACGCGGCCACACATAATAAACAAATAAAGCAAATTTATTATTTTTTTATTTTTATCTGTCATATAAAATATTTAAAAAAATTAAAAAAATTAATAAATAATTTCAATTATAAAAAATAATAATTTATTATGATTAAATTATTTTTTTTATCTTATTAATATTTTTTTAAAATTTTATTTAATTTACTAATTTTTTTTATAAAAAAATATAAAATTAAAAAAATTAATTAATATTTTTTTAATATTTTTAAATGACATATATTATTAAATAAAAATTTTTATATGACAAAGAAAATAAAACGGAAAGACTAAAATTCCAAAATTATCAAATACTCATTTTCCTGTCTAGATGAATTATAGCAATTCAAGTTTTTCGAAAACATATAAAATAAATAATTCAAGTTTTCTTTGTCACCCGCCTTTATCCATACAACTTTTAATGTTGCCAATACTTTATAGTATAGTGACACATAATTTCATTAAATGTTGCTTGACGTTAATTTTAATTTTTGAAATGTTTCAATGCTTATATTAATTCATATTTTTCTATTTTTTTATTAAGTCTTATTAGCAAATTATGAGACATTCACGTATCTCTTAATTTGTATTTTTATATTTTTATTTTTAATTATAATTGTAGATTGTAAACAAAAAAAGAAATTTAATTTTTAATGTAATTGTAACTTTTAGGGTAATAATAAAATAATTTTTTTATATTTTTATCCTTTTATAGTGTGTGATTAGTTAGTTACTAATGATATTTTAAAAATAAAAAAATAGAGACCAAAAGAGATAATTCTTTTATATAATAGAATAGATAGATGATTTACTCTTTTTTTTAAATTTTATATAGTTGAATTTTAAAAATTTAATAGGATACGAAGAGTTATTAGCCAAATAAAAAATAATTTAATTAATAAAATCAAGTTGCATTAATTTAAAAATTCCTCTTCTTAAAATGGATAACCTATTCTGAAAAAGAAAACAAAGTTGCGAAATCAGACTTTGTTAATCCATAGCTTTGGAGGCTTTAGTGCATTTCTTCACCTTTTGACAAAATTTGAATTGAGAGTGCTGCTGAACTTTTCCTCATTTTAACTATACTTAACAACATTAAAATATTGTCAATGGTCTTATTAATCTAATGGAGAAATTATTTTTTAATGTATTATGTGATTAGTACATCAATCTAGGTAAAAGATAATACATAATTTCACCCCAAAAAAATCATAATACATAAAATAAATATTTATACTTTTATATTAAATTTATAATATATCAATAAGAGTTAAACGGTATGATAATAAGTAAATAAGTCACACTTTAAGGAATGATCAAAAGCTTAAATTTTAAAATAGACATTTTTTGAAAAGGTCTCTTAATATAAAAAACCAATCGTGACTATGTTTAAAAAATTAATTATATAATAATATTTATAAAAATATTCAGTGAAAGATTAAAAAATAAATTTATAATATTATATAATAAAATTTAAATAATATTTTGACCGTTATTCTCCTGAGCAGATAAACATTTCTCAATCTAATGAGATTCAACATTTATAAAAACATTTAATTCTGAACTAGATTTTCATGGAGTCTCGATGTTCATACTTACCATTCTCTCATTCACTCGCCAAGTTTATAACACATGAAAATTCAATCCTGTATTAAAACATAAACCTCTCCCATACCAGTGATCTCTTTGTAGTTACAGTTGGCAAGGTGAGGTTGCCGGTGACTGTTGTGTTGTTTGGGTGCAGCCAGCAGCACATTAAAAATAACACCTATTTTTTTGCAGGCCATGAACCCTTTTCAAGTTCAAGCCTATGCCCAAATCTCCAACATGTAGTATCCAACTGTCTTTTATGCTCTGCAAATTCTCCCCACCTTCTCTCCCAGCCCTCCATTTCAGAAAGCAGCTTCATTCCCCTCCAACCCCTTATTCAGTTGTCACTCCATACTCCAGTAGCGCTTCTTATCAACCCCATCCAGGGAGCTCCCCGAGCCGGCTCAGAGCTTCAGTGCCAATCCCTGATCAAACCCATTTCAGGGATCCTGACACAGTTCATTTGTTTTGTGCCAAAGCCCTTAAAGTCTCCGCCAAAAAGGCCTTTCTTCCTGAAGGAAAACAGTTACATGCACATTTGATAAAGTCCGGATTTTGTAATGTGCTGTCCTTGCAAAATCAGATTTTGAGTGTTTATCTCAAATGTAAGGAAACTCAAGATGCAGAGAAACTGTTTGAGGAATTGCGTGGGAGGAATGTAGTGTCATGGAATATCTTGATTCGTGGCATTGTTGGATGCGGTAGTGACAGTGACTCGAATCCACGACTGGGTTTTTCTTATTTTAAAAGGATGATGTTGGAAACGGCGGTTCCAGATGATATAACTTTTAATGGTCTCATTGGTGCATGCGCTAAGTTTTGTGATATTGACATGGGCATCCAATTGCATTGTCTTACAGTGAAACTGGGATTTGATTTGGATTGTTTCGTTGGTAGTGCTATCGTTGATTTGTATGCAAAATGTGGTTTAGTTGAGAATGCAAGGTGGGTTTTTTATTTTGTTCCATGCAGAGATTTGGTTATGTGGAATGTGATGATTGCTTGCTATGCCTTGAATTGTTTACCAGAAGACGCTTTTAGCATGTTCAACTTGATGCGATGGGAAGGTGCCAATGAGGATGAGTTCACTTTTAGCAGCCTGCTTAGTGTATGTGATACTTTCCAATATTATGATTTTGGAAAACAGGCTCACAGTCTTATTCTAAGACAGTCATTTGATTCGGATGTTTTAGTGGCTAGTGCACTGATCAACATGTATGCAAAAAATGAAAATATAACTGATGCACACAGAGTATTTGGTGGGATGGTGACTCGAAATGTTGTGGCATGGAACACCATAATTGTTGGGTGTGGGAATTATGGTGATGGGAATGAGGTTATGAAGCTTCTCAGAGAGATGCTGCGCGAAGGATTTTTCCCTAATGAACTGACTCTTTCCAGCACTCTTAGTTCATGCGGCTATGCTTCTGCCACTACTGAAACACTGCAAGCTCATGCCTTTGCAGTTAAATTAGGATTTCAAGAATTTTTATCTGTTGTCAATTCTTTGATAAGTGCATACTCCAAGTGTGGTAGTATTGCTTGTGCATTTAAATGCTTCAGATTAATTGTGGAGCCTGATCTTATTACATGGACTTCATTGATAAATACATTTGCACTCCATGGTCTAGCCACAGAAGCGACTGAGATGTTTGAGAATATGCTATCTTGTGGCATAATACCAGATCGAATCTCTTTCCTTGGTGTTCTCTCTGCTTGTGCTCATTGCGGACTTGTGACTATGGGACTTCACTACTTTAAATTAATGACCAATATCTATCAGATTGTTCCTGATTCAGAGCATTATGCCTGCCTTATTGACCTTCTTGGACGATGTGGTCTTATAAATGAGGCTTTTGAATTCTTGAGGTCAATGCCAATCGAAGCTGAATCAAACACGTTAGGAGCATTTATTGGATCTTGCAAACTCCATGCAAATATAGGGCTGGCTAAATGGGCTGCAGAAAAGCTCTTCACCATAGAGCCAAGGAAGATTGTAAACTATGCTGTGATGTCCAACATTTATGCTTCTCAGAGACATTGGCATGATGCGGAAAGAGTACGCAAAATGATGGGGGACAAGGGCGATTCAAAAGTACCAGGTTGTAGCTGGATTGAGATTGCTAATCAAGTTCATTCATTTGTATCCAGTGACAAGACCCACCCTAAAGCTTTAGAAATAGATGCTACATTAAAAATGCTGCTTAGGCCAATGAAGGAAGAAATCGTATGAATTGTAAAGTATACATCAGACAGTGATCTACATCATGTGCACTTCCATGGATATCCAAAGCTTTGCTTTGAAGATGGGCACCATAAGTGGTGGTTTTGCTATCACTAGTCATGTTTGAACTAACATACTACACAAATGCTTCTCTCTACCTTCAGCAGTTGAGTTAAATCCATAGAAATTTCTATTTTGGGGATAAATTTGAACTGTGGGTGTTCTTTCCTGAGCTACAAGTAAAGCATGATAACCCACATCATTGCACCTAGCAGAAGTGCTAATTATCTGTTAAAGCTATGATAATCTACATTTTACCTACTGGAAACAGTTAATTAACTTCTAATCAAAGGCACAAGCCTTGATCTTTCCCTTGGAAATACAGAGTACACCACATTTGAACTTCCATTGATGACATTTGAATTCACAAGAAAATTAATCGAATTATATCACTTCAGAGTTTCAAGTTTTTTAGTACATTGAATCCTTGGTTTTGTTTGGTTTGAACACGTAAATAAATGGTAATCTTGCAGTTAAAAAAAAAAATTATCTGCGTAAACTATAAATTACTGAAATTAGAATTCTTTCTGTCCAGAAAATCCATTTCCTTTGCCTATAGTTTTTGTGTGCGACTTTGTAAAATTATAATTTGCTTGTTGTTTCTGGGAGTTATGTGAAAAAAATATTTTGTGAAAGTAACGTTATTCTTTTTACTCTAAAAAAATAGATAATAAGTGACTAATCTTTAATGGACATTTTAATCAAAAATAGTGCAGTTTTTTCTTTGTCTACAAAATGATACACATGAAATTATATATATATATATAACATAGAAAATAATAAAAAATTGGGAAGAAGAAAAAGAAAATCAAGCACTTATTAGGCTTGGTCCTTTTGTTGTTTGAATAATTGAATTGTGGGACCTTTTTTCGTATTTTGTCTCACATAACGATATTTTCTTTGTAAATAAATAAATAAATAAATAAAAACGACCTTTTCTGGCATTGGAAGTAGTTTCAAACTTTCAAAGTAAATCATTCCTAATAAATAAATAAATAAACTCTTTTACAAAAAAAATAATAAATATATTGTTTCGTTTTCACTTAAGTTGTATGTTCTAATCGTGATTTTGACAAATGTGTTTCTCCTATATATGCAGGCCATCGAGAATAAGCCAAATTGATTACTAAGAGATACACAATTGTAATTAAGTGCACAAAATTCTAATCATATATTAATGTAACATTTCACAATTGTCAATTAGAGAGATTTATGCTACACTGTAATATAGTTTCTTTGGTGCTAAGAGACGTTAACGTAATGGAAATAAATTATGCTTATAGATAAGATGATTATAATTTGATTTCTGAAAGTCTCACTTTTGATCTGAGCCTTATAAGAATATTTTTAATTTATATTAAAAAAATATTATTAGTTATGATTCAGCTTCTACGAATTAGATAAAACTAGTCAAAACTGTTTGAATTGACTAATTAAATTCTTTAAATTAGCTGGTCATTATTTTATTTTAAAAAAAATCCAATTTTTTTTAATATTTTATGATTTATTCTCTATCTAATCTAATTTTAACAATATTGGTTATACCACATAATATTTCTTGTTTTTTTAGAATATTTGTGTATAGTTTCTAAGTTATAATGGTGTCCATCTAAAAAAAAGACATTTTGCATTAAAAAAAATGATAAGATCATCCATTCAAGTGATTCAACTACTTATCTAGTCCTTGATTTAGTTTTCCATTACATAAAATCCTAAATTCCAGCACACAAGAATATACTTTTCATAAATAATTTTCATATTAAGAAGGATAACAGTATGAATTTTCATTGTTTGAAGACAGAATGGAATTGGACTGATTCTAGAATGTTTGCAATTGAAGTGCAACAGAGAACGATTTTTTTTTTTTTTTGTGAATGCAGACAACGATTTTTAATTGTTTGAAAACGATTTTTCAACGGATTTTTTTTGGCAGTCTACTTTAACGGATTGAAAATATAAAGATAATATATATTTCCAAGCTGGGTCACCCGTTGCGCATGGTGGGTAGAAATTTATTTAGTACAGACAAATTTTGTTTTTTATTTTTTTATGCGAAATTTTTATTAAACTAAAATTTTGTTTTAATCCCTAACACTTGATTTTATTCAATTTCATAATTGAAATTTCAATTTTCTCATTTTAATTTCTGATATTCGTAAACTTAAATTAATTTGGCCTCTCAATTTGCATATTCATCATCTAATAAATGAGAATAATGATATGTTATATAATAAATGTGTGTTCGTCATCTAATAAATGAGAATGATGATATGTTATCATTAAGAGCAATATCACACTATTATCTTATAATATGACATTTAGATAACAACTTACATAACTTGTTTCACTTGAAAATGCCTTTATTTTTTTTAATTAATTTAAATGTCAGATACTGAATTATAAATTAATTTAAATGTCAATGACTAAATTATAAATAAATTTAAATATTAAAATTATCCTTAGAGTATAAAATAATAATATCATATTATTCTTAATGACGATAAATTATTATTTTTATTTAGTTAATAACAAACACATAAATAAAAAAATCAAAATAAAATGAGTTTAAAAATGTTATAGACTAAAGTAAAAAACTGAAAATATTAAAAATAAAATTACAAATGAACTCAAAAGTATATCTAGGCTAAAATAAACTCAACAAAGTCATGGAAGTGAAAAATACTCTGCAAAGTCATCGAAAGTTAGTCTTCATAGCTCACTTTCAAAGAGTTTCGTTAAAATATGATTTAGCAACTTTTTCAGTCAATGCTCGAAATGTTGCTTTTCTACATTTCCAGCTATTTGCTAAAAGTAAACATCCAAAACATTGTTATCTTCTTTGGTTTCAAAATTGATTTTTTCTTCCCACATTGTTTCCGACCACAGCTGGCCTAGAAGGAACCAACATCGAATGTTCAAAATTTGGAAATAATGAAAGTACAGCACAAACGATTCTTTTTTTTTTTTTGAAAAAAACTTTTTTTTTATTTAAAGTAATTTTTTACTAAGTAATAATCAATTAATAATTGCTCATATATTATATACATTTCTTTTATATGTCATTAAATAACATTTTAAATTTCACCATACCTTAGTAACTGTAATGTTTCACATTGTGCAAATATAAAAATTTAATATAATACTTAAATCATCACATTCTCTTTTAAAAGATTAACTTTTTGTGATAAATTCTTCTCATGCCTTAAATAATAATTAATATTTTTATTAAAAGATGACGTTGCCAGAAAGGTCTTGTGCCAGTAACTAACATTTTTTTATATTAATAATAAGAATTGCAAGAAGTTAAATATATATATATATATATATATATATATATATATATATATATATATATTTTAAGAGTAAATTATTTTAATTTTTATTTATTTATTTATTTATTTATAAATTTTTTTATTTTTAAAATTTACACATACTCTTTAAATATTTTTAAAAATTTATACATATTTTTTTAATATTTATATAGATCTCTCTTATATTTAAAAAATATACTATACATACTTTCTTTTAAAAAAAAGTTATATAAATTTTAAAAATAAATTTTTTTTATAAAAAATAGATAAATAAAAAAAGTTAAAGTAATTTAATTTTTTTTTATTTTTTTTAATAAACACACAAGAGAAAAAGGTTTAAAAGAAGAAAAAAAGAGTTAATTGTACTTCCTGTCCCTAGTTCTTATACCAGTCATTATCCAATGCCTGTCCCTAATTCTCATCCCAGTCATTATCCAGTAACGAACCAAAAAATTGAAGTAATATAAAGTAACCTTAACGTCCACGGCGCACGATAGCGTCACCGACCTAAATAAATAAATAAAGAGCTAAGTCGTTGGCGTTTACTAGAGTTCGGTTGACGCTCTCTTTTACACCCACCCGCCATTTCTCTCCGTCAAAATGAAAAGCCCAACTCCATATCTCCAGCGCCCGGACCCCAGCTCCGGCCACCGGAGCACCCCCGACCGCATTGGCTACTCCCCCAGCTATGCCTCTTCCGAGTTCAGCGCCCACCACAAGCCGAGCTCCTCCGCCTGGAACCCTGTGGCCGCCGTCGCCAGAGTCTTCGTCTCTTGCTTTTCGCCGCCGGAGGCCAGCAGCTCCAAGAGCTTCGTCGATTCTGAGGAGTTCAAATCTTCGTCGGGTAGTTTGATTTTATTTAATTTTATTCTTTTTTTTCCAATTTGGGGAAAAATGACGATTCTTTTGTCGGCTGTTGTTGGGGGAGAATGCGCGTGTGCTTCTCCGTGTGTTTTGGATCTCGGGTTTTGAGTCTGGTTACTAAGTTTTGAACTCTTGCATCGGAAAAATTTCCTTTTTTAAGCTGTGGATACTGTTTGGCTGCTGAGAAAACGGTAGAAATGTAGAGAAAATTTGATTTGGTTTGGGATTTTTGGTCTGATCATCAACTATTGGTGGCTAATAATTACTTCAATTCTAAATCGTAGCTTGATCCGGCTTTTGAACTTCAATAACGGGTCGAAAAATTGGTGTGAAGCTACAGTTCTCAGAATCATGGCTTTCTGTCTTAGATATGGACACAGCAATCCAACTCCCTTCCCCTCTTTGCCCCCCCCCCCTTCCCCAAATCTGTTTGCTTGCGTGCAGGTTAAAGTTTGAACTAAGGTTACACTTTATCAGAGCCTGTAATTGCTTAATTTCTCATCGATGCATTGCATTTAGGTCATGATTTGTATTGTTTTCTTGAATTTTTTAGCATCTGGATATGTATCAGTGACTTTATAGATTTTGAAGTGCTGCTCTAGGTAGATTTATCTCTATGCTTATCAAATGGAGTGGATGAATTAGAATAAACCTTTCTGTTTGTTCTTAGTTGAAATGGATGCTTCAAGAGCAGGTAGTCAGAGAAGACGTAGCTCAAATCGGGGTATCAACATGAGTCCATATAACTCAATCCAGGGGAAAGAGCCTGGCATTGTGAAATTCACCATGGAAGAAATCTTCCAAGCCACAAGAAACTTCTCTGCTACTTTCAAGATTGGCCAAGGTGGTTTTGGGACAGTCTACAAGGCCAAACTCCTGGATGGAACTGTTGTTGCAGTGAAGCGTGCTAAGAAGGTTGTTTAAATTATTTTAGCCTATAACACTGCTTGGTTGTGTCTATATTTTCATGGAATGAGAATGTTAGTGATAATAACCATCCGAAAATTCTTGGCTAATCACCTTGTTTTGCAGAGTCTGTATGAGAAGCATTTGGGCGTGGAGTTCCAAAGCGAGATACAAACACTATCACGGGTTGAACATTTGAACCTGGTCAAGTTCTATGGATATTTGGAGCAAGGAGATGAAAAAATTGTTGTTGTGGAGTATGTTCCAAATGGAACCCTTAGAGAACATTTAGATTGTGAGTTTCTCAGGCCTTTTAGCTATTTTGTGCGTTTGTGGTTTGCCCGCTTTTAGTACCTAGAACTTGATCAAAGGATTATTACAGGCATTCATGGAAATATTCTGGACCTCGCTGCTCGTCTAGACATTGCAATTGATGTGGCTCATGCTATCACCTATCTTCATATGTATATAGGTATAACTCTTTTGTCATCACCCAAATCATTTCAGTCATGGCAAAATGAATAGTTGTTTGTCCCTGATGATATATAGAATGCTGCCAAGAATGTGACTGGCGTTGTATATTATATTTCCTTTGCAGATCATCCTATCATTCATAGGGACATAAAATCTTCCAACATTCTCCTCACTGAAAATCTCCGAGCTAAGGTAGCGGACTTTGGTTTTTCTAGACAAGCACCTGACAGTGAATCTGGCATGACCCATGTATCCACCCAAGTTAAAGGAACAGCAGGCTACTTGGACCCTGAATACTTGAAAACTTATCAACTAACTGAAAAGAGTGATGTGTATTCATTTGGCGTTTTGCTTGTTGAACTTGTCACAGGAAGACGTCCCATTGAACCAAAATTTGAACTCAGGGAGCGAATAACTGCAAAATGGGTGTGTTTTCCTTCATTCTATTCTTCTTTTTTACTTTCAATCACTTTTCATAATTTTATGACAAACAAGATCTTCTATGATAATCCATTTTGTTCAGGAGTTTAGCACCTCCTTTTCATGATTGCACCTTCCCAATCCATTTTGTTCCAAACTTTAGAACTAGAAGGTAAGATAGATTGATTCTTTAATGTATTGTAACCTATTTGCTGTAAGTGCAGGCTATGAAGAGGTTTATTGAGGGAGATGCCATCTCGATTTTGGACCCAAGACTAGATCAGACTGCCGCAAATAGTCTGGCCCTAGAGAAGATACTTGAACTTGCCTTACAGTGTTTGGCTCCTCGTAGACAAAGCAGGCCTAATATGAAGAAATGTGCTGAGATTCTTTGGACCATTCGCAAGGATCACAGAGAGCTATCAGCTTCAGACTTTCGCTCATTTTCTTCTACTTCCCAAAGGAGCACTTCAATAAAAAAGTAAGAAGGCTAAGGAGAAATTATTGCATGATCCTGGAGCACAATAAATATATGCTCCAGGAAACATCTTCACCATTGATTTTAAGTTGTTAATCATAAAATTTATACAAGTTTTTTTAAAATCATGAAGATGCTTCATGAAACATGCATTTATTGTGTTTCAAAAACATGTAATAATTTCTCGAAGGTTAAGAGACATCTTCAGGCGAGAATGCTTTTTTCGAGGAATGTAAGTTAGGACAAACCATGGCCACAGGGAAAAACCGAGCTTCTCTATAATAATCAAGCAATTTGAGCATCTGGGAAGCTCGAAGTTGGACCAGAGTGGCATATGCTCTTAGGTAGAATTCATATTTTGTGGAACTGTCCTTGAGAGTTTTGGCTTGTGTATAGGAACCAGGGAGCTTAATTCCATAAAGACAAGTTCTCTGCTCTCCTTGATTGTATACTTCTTTTTCTTCTTGTGTCATACATGAGGAGGAAAACTTGTATTTTATTAATTGGAATTTTGATTGCTGTATTACTTCCTTGGATATAATATATTCTTTTGGAGTGTGTTTGAATTGATAAGTTTTTGGAATCAATTTGATTTATAAATAAAAATTTAGGTTTGAAAAGCTATAAAATTAGAATTGATTTGATTTAGAAATTCATTAAATTTAATTATATGTATTTAAAAATCTATTCAACTTTAGTTAGATGTAAGTGGATTTAATTTAATTTTACTTCAATTGATAATTTTACCCTTATTAATTTATTTACTTATAATTTAAGTAAGGATAATAAAATGAATTATTAAAATAAAATGAATCATAATCGTCTTTAAAGTGTTTTAGACATAAAACTTGATTTGTATATCAAATCAAATCATATATTTTTATAAAAAGTTTTTGATTTATAAATCAAATCAAATTGAATTAATTCAAATCAAATCAATTTCATTTTCAATAATTTCAAATATAACTTTTACGGTTAAATATGGGTTTCTTATCATTTTATATAATGCTAATAACATTATTTAGCAATAAATTGGGTTTACTTAATCCAATTTATATTCTTGAGAAGAAAGATGGCCACGTGCTTTGTCAAATGTGTATGTTTATATTATATATTTGATTGCACCAGTACAACCACAAGTGTAGCTGTTTCTACACCACAATATGGATCGAATCCAATGGTCCAAAAACTGCCTCCTGATGCTGTTGTTAATTGTTTATGGAAAGTCAAATGGATTACCTTAGAGTCAAGGCTCCAAGCGTTCTAGTGACAATAACTGAATCAATAATATTATTTGCACGTTAAATTTGTTATACTATTTTTATATTATGAATTTTTTAAATAATAAAATATGAAAGACACATATTTTAATTTTGTTATTTTTTTCTTGAACAAAAAAGTACAAAGAATGGTATGAAGTAAATGGTGTGAGAAAAAAAAACATTTTCCTAAGTGGATAGCATTTAGGATGAATGGAGATTGAGTGACATTTCCTATTTTCAGGCAATTGTTTTGGTTCCAGGATGGAAAAACAAGACCTGCAACAGTAAAGCAGCACTTTCTGATCACGCCACGTGTTTTAGTTCATTTTTTACCAGATTTTAAAACTATAAAGTAAGTAGTTTAGGCTGTTACCAGTCAAACAAATATGTTTATTATATGTCAAGTTAATTGGAATATCACGTAAGATTCGCTTAATGTTATGTTGGTCAATTTGATTTAAATGTGGTGGAGGAGTATAACTTTGGAAGAAGAATGGGACGCAGTGTCATTTCAATCATATTTTTTTATTCGCTTGCAATTCTATGAATGACGTGGCCATATCTTAGTTTCATAGAAATAGGTAGCATTTCTTTAAAATATCTTCGTCCGCACTTAATACGATATCATATTTTAAATAGTCAATTACTTATGTCAAATAAAAAATTAAAAAGGATTTGTACCCAAAAAAAAATTAAAAAAACTAAAAAGGAATTACATGAAAATTGAATTTTAACATTTTCTATGTTATCCTACGATGTCACTCTTTTTGTAATCGTATTTATCATTGATAACTTGTTTGTTTTGAATGAGAATTTTAGTGGATTTTTTTTTTTTGTCTTCGAACTTTGGTGGAACTTTAAGTGTTTACTTAAGTATGCAAATGGATCAGGGTAATGACTCACTTGATCGGCTTGAGCTCAAATATAAGAAATAAGTTGGGTCTTTAGTGTATGAGTTAATTTGGATAATGAACTTTTAGGTTGGTTTGACATTAGATTCAGCTTAAATAATGGATTTATGTATTTTTTTATTTATATTAAATATTTATATATTTATTTTATAACTATATATTAATTTTATTTTATGCGATTCGATCATTGATTTATTAATTAAACCAGTAAGTTATTAATCCAGTACTTTGGCTAAGTCAATAACCGATTCAAATGTAATAACTATAATGAAAATAGTGTTGAAAACGATTGTTTGCAAGAAGTAATAAAATCTTGGTAAGAGAAAAAAGTGTAAATTCTTAAGTTAGCCTAAATCACAAACAAACCAGCTACAAATCAATGCAGTTAAAAGAAGAAAACAAAACAACCAGTCATTTTAAATGTCAAATGTTTAAGACAATAACACAGGTAAAAATAATAACAAAACCCAATTAATAACTAATTTCCGTATAAATAATAAAAACTCTAATGTTCATAATCCAATATACACATTTGTTTTCCTATCAATGTGTATGTCTCGTAGCTTGGTTTATTTTTAAAATTTTTAAAATCATGAGCTTAAACATGTTAAAACGATTCTTCAAAAAGTGAAACCAAATCAAGTCACTGAAATAATAAAATTTGTTCAAAAAAAAAAAAAGCTCAAAGGTTCTGTTTGGCAGGATATTTCTTGGGAAAAATAGTATAGTATAGTCTTCTGCTAATAGGAAAGGCAAGATTTTCATATATATTCTCAAGCATTCCCGAAATTTATTTCAATCTTTAAAAAAGATTTTTTCTATTTTGAATAATTTGTAAGAGATTTTATATTTTAAAAAAATGTTATATAACCAAAAAATTTTAGTTGGTAATCTCTATTACTTCATTACATATAACAATCATTATTAATTCTAGCTAGATCCTATAAAAAATTTTAACTGATTTTTTTGACTATGTAATATTACTCCTTTACTGATATTACAATGCTACGCGTTTTACATGTTGGTTGGTATTCCGAAAACATAGGATATTTTCAACAGTGTAAATTACTTTTACAAAGTAGCCGACTTGAGAGGGTTATAAAGAAACTGCTAGATTATATAGGAAATGATAGAAATTAAGGATTAATCTCATCCTTGTTTGGTATCAATTTAAAAAAAGAAAAAAAAATTGAAGTGATAAATAAATTTTTCATAGGCCCAACATTTTTCATCCCTTCAAAATCTAAAAGATTGGAAGGAAAAGAAAAACTTTAAAATTATTTTATCACTTTATTCATATATTTTGAATTATGAAGAATAATAAAGTAACATACATACATTTTCATTTGTTTCCATTAGATGGTACCAAACAAGTGAGAAATACCTCTTTCATCTCTCCCTTTTCTTTTCTTTTCTTTTCCTTTCTATTATATCACTTCTTTTCTTTTTCCCTCAATGATACCAAACAAAGCGGATATTATGTTGAGTTGCTTTTATCTTCGGCACTCTTTAATATAATACAATTCAAAGGCTATTTATCTTCCAAGTTATAATTACATGTCCAAATCTCCGACCTTTAGCCCTTTATCATATGACTGAAGGTATGTTTGGGGACAGATCATTTTTAGGGGAAAAAAATTACTTTTTTTAAAAAAAAAAAAGTTTGTTTATAAAATTTTAATTATAAACTGTTTTGATTACAAATAAACTAATCCAAAACCACATACTAAATTTATCTCTTATTTGATTCTTTCTCCTACCTGCCGCACAGAGACATTTATGGCAACAATATCCTCAGAATGGCAGAAGCAAACCTCGTGAGGAAAAGAATTTACAAGAGACTGTTTTACTTGGTCACTGTTAACTTCTTCTCTGGCCTCAAAATTCCCTCTTATGATGGTTTCTAAGTCATCAGCAGTCATATCTCTTCCACTATCCGCCATCCAATACTGGCAGCTAAACAATCTTGTGTCACCTTCACATGAACTCTCACCTCAATACAAAATCAAAATCCTAAAAAATCCACCCCTTATCCCTTTTTACACCCATCTACTCCATATATGTTCTTCTAAGTTCTAACCGTCTCTTGGAAATGAATCCTGACGAGTCAGCGCATAGTTTTCACTACTTGTAGGTAGCGGATCCTCACTTTCAACGATACTTGCTTTTGAACAAAGGAAGAAGAAAGAAGATGTGTATATTGCAACATGCCAAAAGCTGTAAAAATTTTAAAAGAGCAAACATGAGACAGAAGACACAGAAACAGAGAGACAGACAGAGACAGAGAGGAGAGAGTAGTAATATTGTAATACCTATGCCAAAACCAGTAGTTTTCACCGGTTTCAAGTGCCCAGCTTACTGCTGCCATGGCCAATGCAGTAAAACCAGCCAATGCAAAACCCCAGCGGTACCGTCTCCAAATTGTCTTGACAAGATTATAGAGCCATTGCTTAATAGATTGCAAACTACAGGGAAAATTCATCATTACTACTTCTGGTTATCGTAAGACATAACCTCAGCTGTCTAGCGGATGTCTATGAGTTGTTCATCTTCAAGCACATGCAAGTTTAAGTCAAAACAAAACCGTGATCAGGCCATGAATACAGTACATGACAATGGCCACCCTGAAGACACCTAATAGGGTAAACCTATATGAGATTTGAGGTATTTATGGAGGAAACTGTGAATGTGGTTCATCTAGAATTCCCACCACACCACCACCTTCATTGTTCCTTAAATGACAAAAAAAAAAAGATGCTATTTGAAGGTATCATTCCCCGCTTTTCAACTCCTTCATTACTAATTGCTATGACAATAAGCCCTACCCACAGACAGAACCAGTGACTACATGCACTTGAGCCAGACCATGAACTGAATGAAAGAGAAAACAGTAGTATTGTGTTGAATTGGCAATTTATAAAAGGGGTTCTTGTGAGACTTGATTAAATGATGACATCATGACATATGCTGTACTATCATGTTGAATTGGTAATTTACAGAAAATGAACCCTACAATAGATACCAAAGCTCAACATGCCAACAAACTGAGGAGGGATATTGAATGTAATGAGGATAAGCAACATTATTAACCATTCTTTCAGTTAATACTCTTAAATTGGAAATATCTTCACTCGGAGTTCCAAAATTGTAATTCACCCCATTAATTTCCTCAGCCAGCTTCAATTGCAGAAATAAATCAAGATTAATATATTTTCTGTTGCCTAGAGCCATATCACTTGACACCAGCCATTTTTACATGAAATACATTTCTCCAACAAAGATGCCTGGCAACCTAATAGAGAGAATTGGGGAACATTGCCCTCAACAGTACCATACAGTTCGATCATGCCATGATCAGCCACAATAGTTAACTATGAATAGGCAATCAATGCATCCACACAAAAAATTGAAAATAAGCATTGTACACAAATTGTGTCATCAATTACTATTATGTTGTCTGTAAATCAATATACTGTTCTGCTCAAACAAATTTACTAAGTACAGAGAATTTACCTGTGAAGGAAATTTAGTGAAAATCCATTTGGAAAGGAAAGGGACCTATAATTTGTTGAGATCTCTAACAACCATCCAATAAGAAGACCAAGACCCCCAATCACAATCACAAGAACAATATTGGAAGACCTGCGTAATTCAGTATAGATGAAAATGAACAAAACTAAAACATCTTTATATATATATATATATATGAAAATTCTTTTTCTACCGGTTCAATGTACCTGGTTGCCTTAGTTACAGCCATGAGGGCAGTAAGGATAGCAACAGCTGTGTGTATTGCCCTCTTAAGTACTTCGTCAATGGTAGCAAGGTACACAAAGGTGCTAATCACAGCCATGAAAGAGAGCCAGAAGTCCATGAACTGGAACATTGATATGTATTAGAATATATCTAGAATATTTTTAGGATATTTACAATATCTTTAAAATATTTTTGAAGATCTTAGAATATATTATGGAGTCAATTAGTCCTCTAATAAAGGACTCCTAATTTCATTATGTTTCCTGTATTTTCTTATTTGATTAAGATTGTATTTCCTTATTTCATTATGATTCCCAGAATATAATTAGGAATTAGTGTTTTGTCTTTTGTATTACATCAAACACATCTTTCTCTTATTAATATCAATTCTCTTTTCTTCTTTTTCTCTACCTAAACCTTATAATATCAACATGGTATCAGAGCGGTACCATCCACCTTGAGAGTGTCCATGCTTTTCGCTGTGTCGAGTTCTATAGAACTCCTTTGTTAATTGTCCTTTATTGTTTTCCCAACCCTATAATTCTCCTTTATAAATTCTCCTGTATTATTTTGTTTTCCCATTCTTTCATCTATTTTCTCTAAATCACAATCGATATCTTCTTAATCGTTGCCAAAGGTGGAGATTTCGTCTATTTTTCTAGTATTTAAATTCTCTATAGAGAATAATGTGCAAAGTTCAGTTGTGATTGGTGGTTTTGATTGAGGTAAGACTTTTGTGACTTCATTTTATTTAGCCTATTGGTGCTGGTTTATTGTTATTTTCTCTGCTTTTGTATGCTTTTGGCACTGTTTGGGGAGAGTGAGAATTAGTTGCTATTTGCCAATGCTGGCATAACATTGAGGGGGAGTCAGAATGATAGTAGTGACATCTCTTCAATGCTAGTGTTTGTCATGTTATTTTCTTCCCATTGAAGATCATTCCGATGGTGACTTCTTTCCCACTGATGATCATACCAGTGGTTTAGTATTTGTCTTTTTATTCTCTTCCCATCGACGATCATTCAAATGATGACTTCTTTTCCATTGGTGAGTCATACCAGTGATGACTTCTTTTCAATACTAGTACTTGTCATGTTATTTTCTTCCTATCGACGATCATTCCAATGGTGACTTCTTTCCTACTGATGCGTCATACCAATGGTGTTTCTACTCAAGTCATCTGGGTCTGCCATCTGGTCAAGTAAATCCTTAGAATTTCTCAAGTCATCTGGTTTTGCTGTCTGGTCTAGCAGAATCCTAAAATTTGTTCTTGTCATAATGTTTTCAAGTACATCTAAAACACTTGATTCAACCCAATCACAGTCTAGGTCCTCTTATTCTGGTGCAAAAGGTTTGTCTTGATGAGTTATCTTTTCAGCAATGTTCATCTTTCCGGCGTCTCCAGCATTGTGAGTTGTCTTTCAGCTATGAAGCCCACTTTATATTTATATTATTTATTTAAAGTATTTATTTGTAACAAGCTTAAAGCTTAGTAAGCTTTAGCTTGAGGGGGAGTATTAGAATATATTTAAAATATCTTTAGGATATTTACAATATCTTTAAAATATTTTAGAAGATCTTAGAATATATTATAGAGTCAATTAGTCCTCTAATTAAGGACTCCTAATTTCATTATGTTTCCTCTATTTCCTTATTTCATTAGGATTACTAGAATATAAATAAAGATAAATGCTTTGTCTTTTTTATTACATCAAACACGTCTAATACATCAATCACATCTTTCTCTTATTAATATCAATTCTCTTTTCTTCTTTCTCTCTACCTAAACCTTATAATTGAACAACATGTAAAACCACTGTTAATTCCCAGAAACACAAGTATAGCCATTGTGTATTATGTTGTATTTTGGATCTCACTATCCTTAAGGAATTCTTTTTTAGCTTCTGATTTAAGCATGTATACATGCTCACTACGATTGACACTCGAGGCTGCGCCCACAGCATAATTCATCCAATTAGGAACACCAATATCATTTGGCAGTCAAATTACAGAGGTTTATTGAAGCTTGTAACAGCTTTGCCAGTGACACAACATCTTTTCTCTATACCATCTCAGTAAAACTTCTAGTTCCAAAAAAATTTTTTTTTAAAAAAAATTTCAGAGTGAGAGAGAACACTGGAGGCAGAGCTCTAACCTGTAGAACATTAAAGCTCAATGCACACCAGGTGCCTACGTCACATGCATGATATAGTCCACTTGAAATTCCACTGGATGTATATATAACCCATTCTGCTAATGCCTGCATAGCGGAAATCATGGGTTCAATTGTCAGCATAAAATCTATATAATCAGTCAGTTTATTTTGTTAGAAATTTATCTGTAATGCTGAGTTAACATATAAGTACTTCTTGGCATTCCAAATTGTTTTTCTCCATCTTACTGGGTTAATTTAAATATCTAGAATTCTTTCTCCTCAACATATAAATTTATATACAAGTCTAAATAGTCCCATGATGACACTAGAAAATATATTTCCACATGGTTAGATAAATCATGATACAACCAAATAATAGGGAGGACTAGTGCCACTGTTGTGAGATTCAATGAAGTTTTTTTGCATCTCCCAACAAAGTCGTTGTCCTTTATTTCAGAATTGTAAACTGCTTGTCAATCTAAACTAAAAGGAAAAGACAACAGATAACAAGAGGGAAGAAAGTAAAGGACAAGAACCACCTTCTGCCGAAGGGCCCAATAGGCAGGAAGTATGGCTGCAGCATTTGATGCAATGAGAAAAATTGATTGCAGTATATGCCCTACAAAAATTTTTAATAACTCAATTAAGGAACCAAAAAATATATAAAATGCCTTACTGCATATCCTAAATCCAAATTCAATAGCAAATGTATATATTTGAATTTTGACAAACTGAACAAAAAAACATGAGTACAGCAGCATATATGGATTTTAACTTCATATATATTTAGACTGAAATGGTCAAACTCACGAATTTAAGTTAACTCATGGAGTGGGGTAAATTTGACTCAAACACACTACACTTACCTACTTTAGCAAATAGCTAATAAAAATACATATATTGATATCTGTAACAACAAATTACTACAAATGTATCATAAAATGGAAACCAAATTAAGCAAAAAAGATGTTTGACCGGAATATGTTCATACACTATTTAGTTTCATTTATCTGCTGGATGCTGTTATTTGACAGAATTATTTTCTGAGTTAAATAGTAGCCAGGAAATCAGATAAAAATAATTTGACAAAGAAAGGGAGGGGGAATGCAGATAATACAACAAGAGTTGAACCAAGATACTTGCAAAAGAAACACCAATTTTATCAATTTCTAAAATGAACAATCACCTTGATGTGACACAACTTCAATGCTACAGTCAAAGCCTCCATGGTTTCGATCACAAGAGCAGAAGCTGAGGCCAAAACGTAAACATTAGAAATGGTAAAATTGATTAAGAAGTTGGGGAACAAACACAAAGCATGCAATCTGGAAACTCAACAACTTAGCATCCGATTATTTTACAAAATGTCTTGGTCAATACCAAGGGCTTTTATGGTTCTTGTATAACAATTTAAAGAAAATAAGTGAAATGTAAACAGAACTGATAAATTAAGAACAAGCAAAGGGCTTAACATAAACCTGTATGACGTCAATCCACTAGCATCAAAAGAAAATTTACAGTCCCCATGAGAAGAGCATCGTTTTGGGCATCCTTCAAGTGAAAGAGACATAATAGTTTGCCCTTTCGAAGAATCACTGCTGGTATTAAGATGTCTTAGACCAAAACCCCAAGTTCCTTCTCTAGCATAAATAATATAAAAATCAACATTGTCATCACTTGAATCATATAGCATGAAAAACATAGATTGATCACTCCTCCTTGTCTTGTTAGCATAATAATAGTCCCAGCTATCAAGAGATGGTAATCCACCAAATCTAGCATAAACTTCATAACTGATCTTCACATCTGAGGATAGCCGTATGTGAATATTTCCTCCAGCTGCACCACGAGGAATGTCCAAAAGAAAGTAAGTCCAAATGTTATCAGGTTCTCCACTGTATGATGAGTTGGTTAAAAGTGGCTCAAGAGGAAAATTGGCAGATGACGCTCCTCCACCAATTGGTAAATAATATGATTCAAAGGGGGTTGGACCTCTCCTTAGAACTGTCTGCAGACAACCATTCTCATCTTGTCAGTAACTTATTCCTGCGAGTAAATATCTTTGAGCATCATGATATAGAACTGATTCTACCGCAGGGTGTTCTTAAACTTCAATATATCAAAAATACTTCAAAATTCCTGTTGGATAGTATTTCCTTAGTTAAAAACTCCAATATTTTAATTTCTACATGAGAAAAATAAATATGTTGCACAAGTTCTTTGACCCTTATTTTTCAGCATTGGGCATAAAATAATTCAAATCTCAATGATCTTAAAAAGTGAGTTCAGTTTATTCTGCGAAAGAAGCCAAGAAGCAGAACTCCCAAGAGATAAGCACCACATATATGCTAATGCCTGCACAGGGATAAGGCACATTCCTATTTCTGCAAACCATAAACACCTGAATGGATTCTGAGTTGTACATTTAAGATGTTATCATAATCTGCAAACCACAAACACCTGACGATTTATATTTTATTCTTTCCAAGATTTATATGTATGTTTCAGTAACCATCAATATATGACCATCAAGATAGTCCAAGAAATATCAGACTGACATAATTTAGAGTTCATTATCGTATTATAAACAAAGCCCTTCAGTTGACAGCACAAAAACAAAATAGGGGCAGAGGCACATCTTGCAAACAGTACTACCTGAAGTATGTAGCTATCTATTGTGCAATTTGGTCCAGCTTTCCCAAGTGGGCACTGAAGCACTTGTGATTCGATCAAGTAGCAAACTCTTAGATCACTATCCTGAGTCTCTCCAAACTTTTTCGTAAGATTAACTGGTAATATACTAATGTACCAACGACCAATCAGTGGTGAACGAATAACCAAAGGGGCTTTATTTAAATCACTGGAATAATCATGCAAAGTCACTGAAGGCATTGCACCATGGCGAGCAAAACACATTAAATTAACATCATTTGCACCAGAAGCACTATTTGAAGGTGTAGTATTGAATCTGACATTTGCTGCCTTAATGGTAAATTCTTCTGCCACATTCATTATATCCAAGGAGTAAAAGTTTGGTACACCTTCCTGAACACAAAAAGTTTCAAAATTACTTTTGCAGGTCACTGCATTTTCCATCATTGGCTTCTTCACTGTAGCCTCCAAAGCATTATAGACATCAGATGTTGTGCATGAAAGTGGAAAGACTGTACTGTTACAGAACTCCCCTTTCATCATTGAATTTGTGCATGCTTCCACACTTATATTAGCACTGAAGGAGTACGCTGGGCCTCGGACAATCTGCAGAGACAGGGAAGTAACTGTTATTCATCCATATGTGGTTAATGCATCAAGAACTTCGCTAAGAGAGATAGAATGAATTGAGTAGAAATAAGTTACGGAATTTTTTTGGGATGGGGGTGTAAAAATAACGACAGAAATCAATATTTGAGGTTGTGTCCAATCTGACAGTAAGGATGCGGAAATTATTAGGTACATCTGTTGTACTACACCATTTCTATAAATAGTAATATCCTCCTTTGGCTTTAAAACCCACTTAGTTTTTTAAATTAATTTTGTTTTCACTAGCTTTTAAAGCAAGAAAATGGGTTACTATATATGGAAACGGTGTATTACACCAAGTGTACTGAACAATCTGCTGCAACAAGTGATGAAAATTTCTTGGAATATTCAGATTTTTTTTTTTATAGAAGTAATATATGGATAATAAACCATACCATCTTCGATTGTGTCCTTGTAGGTCCAATGCCATTGAAAAGACCAATGTACCAAGCACCTGGAGATATCTGAACAACAATTTCTTATGTTTATTGTCTGTGATATTATAAAAGAACAATAAGCAAAATCACTTGTGAACTATCCTTCCCCACTAGTAATATAGAAATTTTAATATTAAGGCATGCAGACACAGCTATGTCATATAAGCCTCTAAGGAAAGGAGACACTGAGCTTGAAGATACAATACAATATAAACAAATAAAGATATTGCTGAAAGTAAAAAGGACCTATAACAATACCTGCTCGTTTGTCAATTTCATAGTGATATTTTTCTGCATAGGAAAGCACTGCTCCACATCAAGACCATTTATTCCTGAAGAAAAAGAGGAACAAAAAGTAATTACGAAGGGCACTAGCACTACAGTAGTTAGTTCAAAATAAAACTTGTCCCTTTTTTTTTGGTCAAGAAGGGAGGTCAATGAGAGGGGAGAACAAACGAACGAGTGCTGTCAAGGTGCTTCAAAACAAAGTGCAACACCAAGCAATGAAGAAAACATTACACTTTCATGATTTCAGTATTCATCCATTACAAATTTACAATCAACATGATAGCCAAAAAAACATCACAGTAGAGCAGGTAAAATAATGGAAAACGAAAAAAAAAAACACATACTAATGAATCAAAAGAAGAATAACCTCCTATAGAAATTATGATGCCATTTTAATGAATGGTGGGAACTTACTGGGGATCCGGTGGTTCTATCATGTTGATGGATTATAGGGTATACTACAAGGCAAGTTCTCAAAAATGTTGAAACAAGTTTATAAATATCTCAGAAAGAAATTTAAGATAGACTTTATGTGCTAAAATTTTAAGTGTAGAAAACAGTTTAATTAACATGGGTAGAATTTGTTTAGGTGGGGCTTCTACCTGAGACAGCTGAAAGTTTCAGAGATGTGTTCAAGGCATCTGGCAGTGGAGGGCTGCCATCTCTAAAGCATATTACTGGCAGTGTGCTTTTTGGAACCCTTTCAACTCTTGCAACATCCTGAAAGCAATGTATTTATGAACAAATGAGGGAGGCAACTAAGTCGGAGCCAATTAAACAGAAAGATGATATCCTGAAATCAGGTACTCCATTCAATTTTTCTGTAGCACAAGTGCATAACCAACAATGAAACAATCTTAATAGATAAATAATAATTTTAAAACAGGAAAAGAAAATTTGAATAGATAAATAAAAGAAGAAAATTAAAAAGACATATAATTAGGATTTTTATCAGAGAACTATATCATTTGCTTTTTTACCTCATGCAATACGAGGCATTGTAAAACAAAGGAAATATCAAAATAGAAGCACATGAAATATAATTAATCCAAAGGAAGTTCAAGGCAACAGCCATCATACAGATGCTAGTATTCTAATGTAATCCTATTCACAAAGAATTATAGATGTACTTACAAGGTCTACATCTGAATTCAATGCTATGGACACTGCAGAAAACCATGGCGGTAAATCAACTGGAACATGAGCAAACATTAAGAGACAAGTAAGATCATCCATAAGTCTGAAAGTGATTTCTTTTTTTTTTTTTTTCAAAATAACAGAACTCGTATCTTATAACCAATCAAATCACCAAAACAGGAGAAAGTGAAAAAAAGAAAAGAAAAGAAAAGAAAAGTTTGGCTTCTCCAGTGGTACTATCCCTCATCTCTGTTCCCATCTGAAACTTAGCAAAAGTAAATGACATAAAGCTAATTATTATCCATTTCTTGCCATATAGGGATTCCATGGATAGTACCTGGATATAAACATAACATTATAAGAAGTGCTAATGGGGATTATTATTGAGTAACGATAACGCCGATTCCAGACTAAGTAATATCAAAAGAAAATATGAAAAAAAAAATAGAGTGAGAGAGAGAAGAGAAATTAACCCCAAAAAATTCACTAGTACTTCAAAATTCAATTCCGACCCATTAAACTTCACACTGGGTAATGCTTCATAAACGACAACAACAGAGCAAATCAATCATATAAAGAAAAGGGTCACTACCAATTGGCTCACCTACCTCTGATATACCGCGAATCAAAGGGCCTGAGCGTAGTGTCAGGGTAGCTGAAGCTGGAAACAGTGAAGACGTCACCAGTGCCCAGCTCATCATTTGCAGAGCAGAGGCCAAGTGAACAAGAAAAGAGCAAGAAAATACCGAGAATCAGAGCGAGACGATAGCACGGAATCGTATTGAAAGACATCTCTTTTTTCTTCTTTTTTGTAATTTCGAGGCGATTCTCAGAGCATGGAGACGCTGGGGAGAGAGTGAACGATGAAATAGGTATTAGTGGATTTAATTAAACAAAATAAAAAATCAATCTTTGTTTGGAAAAATGTGGTAAAGAACGAAAATTACGAGTCATTATTCATTAGCTGAATTCTAAAACAAAAACAAAAAAAAAAGAAAATTTTGGTACGCTGTTTCTTTTCCTTTTTAATTTTACTAAATACAACGACGTTTTGGACTTGTCAATTGTTTTTTAGTTGACTTGTAGTCGAGAGACGACGATGACATTCACAAAAAAAAAAAATAGACGACGAAGAGTCCACTGTTACGCCCTTCACAGAGCGCGTGAGACACGTGATAATATGTTTTTAAACAGAGATAATATTAAATGAATTACTATATAATTTGAGTTATTTTAAAAATTATTTAACAAGATTTGAAATAAATATAAATATATGATTATAAAAAAAGACTTCATATCCTTTATTTTTATAAAAATATAGATATCTTTAAAATTTATGAATCAATATTTTTTTGTGGGTTATAAGTTAATATTTAATTCTAATAAAATTAGTCTTATATTTAAAAAGTATAAAGAAATACAAATAAGGATAAAAAGTACAATAGATTATTTTGCTTTATGAATTTTTATATTTTGTTATATTATTAAAATAAATATTTATCTTATAATCATTAAAGTAAATAACTAATAAATAAATTATTATTTTATATTTATTTATTAATTTACTTATTTAGGTGAGATAAAATAATTTATTTGTTTAAGTTTTAATTTTATATATATATATATATATTTAAAACAATAATAGATGATAATTTTTTATAATTCAAATTAACAATTAGGATTAAGTGATATTAAATATTAAAAGCTCAAGAAGAATAATAATGTATTGTATGTATATTCATTAAGTGACAACATACATGGTCAAATATTAATTACTAATTATTAAAAGTATTAGTACCTTTATAAAAAAAGCAATTAAAAGAAACGATACTAGAAAAAACTCCTTAGTTAATATAATCACTTACGAAAAATCGGAACTTTGAGTGTGTCAAAAATGGGTGCCATCGGGTTTTAAGCTTCGACATATTGTGGTATAAGCTTGACATATTGTTTCATTGTGTTTATTTAATAATACTATTTCCGTTATCATTTGCTCTTTACTTTAAATGATAGAATAGATAAAAGAAAAGTTATGAGAAAGAAAAATTAGGAAAAGAGAAAAAATTTTCCTGTTCTTTTAAGTAAAAAAGTATAGAAAGAGAAAAAAAATACATATAAATCTTGAACGAAATTTTTTTTACTTTCAAGCAGAGAAAAAACTAAAAATAAAAGAGAAGGAAATGCTAAAAATAAAGAAATAGGTGAGAACGTTTGTATAGGTGGGGATGAGTTATATTTTTATTTTTTTATTTTTTATATATTTAAACATTCTTATGTTTTCTCTCAATTTAAACACTAAAAGAGAAAAGAATATTTTTTTATATATATTTTTATCTTCCTTTATATTTTATTTGTTTCTTATTGTTTCTCTTTCATCTAGGCAAAGGACCAAAGTATTTGTTCAATGATTAAAGAAGTTATTAAATAATTTTATTTTTAAAAAAAGATAAGTGCATTTAACTAAATTAATTTTTTAAGAAAATTATCAAATTAATATTATTCATTCCACTAATCCTTTCTCATTTTTTTAATGTAAAGGATAAAACTGAAAAAAGTAATCAATATTTTCTTAGATTTAAAAAAATAGATAAAATAAAATAATTTTTTCTTTAAAACAACAAATAAAAAAAATAAAATAAGTAGTATTTCTATTTCAAAAATTTATGCACTTTTAATGTAATATTGGGATATATCTATAAATTAAGTAATATTATGTAATTAATATCTTCAAGGCATCAAAATATTAATTAATTGTTTAAATAAAAAGTCAGCAAAAGGTTAGTACTTATCGCTTAAATTAATTCTGCCAACATACTTAATTTTAGATGTATCTAGCAAGGACGAAAGTAGTAACAGTCCATAGGGTTTTGTTTTTCTTTGGGCTCGCTGGTATATATTATTTCCTTTCCCATATTCTTAATTATTTCGCCAAATGCATATTTGATTTGGATTTTTCTAAAAGTAGTAATTTTATTAATTGCTTTTCTACTTCAAATTATATGCAATAACATTTTAAGATTGTTTATTTTAAAACTCTTAAATAATTATAATAAAAGTAACTCGTGATAAGTTTTAATGGTGAACAAAACATTAATTTTGAAATCAAGCTTGTGAGTATATATATTACATGGATGGTGGGTAAAAGGGAGGAGTGAGGAGGACGCGAATCCATTGCGATGATAATTGTTCAATCATGCATTCCTTGTCGGTTGTCATGGCTTTTCCGCACTTTACCGTGTCATAATGTTCCCGAGCAATAGTACTAGCTTCCTTTCAAGTTACGTTACCTAGTTTTATGCATTTTAAGTTTCTATTTCTTAAAGATGTAATCATATTTAAAATATTAAAGTTGTCTCTAATAAAATATTTTTTAATTTAAATTATTAATATTATGAATAAAATTTATCTTATTTAATCTCAACTTTTTATTATTGGGTGGTATTTAATAAGTATATTTTAAATTTTTTTAATCATACTTAGTTGTTTTACTTAAAAAAATTTATTTAAAAAAATAAGAGATTTGTAGTTTGAGTATCTATTATTATATTTAATTTTTTTAATAATATAATAATATATAATTAAATAATAATATAAAAAAATTTAACCGACACTCTTGTTAAGAAATATATTCATAAGATTTTAAAATTCTAAAGAAATAAATTCGGTGGAATATCCATAATAAAAGATAGTAGTTGATTTAACTGATAAAATTAGTATAAGAATTTGAGATTTCATATATATCTTTCACCAAAGGAGACGAGGGTTTTGAGGAAAGAGAAGACTACCTTCTAATGTATAATCCATTAGTCCATGCCGATGGACAAAATGTAATAAAATACACGCAATGAAGAAACTGAAATATTTTTAAAATAGTTTATTACAAAATAGTTGGCACTTTTTTAAAATTAAGAGTTTGGTAATTTTCTAGGAAAAAATAAGAAAGGCCTCAATAATAAAGGAAAAACAAAAGAAAATTTTCAACTTTAATCACTGTATTTAATTTTTTTAATGTTAATTGTGGTTAGTTAGAAATAGATAATTCATATAACTGATATTATACACACTGAGCAATATGATATAAAAATATTGTATTATACCGATACCGAAAAAAAATATATTGTACCATACCAGGTGTATCTATCTAAAAATCTCTCGCTTGCTTAGCGGTAAATATACCCAGGCATGCCCTCCTACCTTCATGGGCCGTGAGTGAGAGTTGTTGGTTTTTGTTATATATAGCCAGAGTGTATATAACAAGGAGATTGCTTTGGGTTTTTTTTTTTAAATTATTTATTAGTTATAACGAAATTTATATATTTTATTTTATTTTTTATCTTGCCGTTGAAATAAGTAATTAAGATGTTAATTTTTGTTTGACGTTTGAAATGACGCCTTTTATTGTTAAATTTCATATTTAATATTATGTTAAACATGACAATTATAAATCCTAATAACACTTTTAGGAAATTCAAAAAATTACTCAATAAAATTCTTCTGAATCATAATTTATATTTTAAAAATTATTTACAAATTAAGAATTAAAAATATATACTTCATATCTCAAATTATATTATCTATTAGTCACAAAACCTACGTCAAATAATATAATAAATTCAGTCACTTAAGTTTGATACTCTTACGTACACTTTTTGTTGGTAATGCTGCAGATTCTTCAAATGGAACCAAAAAAATTGACACTACTTTTCAATTGTCGACCTTTTTCAGTTTCAAATGTTCAAAAAGCACTTTTAAACATAGGATTTTAGCACAAATATCATTTAGACAAATAAAATCCAACTTTTCCTATGCACAAATATTCATCCCATGCAATTGCAAAATAATATTTTATACTGAGAGCACACGTGATTACCAACAAACTGAAGCCAATTATGCCTACTTTGGTTTTGCCCTCAATCGATGCAGTTTTGTATATTGGGAGGTATATATAGATCTTGAAAATATTGTCACTGGGGAGGAAGTCATGCATAGATAATATGCAAGTCAGAAAAGCAAACATGGTTAGATAGCTATTAAAATTCATTTAGAAAAGGTTTATGAGAAACTACAGTGGGAATTTGTTCAGGATGCATGCTTTTGCTTGATATTGGTTTTGATAATAATTTTGTTAATTTGGTGTATAAATTAATGTATTTCCAGTGCTTCCACGTCGGTCTTATGGAATTGGGAGGTTTTATAGATTTTTTTTTTTTCCTTCACAGGGCCTCTCATTGAGTTGTTGGACACTCGCGAGTTCCCTTAGAAATTCTTGACGGGAAGGCTTGAGAATTTTGTGAATGACAATGGCTCTTGGCATTGGGAATTGCGATGTCCATGATTATTTCTTGCTCCCACAGGAAGTTGTACTTCTTTCTTTAGCATTGACGGGTGTGCGATAGGCTTTCTTTTGGGTCCCCCAGAATATGGTTCCTTACGCTAAAGTCAGCTTCAAATACTTGCCCTTGTTGTTCTATATATTACTGCAGAGACCATTCTCCATGCCAAGTACTGGCCTTATTTCTTCTGTAATCTCAAATATCAATCCTAGTACCTGGGTTTTTTGGCTTGCCCTGAAGTTGAGAAACTGGAGCTTAACCTTTGGTGCTCCTGCTTCTGTTATTATTTGGCATGCAGCAGTAATTTGAGACTTGAGAGTCTTCAAACCTCACCGTTTGGACATTCTTTTCTCTGATCAGGTCCATGAGCTAACATTCTGGTTATGTGCGTTTCTGCATAACCTAGGTTTTACTATCTCGGTGGACGCTGAGATTTGGGTTGTGTTTCTTTGGTCTGAACTCTGAAATCTGAATTGCTCTCGCTTGGGACTTGAACTGTCGAAAGGTTAATTATTTCTTGAAGCAGATAGTAAAATATGGATGTGCGCGGGATCTCTTGATTTGCAACTTCAAGAAGCTTGTGTTGCAGGATTAGGATTGGATTGTTGTTGTTGAATTAATCTTGAGCACAATATACTACAGAGAAAGCAATAATGTTGCTGAGTCTGACTCCCTGGCCATGACTTGGCTTTGGAGTAAATAACAAATTTTAATGACAGAATAAATTGTCACAAGAATAATGCCAAATAATTGAAAAAACAAACCAGCTAGAAAACAGAAAATCATCAGAGTTATCTTTTCAGCATATCTGCAAATTGCCATAATGCAGACACTGGCTGATCAACTCAATCACTCCTCAGCTCCTTCTCCGTCTGTGTCTGTGTCTGTGTCTGTGTCACTCTCATGCTGAATATCCAATAATCGAGCTCAACTCTTGAGAGATAGAGAGAGAAACTCACAAAGAGAGAGAGAGAGAGAGAGAGAGTGTCAAACTCACTTAGAGGATGACAGTCACAAATCTGATCACCAGTTACGCCGTAGGACCTCGACAAACTCAAGGAGTGGACTTGAATATAATGTTTCTACTTTCGAGGCTATACGGCGTCGTTCGCACCGACTTGGATGCTCCCTATAGCAGCAGGTTCGTTTAGTTTGTTAGTGTTTTTCTCGATAAACGGCACTCGATCACTTAGCAAGTTAGCATTCAATTCTCCCTGTCTGTTTCCTTGGCCTTAAATAAAATTGGAAGCATAAAATAAAAGAATTTGTTTTCTGTTTTTTTAATTTTTAAAAAATTATTATAATTTTTAATTAACTCTTAAATTTAATTTTAATTTATTATTCCTATAAAATATTTTACTCAATCACTCAGTTATACGTTTATATATCAATGCAAATATTTAACTTTTGAAGACGTCCTAATTAAATTTTTTAATGTATAAATATATACTTAAATGATAATGTATAAAATTTGTAAATTAAAATAAATTTTAATTAAAATTTTGTCTTTTATATGTTGGAATGTATAATTATTTTTAATACAAAAATATTTTTATTAACAAGAAAAAATTAAATTAGTTTAATATTTTTTTAATTATTTTTGGTAAATGTTAGTGGGTGGTGCTGCTGCTGCTGCAAATGACATGAGAGGAGAGATCCCTTCGAACGTGGAGATTCGACGAGCAAAAGCTGGTTTACTTGACGAGATTCCCAAATTGCAGACACTGGGCGCTTCAAAGGATTCAGTTCTTATCCTAAAATAAAGGTTAAATAATGATACAGCATGTGTCTTTCTGTCCTGCTCCTCCTCAACTTTTCACTTTTATTAATTGCACGTTTGGTTCCAAGAAAATGTAAGAAGGGACCATCAATATTCAATATTTCTTTTATTGATGTGAAGAAAATTAATTTACTATTTATTTTTATTATTAATACTTTAATTAATTATCAAATATTTGTTGATTATTAATTTTTATTTTATAAATTTTAAAATATTTTTCATAAAAAATAATAATTCATAAATATTTAATAAATTAATTAAAATATTAATATCGTTTAAAAAAATTAAGTTATTATAACCACACTTTACTATATAAATGTAACTGAAGTAAAATTTTATAATACGTTTTATGTCTCAATAAATATCTTTATATCATTAAATAGTTAATTATAGTTTAATAGTATATATATATATATATATATATATATATTTTATAATTTTTTTTATTCTTATCTTATTAATAAAATTTTTAAGAATTAAATTATAATTTTTATGTCTAAAAAAATAATTTATTTTTACTTCATTAATAGTCTTTAAGTCTTAACTCATCTTATTCTATCTTATTATATTCGATTCACAAATAAGGCTTAGAAATTAATAAACTAACCATTCTATTAAAAATTACACTTCATTTGCCTTTTAATTAAAAAAATTTAGAAAATTTATCTTTGATTTGTATACTAGTTACTGCTTTTCTTGAGGTCCTTTCTTCAGAGGTTGAAAGGGCAAACGATGACTACAAATGTCAGGCTCAATTCAAGAATACTGTAACCAAGGTGGGCGTCTCAAATAAATTATAGCAGCCACATTTTCTTCTTCTTCAGACTCTTCTGCCCTCGCATGTCCTTTTCTACGTCTAAGTCTCCAAGATGATATTTTCCAACCATGGCCAGCCCCTACTTCTGCATTGATATCATCCTCTCAAGTGTTAATTTGGGAATTGCTGCATATTTATTATAGATGTCAGAATCAGATAAGATTATGAAACTTAATTTATTCTGATTTAATTTCATAGTCATAATTAAATTTATAATTAAATAATTAAAATTAAATAAATTAAATAAAATTATTTAAATTGTTCAATTATTATTATTATTTTAAAAATTTTAATATAATTTTTATATTTTATGAATATTTTTATAAATTTATATTATTGTGTATAAATTATTTTTATAATATTATTTGATTGATCATTCAATTTAAATAATTAAACTTAAATAAAAAATTTTGTTAATTCATTTTGCGATACAATTTTAATAATATTGATATTTATATAAGTGAGTTACTGCTTACATCATTTGCCTAATAAAAATGCCATTTAGCCCGAAGGAAGGAGACAACGGATATAGTCCGACTAACATGACAATCAAAATTACACTTCATTAATAAAAAAGTAAATTACTAAAAATAAATTTTCACTCCCTGACTTGACGGCGACTGCAAGGCATTTAGTGAAGTCGGGCAAATTCAGGTTACGAAAGCTGGGCTGTATAGCACATCTCTTTACTAGCTTTGACATTGCACGCGACCAATTGAATTCCATCTTATTTAGCTAGCTAGCTTGATTCCTAACACAAACTGTTATGGTCGCTGGTAAAATTAATTAAGGAAACAGAAATTTAATATTTTTCATGAGCAAATTATAGTTTAAGTATTAAATTAATTAGATAATATATATTAGTTTAAATTAGAAGAAATATTAGTCTGAGTAAAAAAGATTTAAATTTCTTTAAGGATTAACCTCAATGATAATTATTTGATTAATTTAAGATATTAATCTTTTATTCAATAAATAAAAAAATATGTTAAAAATTAAATAAAAAATTAAGAAATTTCTCATTGAATACCAAATAAGACAAAATTATTTTTTAAAATTTTTTTGGGAGCCATAACCCGTACATCTTAACCATCCTCCGTCCCAGATCTGCATTGATGTAATCACTGTTATGGTTTGTCTCATGCCTTGACTTGCCAAAGCACAGGTTGGAGATCTAAGAAAAAATAAAACCATGAAAAAAAATCTAAGAAAGAATGTTTTCCAAATTTTATGTTTAGCCTGACAAAATCAAGTGATTAGGTAGATGATAGTTTGAATGTATATCTTAATTTGGATTCTTAAGGTACTAAATATAAAAAAAATGAATTTTTTGGATTTAGATCCCTACACTGCATGTAGTTACAGAAGAAAAAAAAAAGAAAAGGTGGGAATAGATCCCCCATGCTTTCTTTCTTTCTCTCTCTAACTGCCCCAATGCAATACTGCAAGGGATCAAATCTGAAATTTTTTTTTTGGATACAAAAAGTTTCTTGGACTTGGTGACAAGAAAGTAAATTGGTCAAGGAAAATGAAATATAAAAAATTAACAATGACATTCAATTTTTATGAAAGAGTGAATCATATTTCCCTAATTAACCTAATTTTTGGATTGGGATATCATAATAATAATTTTATTTTGATTAGGATAATATTCAATGTACCTTATTTAATTGTAATTTTATCTAATATGAGTTAGTGTTCAATGTATCATATATAAAGTATTCACTAAACTTAAATTAATTTTACTATATATATAGATTAGTTATTATTCATGAGCAATGCACATATTTATACATATTTTAGATTATTTTAAAAATTATTTAGAATAATTTTAATTTTTTCACTAAAAATAGTTCATTTGGATTGTATTATTGTTCAGTATACCTATTATGAAAAGGAATTTGAGGGAGTGAGATCATAGTTTCATTTGTATCGTATTAATTTTCAATATACTTATCTTAAAATTTTAAAAGAAAATTTAGAAAAGTAAAATATGACAATAATAATTTTATCTAAATTAAGTTAGTATTTAATGTATATTATCTAATAGCATTTATTAGAATATTTAATGCATCTTACTATAGAGTAAGAATCTACTTACACTAGGTGTAAATCCTAATACACTTACTCTATTTAATAACTTTTTATGAATGTTGAGTTTTATTAATTTAGTTGTTGAATTGAAAGTTCTTATGAAATATATATAAATGTATAAAATTTTATATAATTTAAAAATTAGTTGATACTCTATCACACCATTATATTTTAACATATAATGTATTTTTTGAAATATAAGTAAATATTAATTATTATATTACATACTTATAAATGTTCAATCTATCTCAAATTTAGTATACATGACATGATAATCAAGATAGCATCAATTCAGCTGTACATAACTTATTTTGTAATTAAAATAACTTATAATTAAAATCTTTCTAAGAGAATTTTTAAAAAAAAAAATTTTTTTCTAAAAAATAATATCTCTCAAACATGCTGATATTGTTTTTAAAAAAAATCACTTTTTTTTAAAAAAATTTCTCTATAAGATTTTGAGTATACGTTGTTTTAAATACAAAATTATTAAAGCCTTACATTGCCTGCATCAATTTCTAGGGTGTGGTTCATATATTTGCTAACAACTCCACTTAACACCAATTAATTTTAATTTGAAATCTTATATGATATCAGAGTTAGAGTCCATCCATGTCCCTTGTTCAACCAGGCAAATCTCTATGGTGCGACTAAACACCAGTTGATTTTAGGTTAAAATCTAATAAAAGTAAATTAATCCAAACACATAATCGGATAAACTTTTATGTAAGTGACATGTTTTATATTCTTATATTTAGGAACATAACCCACTTTTATTAAACCAACATCTCATTAGTATCGTCAACCACTAACATTATTAGCCCTTGGTTGTTAGATATGTAATTTGAATTTAAAGAACCCAGCATGTTGGGAAGCAATCTTGAATCTAGAGCATTCGGGGACCTGTAAATTCAATCCACCTAAAAATTCCTTGGGGACTTCCAGTGGGTTAAATTGATTGGCTATTGAGGTTGGAGTGGACATATAGTGGGGCTTTTGTGCATCAGCGTCAGCCTCAACTTTGTAGTATTAGAGGAATGATGGAACGAAAAAAAAAAGTTGCCAAGCATCGAGTAATGATGTTTCATAATATAATACTCAATCTCTTGGCTCTATCTCTCGTGCCAATTCTAGTGATACGAATAAGAGGACAAGAATTGTGAAGAAACCAATGTCAGATTAGTAATTTGCTGTTGCTGTAGTTCTAGGCCGAGACAATGCTCTTAACAATATGGCTGCTGGAGAAAGCATAGATGTGTGTAAACCAACCCCAATTAGAATGTGTTCAAAACTTTAAGCTAAACAAGTTGGCTAGATCAAGCTAATAAACAAATTACATATCATGATTTTAAATGTAAAAATAGTTGTCTTACGCATAAATTTATGTAATTATTTTATGTAAAATGATAATGTGTCAATTATTTATTAACTTAGTTTACACAATAATTTATTGGTGTAGTTCGATTTCTCATTATATGAATATGAATTCGTTTAGATTAATAGGATCCTAATCATCAAGTCACAATTAATTTCTCTTTCACCATGATTTCTTCCGGCAACTAGTACCATATTTAACTTTCAACGACCAAGTGTCTTTTGCACCTCACTTTGGTAGATGGAACAAACAACATATGTTTATATACCTTGATTAGATTTTATATATTCCTAAATCTTTAAATTTAGTTCAAAACACAATATAATTTATTTGTTGCCCTTTTGCTCAACAAATAGGTATCGACATCTTGATCATTGGATACTGATCTTGAATTTGAAAGAAGAAATGCTTGAAGCTTCTTCCAGAGTTGCAACAACTATGGTTTCAAATTCCAAGTTTGAGGTGAAAATTTTGAGGGTACAAATAATTTCAGCATTTGGCAATGCGTAGTTTTAGATATTCTTGCAACGGAAGTTGAATACTGCTATGGAAGAAGAACCCATATAGAGGTCGGCAAAAGAATGAGGATTAGGATAAGCCATTATTGGTATTAAATTTATTGCTTGAAGAATATGATCATCTTGACACCACCTTGCTCAATAATTAACTATGATGATGTTTCTAATACCTTGATAAATAATGAGTTTTAGAAAAAAAGACAACTAGGTTTATACAGATATGAACTCAGAACAAGCTTTGGTAGTCAGAGGAAGACAAGGCGAAAGAACTCACATAAAGAAAGGCATATCCAAGGATTTAAACTGCAGATCAGCCGGCGTGACCACAATGCAACCACAATTGTAATTTAAAACTTTGAGTATATCTCAATCAAGAAAAAGAGATGCATTTGCAAAGGATGAACGTGTCTTTTGTCATTATAAAGAGCACGGGAAGAAGGAATGTCAAAAGTTTATAAATGACTGAAAACAAGAGAACCAGGAGGCAAAAGTTGCAAAAATTTGAAGAAAGATCATGAATTTGTTTTTACTACTTCTGTGGTGCTAAGTTACTACGATAAATAGAGCATAGATTCTGGTAGTTCTTTTCCATATATGTCCTCATTTATCGAGATTGGTTTGTCAACTTCAAAGAGGTAACTAGAGAAGTTGTTTTGATTGGCTCTATCAGAACTTTTGACAGATGTGAGATTTATGCCAGATTTAAAAAAGAATCTCATTTCCTTAGGAACTCTTGACGCAAAGGGTTACAGGGTTTTCATGTAAGGTGGAATTTTGAAAGTTACCTTTGAAATGAAGGATCTAGGAGAAGCAAAAAAAGAACACTGACAAGCTGTAAAATGGACCTCCATTGCATTCATTGTTTTTTGTTAAAATCTTCCGTTACATTTTAATCAAGTGTTGCTCTTTCTTCAACCGAAGCAGAGTATATGGTAGCAACTGAAGCATTAAAGGAGGCCATTTGGATTCATGGATTAATTAAAGAATCGAAACGTTCTCAATCACACATTCATGTATTTTTGTGATAGTTAAGGAGCAATTCAGTTGGCCAAGATTCAAGTTCACCATGCTCTGACAAAAGATGTCCGTTACCATTTTGTACAAGTTGTTAATGAAGGAACAGTTCTCCTTGAGAAAATCGAAACCCCAGAGAATTCGGCAGATAAGATGACTAAAGTGGTAACTGAAATTAAATTCATTCACTTTTGAATTTGATAAAAGCTCTTCAAATTTCTATGAACCGGAATGATCTAGTTCATCTCCTTTCAGTTAAGTAACAGGAAAGGGTTTGTTAGAGAGAAAAACACAATAATTATAACTAGTACAACTCATTAGGGTAAATTTTTACATAATAAATTTTGTATTTATATTTTTTTAATAGAATAATCTTGTGACAGAAGAATATTCAAATACCAACCTAATTCATTTAGGCTCCCAAGAGTTAGTGGCTAAATCAATGTAATTCTATTTTTTGAGCATTATAATTAGGATTCTATTCATTATGTATATAGTCAATTATCATATCTGAAATAATAATATCTCTTCTTTCGCAATTTCTTCCCATTCTTAATTTCTACTTCATCTTTGTCACGAATCCTGAAGGCACAGCCCTTCCACATTTTTTAAAAAAAAAATTTAATTTTACATGTGAATTTTTTTTTTTTTACCAATGTGGCAATATCCCAATCAGTGTTATTCTTCTTTGACCAACAAATTCTTCTAGTTCCGCCCCTGATTTTTGCTTTCTAATTTTTATTCATTATCAATCTAATTTTTTTGTTGCCCCTTCTGCACAACACAGTTTTTTGGAGCAGTTAAGGTCTTGTAATGGCTGCAATAATCTGGGAATTTCATGGATCATATGATGTAAAACTTGCAAAAGCTACTGTCAGTTCGTTCAGGTCCTTCAGGACTTATATTTTGGAGCTTAGCTTCTATGATATGCAAGTGGAAACTGATAATCTGTTGGTCATACAAACTATAAAGGAGAAAAAAATATATATGAATTTTCCTACTTTGGAATCTCCATTGCAAATTACAGTGAGATGACATGCAAATTTAGATCAATTTCGTTTTTTCTTGTTCGTAGAATAATAAGGTTGCACTTGCCCATTTATCTTATAGTTTACATCAGAATGCATAAGTATATATTAGCAGCTCCAGTTTCTTAATGAAAACCTAATTAATGTTTCCAATAACAAAAAAAAAAAAACAAAGATAAGATATAGTAAGTTTCAAATAATATAAACTGTTCATTGTTTAGGACAAGATTCACAAATATCAGTGTGATTCTTATTTTTAAAACACTTTAGGACAATAAAGTGTAGAGTGCATTAATAACCTGCGTTATGATCAGATTTAATCTTAGGATAAAAGTAATGAATAATGCTACATAGATAGAAAATTTTTATATAATTTAATTAGAATTTACCAAAAATGTTTGGTGATTATTAGATAAAATAAAGGGATAATGATTATTTATACATTTAAAAGTCAATAATGATACTAATTCATTTTCTCAATTATTATTATTATTATTATTATTATTATTATTATTTCTGAGTGTCCAGTATTTTTCAAAAGTGTCCTTGGAGTTGGAAACACGGTGTGGTGGATGAAATGTGTATCATCATCTTAATTATAAAAGGGTTGATAGATACGGCTAACACATAATTTGCCGACAGATAACCAGAATGAAGTTAAAAGATTTGCCATTTTCAATGTTGCCCTTATTGTTGTCAAAATTGTATTTAACGCACCTCAACACAAGACGTACTAGTAAGTAGTAACTCAATTTAGCATTCTATTTTGGTGAAATGGATCACAGATGCTAATGGCATTTTGCACGAGATACGGGAACAACGACAATATAAACGCTAAGTTTTTTTTTTTTTTTATAACCTATATAAACGCTAAGTTTAATCTATATGCTTTTCTTTTTTAGTTTTAAATTTTATCCATTAATAATAAGTTGAAAACTAATAAAAAAAAGATAAAATTATAAAATATAAATATTTTTTTATATAAACTAATAGTATTATGATATGATTTGATTCATTTAAGAAAAAATCATAGTTCTCATGTCTAAAAGTATAAATTACTTTCATTACACCAACACCTTTTGAGTAAATACAAATATTTTTTGAGAAACTATATTTTACTTTTATAACTACTTTTAAATATAAAAAATTACTTTTTTATATATACTATTATAACTAATTTAACTAATAAAAATTATTTTTATTTAACTAATAAATTTAAAATAATAATGAAATAATAATTAATTAATTTATAAAATAATTATATAAGCAAAAACTAAACAAAAATGTAGATGAAGGAGATTCAGCTCTTTATTATCAAATTTTGACTTTTTTCAAACGCTCACCAATAAATTAATTGAATATAAATAAAAATAAGAGTAAAATTATAAACACAAATATTATGTTAATAACTATATTTCATAGTTATAACTATTTCTAAACACATATAATTATCTTCTTTTTACATATACTTATAGTTTTTTTTATAAACTAAGAGTATTATTATAGAGTTCAACCCATTTGAACTACCCATAGACTAATCTTTCCAAACTGAAAGTGATAATAATATGACACTTTTTATGAAATGCGACTCTCAAAAATCAAACTGTAATTTTTATGGTTGGAGATGTAACTCATTTTTATTTCGCCAACACCTTGTGAGTATACACTATTATAAATTATTTCTAATATATTTTACTTTATTATAAAATTATTTTCATATAATTAATTGATTTATAATAATTATAAAATTATAATTAATTAATTTATAAAATAATTATATAAATAAAAATAAAAAAACGATGGATTACCATGCCTCTCGAAACTCTCGATAGAATAAGGAAAATGGTTCACTATTTAGGATAATATTCACATTTTCACTTTTTGAAAACTATTTAGGACACCCAACACAAATTTATTAGTAATTTTAATTAGCATTTCATTTTTTGTAAATAAATTATAGATGGTAATGATATTTGACTTTATACATAAAGTTTAATTTTAATCTATTATTATTATAAAAAAAATTTTATAGTATCATCTAATCATATGTTACTAAATTATTTATTTGTTTAGTATATTGTATAAGTTATAGATAATATAACATAATTAATATTATTTATTTTTATACAATATTTAAACAAGACGTTTGATAGTATAATATTTAATTAAAATAATTTTATTTAGCCTTAAACCTATAACAGACAATAATCATATTATTTTATCTTATATAATTTTATATATTTAAAATTAAATAAAATTATTTTAATTAAATAAATTATTATTTAATATTTTGACCAAATCTGTATAATATTAATTATTTTATATTATTTATCTTTTATATAATGTGTCAAGCAAAACTAATATAACTATAATAATAATTATTAAAAAAGTAAATGACTTTAATAATATAATAATATATAATTAAATAATAAAAAAAAACTTTTATACTAAAAATATATCAAAATTAAAAGTTTATAATGCCGTAAATTGTTATCCGCATTGGATAGGCTCACTATTTTCACTGTTCCCCTTGTTTCTGAAGCTAAGACAGCCAAAATGTACTTTCATTGCATTTTCTTTTTACTCAAGTTCTGAAAAAAAAAAAATCTATTGTGATAATGACATTTTACATGAAAAACGTGAATAACAACAATATAAAATATTTGGAATGAGAGGACATTCAATTATTTTGTTCATCTATTCCTTATTTTTTAAAACTCATGGCACCACAACGCAGCATGTATTAATCATTTAGATTAGCATATTATTTTAACTGAAACACGACACATATTTTAATATAGTAATACTATTTTTTTATATCAATGAGCAATAACTCACATGAGGCCCACCAGTCAAATTCTTTACCACGGTGAATTTTATGTCATAAGTAGTTCCTTTTTCCTTTTTCACTCCTCAAGCTTAGGTATTATTAAGGTTAACTCTGTTGTATAATCTTAGAACTTCGAATAAACATTTCAATAAATTATTAAGCTTCATTTAAACACTTAAGAATGCTTCTTGTAGAATAATCAGATAAAATAGGCTTCCAAGCACAATTTGTTGTGCTGACATTTTGACAAGAGAAACAGGTCAAAATGCAAGAATAATTTAAGAGTAAAATCATTTTTAATTATTAAAAAATATTTCATCATCAATTTTATTTTTTAAAAATTAATTTTATCAATTTAATTTCTTAAATTTTAAGCTATTAAATCACAAATCTCATTCTTCTTATGAGTTAGATAGATAAAATTTTAAAAAAATAAAATAATATAATTTTTAAGTAATTAAAAATTGAATGATTGTATAGATAAAATTAATTTTTTAAAAAATAAAATTAATAAATAAGATATATTTTATGGATTAAAAAACGACACTAATCGAATGCCAGCATTCAAGCTCCGTGTAATGATGTTTAATAGTATTGTGTTTATTATTTCAATCGCACAATTAACACTTTTGGCACTTATGCCAATGCTAACTTTTAATAAGTACGGTCGCAAAGTATAACATTGGCCATAGAAAAAGGTTAAATTTTATTATTATTATTATTATTATTATAGTATTATAGTATTTGGTATTTGGTTCAACAGAAACCCCATGAAACAAAGAGGTAGGTATTCACCATTTTTCACCAATGGTACTTAAAAAAAAAAAAAAAAAGAAGCCTTAAGGCCCCAAAAAAGAAGTAACTTTCAAAATATGCTGCCATGGTGGCCCACAGGATATTTATGCATGGATATAACTGCCAATTTAAAAAGTCCAATCCTTTGTTTCTGGATAAAGCTTTGAGATATTAAAAGCAAAAATTAATCAAATAAAAAAAGAAAAGAGAAAAGAACTAAACAACTCAATTTACGAATTTACCCTTTTCATTTCAAACATTTGACTCTCACACTTGTGAAACAAAAAATTAACATGATTCCATAACCCTAAATAGCCCAAAGAGGAGAGAACCCACCCTAAGTTCCCTAGCAACAAGAAAAAAGACACAAAAAAGAAAAAAGAAAAGCAAATTACGATAATCACAATACATTGAACCCCAACCCTCGATCTTACTATATTCCTCCACCCGTTTCCTAGCCACGATTCTTCACATCACATAAGCGATTTCAACGACCTTGCTTTCACCGGCTTCCTCATTCTCTTCTTCCCACTGTCACCATTGGCGTCTTCTTCCTCGTCATCGTCCACATAATCGAATTCCTCGTTGTCAATCTGCGGGGAAGGAACAAGAACAGCCTCGTTGGTAGAAGGAGGAGGAGCAGTAACATTTGCTGTTATAGCTGTTGCTGCTGCTTCTGCCATGGTCGAATTCTCGAGAACTCCATTATTATTCTTGTTCCCTTCTCCATTTCTATCACCTCTTCGCTTGCCCCATAGCGGGCCAAACCCGGAATAGTAATAGAATTCATACGGGTTCGAGGAGGAGGAGGAAGTAGCGGTCTTCTTGGCCGCACGAGCCCTGGCGCGGCGCGCCCCGGCGGCGGCAGCGGCGGCCGCAGCAGCCGCCTTCTTGGAGGAAGGGGCGTTGTAACCGGCGCTATTGTATGACCTAAGCAGAGACAAGTGGTGGTCGCAGAATGATTGCCCTTGTTTTGGCTTCGTTCTTACATGGCCAACCCTTCGCATCCGAATACTGGCAGGACGAGGCCTTCCCCTCCGCAATTCGTCTCGGTTCCTCTCCGTCGCCATTATCGTCGAGGGCCTTCGCTTCCTTGTCGTGGTGGTGGTCGTCGTCGTTATCGTCGACGAGCATGTCCTCTATCTTGGGCAATGACTTCTCCTCGGCGTCCATCATGGACGCCACGCTGCGAGCACGCAAGGAGGATAATTCAAGCCAGGAGCAAGAAAAATGAGCGCGGGGTTTCTCTCCTTGGCGACAAATTTCGAAGAATTACTTTGCATAATCGAGGGGGGGATGCGGAAGAGAAAAAAAACCCTAATGCGCGCAACAGATGGAAATAAGCAAAGGGAATTGGAATCGAGGGACGGGGTTACCTCTCAACAGCTCCAATAGAATCGCCCGGGCTGCCATTTCCCGCGAAGCTGTCCTCGCCTTCGAGCTGGGGGAGCAGAAACGAAACCCGTGAGAAATAGCGAGAAATGAGGGATACCCATTAACCTAATTGGGTGGTGGGAGGGATAGCCACGATCAGACGAGGAGAATTCAGGGCGTATGAGGAACCCTAATGAGGGAAAGACGGGAGAATAAGGGGAAGGAAACCCTAGCGGAAATGCAGGGTGGGGGTGGGTGGGGGGGAAACGAAGGCGAAGGGGAGGAGCGGAAAGGGTTTTTATTCCTTGGTATTTTTCTTTCGGGGTAGATCTGAAAGGGAACGAGAGAAAATAGCGAGAAAGAGAGAAGATTGAGAGGAGTGACGAACCTGGAGTGAGTCAGAGTCAAAGGGGATCACATCCCATGGCGACTGGTTCAGCTGGCACACGTGGGTCTGGAAGGTCTCCACCGGAACTGAGGAGCCACCCTGCGAGGAGAACAGAAGAGGGGAAAGCTTGGCGTTCTTGCGGATCCTCATGGCCAAGGACCAACGACGAGCAACAAGAGAGATTTTGGTTATGGGGTGGAGCAAGGAACCGGGAATGGATTCGTTGCCTGCAATCTGCGTTACTTTCCCTGCCTCAAACTCAGAGAGAGTTTGGGTTTTTGGTTTTGGTTTTCGGCTTTGGCTTTGGCCTTGGCTTTGGGGGCTCTCTCTCTTTGGTTTTTGTTCTCGCAGATCTCACTCTCACACAACTCGATAATAATCAGGGTTTTGCTTTCTCGGCCCTTCATTCATATGTTTCTATTTGTTTTTCCCCTGGACGATGTTGCCCCTTCCCTTTCCCCTTATTTACTCCCTCCACCAACGAGCTCGCTTTAAAAGGGAAACCCCCGCTACTACGACCACGTCACCCCCCCTTGTCCAAAACCAATTCTTTAAGCGCAGGAACAAAAGAAACTGAGGAAATCATCGCGTGAGGACAAGCACACACTAAGACGCTGTGTGCACTCCAAAGCATCAATCAATGGCAATGACATACACTATCCCCACTTTCTCTCTTCGAAACTCTATTTTAGTTTTCACATGACATCGTTTTCATTTATCCAAAACAAAAAATAAGGATGAAGGTTATTTTCGTCATGAAAATTATTCACTTGTTTACGAGAGCTGTTCATGAAACCTAACTTCTCTTTTTTTTTTTTTTCTTTTTTTTCTTTCTCCCTGCCTCTTTCTACTACCGCAAGTAACGAAATGGAGGAGCGTGTAAGAAACGCGCCAAATCCTACGCCTGCGTGCGTTAGGAGTGGCCAACAAGATTGGCCCACAGAAAAAACTGGATGGACCATTGTACTTGACCGGGTCCCATTTCGAGCCTAAAAGGATGAACGGTTTTGATGATGGCAATGGAAGTTTTGTGAGGGACTTCAGCTGCATGAAAAGTTCAAAACTTGGGTATCGTCCTTTACTTAATAGTTTCTCTAATTCTAAATAAGGGAAATATTAATTTTTTATATATTTTTAAAATAATAAATATTTTATTTTTTCATTTAATACTTACTTATATTAAAAAAAATTATTAAAAAAATTTAAAAAAACATAAAAATACTTGATATAAAAATATTAAAATATTCAAACATATTATTCTTATATTTTTTTTATATACATATATTAAATGATAATAAAAAAGAGAAAAAAATTAATTTTTTTTATCTTTTATTTTTTATTTTTTTGTCATAAAAGGTAAATATATAAAAAGTGATATAAAATTAGAGTGTAAAAATAAAATAGTTTGCAAAATATTTGTGTTTGCAATCGCCAGCCATATGTGGCTCCGAGGCCTTGATTCATTTCCCAAGCAGCATATATAGAGAAAAACTGACCTACAACAATGTACATGCCATAACGCTATCGATAAATGAGAAGCCCTTTATTACCCTATCTCTTTTTTTTTTAAGAAAAATTCTATATATGTTCATTTTTCCATGGCTGCTTTTCTTTTTTTTTTTCTGGGGCTTTAAAATTTAAAGTTTAAGCATATGGTGAATTTATTGGAACCCCAATGGTCAAACCAGAATGAATATCCAATTTGGCCTGAGTCATTTACATTTTACCTTTTGGCATGTCCAGATGGTAGGGCACTGGGCAAGTAGCAACAACAACAACGTGAGATGATTGAATAGAAAATGGGGAAGCTAAATAATGAATAAACCTATATAGAGTTACAGCTAGGGCAAAAAGAAAAAATAAAAGACAATTCTCTGTTCTCTCTCTGAGGTAGTATTTATTATGTGTAAGCTGTGTGATCTGAGCACTTGCAAATGTATGGCACTATATATACCTGACCTCTTTCTGCAAAAATGACTAAACACAAGCACTGGTTTGTGGGGCATACGCGGATGAAAAGAGTTGCAGCCAATTTGTGCAACAGGTGTGGGTAAAGACTAAAAAGAGTAAGATAATAGAAAGCACACACCCCTGTTTTTTTTAATCTCTTTTTCTGTCTCTCTTTTTTCCTCACTCTTCACTAAGAATTAAAAAATACGACAAAATCTCTAACTTTCATTGCTTAAATAATGCTAATTGCTAGGTCTCTGCACCATAGGAGATCTGAGGTCATATGAATTCTCCCTTTTTTTTTCTTCTTTTTTTTCATTGGTGTATTTAACTGTCATAAGCTCCTGGGTGCTCTGTTCCTTGAGTAAAATTTATCCTTTAAAGTTCAAGGCCAGGGAAGAATGTGTCGTGTTTGGCCTGGTTCGAAAAGCAATTGAACAATAATGACGATAGCATTTGGAAAGAGACTTTTTTCTTCAGAAATAGCCCACCACTCCATACAAAGCGCTATTTCAGAAAGAAAATAATGCATATACCAAGACGCATCCGAAGTGAACTCTTTTCACGCAGTTCTTGTGTGCAACCCATGTCTTTCATCTGTTAGCCTCTTTTACACAAAGATTCTTTTTTTTTTCTTTCTAAATTCTAACCATTCTTACCCTGGGCCTTCTATAGCCAAACCTTCGGATTAAAGGGTTACTGTTGCAAATAAAAAAAACCCATCTTTCATTGATTCATTCCATCTAATTAATATTTAAGGGAAAGGGAAAAAATACATATAAATAAAAATAAAGATCCTTCCTCTTGTTTAAGTTCTGCATATCAAGGCTAGATGAACAGAAGAGGAAGAAGCTACAAATATGGACTTGAAGATGCAGAGTTTGGGTAAGTTTTGCCTGTATCATTAAATATGCAGAGGCGTCTCTTTCTGTTTCTTTCTTCTCGTCATTTTTTTTTAGCTTCTAGCTACCTACCTTGCCTCACTCCTTATCCAGGCAAAGAAACCGGGTTTCTTTCAGCAACACTGTTTCTTTCATTTTGACCAGAATTTATGTGCCGCAGACAGGGTTTCGGATTTTCTTTTCCTTCCTATCAGGGAAATGAATTATCTGGAGATTTCCACAAATTCCCAGGTACAATTTTTGTTTTTCTAGAACTCCTCAAAGTCTCAAACTGATAATTTTCTACAGAAAACGTGAAAAATTTTCAGCACTATTTCTAGGATCCGCAGAAGTTCGTGGCAGCAGACAACTTGTACAGAACATGAAAAATTCCAGGAATCGATCCCCTTGGTTTCTATTTCACGCCGTAGGAAATATTATGCACGAAAAGGAAAAACAGAGAAGAAAATAAAAAGACTCTTAATTAAGTTTAAAGAACTAGTGGGGCTATTTTAGTTTACAGATTAAAATGAACAGAAAACATCATTGTGGAGAGTAAATAGAATCCTGAGAGCCAAACAAGGAAATTAGGTCAAAAATATATAGCTGTCCAGAGCTCAGAAATTTTCTCTCTTTTTCTTGATTTTTTGTTTCCTTTCACCAATTGCAACTGAAATAACACAAATGAATATATTCTGTGTCGCATTTCATTCAGAAAAAAAGGTGGACGAGGAGAGATGAAGGCTCAAAATCAACCACTTCAAACCCTAAACTTGGTATAGCCAAGTAACACAAAAAGAAGGGAGCCAAAGCTTGAGTGTTGAGTCTTTCAAGTTTAACCCTAAACCTAAAATATAAAACTGCACATACATAGCATAGCATTCGGAGAATATATATGTAGGGGGTAAAAGAACATAGTTTTAGTAACTGAATAGAGGGGGATGTGGATAAAATTAACAAACAGTTTTAAATACAAGAAGGGAAGGTGTCTGATAGCTTACTTATGAGGCTGAGTTATAGACTTATAGTTATTAATTAATTTCTTACGCAAGTTGGTGTTTGAAAAACCATTTTGTGTCTTATATTTATCTTATTCCTGATTTCTGTTTGTGATTAATAATGGGTACAGGGGATTAGATTAAATTTTTTTTTCTTTTATCTTGATAATTTTTCATGTGAAGTGTCAACATGTTTTCTTTAGCTCAAAACTACCAGATAAGTGATCAAGTGGGGGCAAAGGAGCCTTTACAATTTCACTTTTGAAGTTATAATGTACTAGCCAATAACTCAGCCGAACCCTTTCTTTTTACGAACCCACTTACCAAATGGGTGCAAAAGTAACAGGGGCTCTGGCAGAGTCCTCAGTCGTTAACTTGGCTTGCAAATAACACTGATTTGCTTTGACAGCCACTCACTCACATGTGCCCCACATGCTCAGCCACGAAGCTATGGGGCCCCTCCTCTTATTAGATCCTCAAACTGTGTTCTTACCCGCAGGGTCGTCTTCTTCTTCTTTTTACTTTTTTTTTTCCTGTGTTTTCATTCTGCAGTTGCTTCAAAGTGATGATGCTTGTGGTCTAAGACTTTGATATCAGTGTATATATCTCCAACAATTCTCACACAACTGACAAGTGATCACTATCTTTGATAATCCTTGTTTGTATGCCTGAGTGTCTCTGATTCAGAGGGTATCCAGACCCACTCGTCCTCCCTGGCATGCTATCTTACTCGTCTGCGACAACGAGTCAGTGGCTCTCAGACAAAGTACATGACCTTTGTACTACAATCACAGAATGATTACTACTCGGTTTTCTTGTTTATTCACAAAAGTGGGTTTTTCTTGGTCAAAGAGAGAACGATAAAATCATGAAATGGCTTGAATTCGTGGGTGTAGTGTAGATACATTCTACAAACTGACTCTTCAAGTTATTATGACTACGAAAGGTAAAGTCCTTTGGGGTGTGTGAAACTTTGCTAAAATTTTCTAAGAAAGTGTATTAGGATACCAGATGGAGGAGGGTTGTCTTTATTGCAGTCAATGAGTGGAATTACTATTGATAAGATTTCACAATAATGCAGCTTGAAAATTTGATCACGGCTGATTTTTTATTGTCAAACTGTACAATGGCTTCACCTAAATCTAAGAGAGAAAATTGTTCAGTTAGTATCACATGAACTCGTGTTGGCAAATTGGGATTGGTCAACTCCCTTGTGATTGACCTGTGACATTTGGCTTTTGCTCTACAATGAGTTATAGAAATAGATCGAATTGCGCCATAACAAGTGCTATCAAAACAAACTTCATGCTCACATACTTTGGAACTCAGCCTCATGAAAAATTCTTGCATATTCCAGAAGTGTGATTAAGATTATATTTTATTTAATTATATCTTGATGTTTCAGTATTAAATAATTAAAAAATACATAATAAAAAATATACACTTTAAAGTACAAATAATTAATACTACATTAATAAGTATATTTTTTAATTATTTAATATTTAAATATCAAAATATAATTAAATAAAAATATAATAGTAATAACGCTTACTGACGAGGGAAGATTGTTGGCAGAATTAAAATGTTGGTCGTGCTCATTGACTCCCCTTGTATTTGAGTTGTGGTGCTTGACATCTACTTGATGTATTGTACAATATAGAAAATAAAGTTGTGGCCGAAATAAAAGCTTAACCTTTTGGGTTAGACATAAGTACATAGACTAACAAAATTACGTCGCTGTATGTAATTCTTATAAATTAATAGGCTAAAATGAAAATATCTCGATCTATTTAATTTTGATCATTTGGCCATTGGTATGTGTGTTTTTAATTTACTTTTGATAATTAATACATTTATACTTTGAACAAAAATATAACTCATTCCATTTCTTAAAAGGTAAGAGATAGTAGCGAAAGTTGGTCAATTGACTGTAGATTTGGTAGACTTCTGTTTTGTTGGCACAATGTTTTGGTAGATACTGATTCAACAAGTTTCTAAATTAATTTTGTGATTATGAGAAATTGTATTCTTTAATTAAAGTTTTAAACTTGTGTAATTTTGGTTAGAATAGATTATTAATTTGTCCATTGAAGCCAATGGTCACTCTGGAGGTATAATTGGATCCTCTCTAAAGATGACAGATTCAATTATACAGTCATCGATTCTCATCCTTAATACATCACAATCTAAATCCAATATGTTGATGCATCTTGATTCTGTTGGGGTATTAATAATTATGTTCATCCCACCTCTTCTCAGCTTGAAGTCTAATGGGCTCATTTAAGATTTAAGATACCTTAACACACTATCATATATCCGTCGATCATGATGGAGTATTTTAATGAGATTCTTCTAAATTTTTGTATATGAGATTCTCCTTCCTTCTGAAGTTAGTGGCAAGATAAATTTTTTTATATTTTTGAAGTACAGCTTTTTCTTATTTTATACAGTTAAATGCATGACTGTGATGTACTTTATAGCTTAGATAATAATATGGATGATGCTATTCTTCTAAACAGGCAATTAAAGTTAGAATAATAGTAAAAATTAGAATAATTATATAAATGAATTAAAAATTATGATTTTATTCTTTAAAAATTAAAACTATGTTATCTATACTATTAGACTAGTTATACATTTCAATTGAGGTTTATTTTTATTTTAAAAACGTATTTTTTTAATAAAATCATAAAAGTCATGAAATCAGTAGCCATTATTGATTATAAATAAATAAAGCTAAAATATTTACCGTTAAAAACGTTGATAAGAGACTAAAGGGTTAGCATAGTAATTAAAGAGTTGTGTTCCTTATCAATGTGGTGGTGTACTTTTAAGATTGTTTGAGAAAGGATTAAATTTCGATCAATGTGAAAACTAACCTAAAAATATTTTTATTGTTTGATAAAAAGAAAAGAGTTTATAAGAAATTTTTTATAAAATTATTTTGTCCCATGTAATTTAATTCAATTTCATATTGTTATCATGTGTGATTTAAGAAGTGACACTTCGTCCATTTGAACATATTTTTAAAGAAAGAGTGTCTCAATTCAGGGTTAAAATAGGATTTTGAACTCAGCAAATGCTTATAAAACATTTATAAATAATTTACGGTTAAAAGATAAATAATCAGGATAGGTATCGAATTCGTGCCTCCGAACTTTGATTCATTTTTTTTATTTATATTCCCATGATCATCAGTCAACTTGGTCACATGATATTTCTCTCGTTATTTTTTAATTTCTAAAGTATATTACATATGTACTCAAATATTATCTTACATGCAGCAATTAATATATATAAATATTAAGGTAAAAAAAAAACTCACATATAGTATTTCAAAATTAGAGCAAAAGTTGGGAGTTTCATTAACTTTGGACAACTTAAATAGAAAACTATGATAACAAAAGTAACTTAGAGACTTGATATTATTTCTCTTATAGTTATTTATTTTATTCATATTATGTCTTACAAACAACAAATTCATGTAAATAGTTATTTCTACAAGAACATTTCTTTTTAGGAAAATAAAATAAAATAGCACAGGTAGGGGCGAAACCAAAAGAAAAAAAAAATCACTTAAAAGTTTAGATTTCAGAAGTTCGCAAAGTCATAAACGAAAAGTTTCTAGGATTTTGGACTTGCCCGAATCAAGCTACTGTAGGGTTGAATTGAATTGTCATGAAATCAGTCGTTGAATTACTTAAAATGCGTGTGTCGTATTAATAAGAATTTTCCTTTAAATACTCCACAATTTAAGGAGGATACAGAGAGTTACTAGAATGGCAGGCACAGATTGAACTTTCCTCATCTATCCACTTTTCTAACCTATGAGCTTGCAACAGATCTGTTAGATGTGAGCTGTCTTGAACCAGATTTGTTTTTTCAAAGGCAGATCTTGTGTTCTTGTTGTTCCCCTTATGGATGGTTTTAGTCTCTGTGTGGCAGTTTTCTCCGAGTTCCTTTGTGACTTGTGTTTTCTCAGTTTTGTAGGTAGATGAGGTTATCAAATCTATTTTGGAAGAGGATAAACTGTCAAATATTCTAAATCAATCACGTGCTTTCATTTAACAGTTTAAATTTTTAAAATAATTAATTTATAATATAAATAATTATATATTTTTAACATAAAATACAATCTTCAAGTTGTAACACGTTTTGTGTGAGTCTTCGTTAAAAAATAGATTTAGTTATCAATAGTCTATGGGCGAGAAGTAGAGCTTATTATTGTTTTTCAGTTTAATTTATAAATCGTATTTGTTTCATTCAATTATCAATAAGAGTGTTTATGGGTTGAGTTAAGCTGGATTTGACTTGACCTAAGTAAATACAATCATGTTTGGATTAACTTGAAATTTGAATATATTTTAAATTTTTACATATATAACTAGTTAATTAAATTATAAAATTTTAATCTTTAAAAATAAAAAATTTAAAAAATAATATTTTTAATATTTAAATGATAATATGGTAATGTTATATTAATCTCAAAAATAAATATAAAATAATATTTAAAAAAATATTATATAATTCTAAGTCGGGTTGAATCAAACTTAAAAATACACCAAGTCTATTATTTTGGACTTGAGCCTGTGCTAACTTTTTTATTAAAATTGAGTCTTATCTGAGTTGGATAATTTGGGCACGAGACAGATCATCAAACCGAATTAAGTCATGAACACTCTTAATTCTTAAATGTGTCTTGTTCAATTTGTAACCGTTGGATTATTTTTAATGTGATTAATCTTTTTCCTTGAAAGAAAAAATAAAAAAAAAAAGAAAAAAAGCCCAGTTGAGCTTGAAATTTTAGTGGGGGGCATTTATGTCTTTCGACTATGAATTTGACCCAAACCCAAAAAACCACATATGTCAACGCATCTCCTGAGGCTGTCACGGCAGAGGATTTCCATTTTCCAGCTGCACAAGTAGAGTCGTGGACGAAATCATCTTCACGGCAGGTTATCTAAATCCAGCACTTGAGTATTTTCTTCCTCCTCTCCAATATAATCAAAAGGGATTCCGTTGATATTAACAGGATCATAATAATAATCTTTGGTGTAATTTAACAACTCCGGCATAAAAGTATAATGATGAAGAGGGACAGGGAAAGAGGACTAGTTCCAAGGAGAGTGAGGGACAGAGAGTTCAACTTTGGGGTGAAAAAGTTGACGTGTCAGTAAATTCTGCCTTAAGTGAATAAAAAGTTGACATATCAGCTACTGATGTCTCATTGCTCTCAATTTTTTAAGTTTTTTTTTTTTGTTTTTGAGCTCAATTTTTTAAGTTTTTAAGAAGGCTGTTCTGTCATCCACAGTTTGATTTTTGTTTATAAATAGAAAATTTTAATAAATTTATTATTATCATGAGAAAAAATCATCATATTTTTAGGTAAGTGTCAATTATTTTTGTGGAAGTTTAATCAATACATGTGTAAATTTAATATTTTTATAATTTAAAAAATGTAACTTTCTTCATAAAACAGATGAGTTTTTCAAAAGGACAAACATTAGTGAACTTATTTATTTGTTTATAAAACTTATGCAAAAAATTAACACAACAATAAATATTGTAATTTTTTTAAAAAATTACTTTTTGAAAAATTTCCATTCATGCACAAAATATTCAATTGTGTAGATTACTAAAAATAATATATATCAAATTATAGTAACCCCCTTTAAGAAACCGTAAATGTTGCTGAAATAATATTGTAGGAAAAGTGAGTTTTATAGCATGGTATTAAACTATTAATTCATTAATAAAATAAAAAAAATTACTTGTGTCCCATTTCCAATCTAACAGATTAAGCCCTCTTCAGTGACTTTGGGTGTTTATACTATTTTCATTTTTCAAATGTCTGCCATATTTTTTTCAGAGTGCAACTTAAACCAAATTTCCCAAAAGGAGTTGTTACTTGTAAGTGGAAGAGGAAAAAAAATGGAATTCAAGTGCCACATAACAGTTCTTAGGACAAAACAACCTAAATCCTGCCTTTTCTAGTGTAAAATCCATGGCAGCTAAAAACTAAGCTAACTTTTTATTAAGCACAATCATGTCAAACGTTAGCACCTACTATGGCATGATAAAACACTAGCGTCAAAGAGAAACATTGAAAACATCGAGGGCTAAGAAAGAAGACTAGAATGTTCTTATGCTGGAAAAAGGATATACACACTAAAGGTTTGAGATATCACCATGAACCCTGTCAGGTACAATGGACTGGTTCTCATCAACAACATCATCATCATCATCATGTATCCCTCGAGCCTGCATTTGAGATAATTGCTCAAACTTAACCTCATGTCTTTTTTTCTTGCTGAATAGTTTCCTGCCATAAATGGCACCAGCTGCAACTGCTCCGGCTGAAGAAACTGCCAAGACAACCAGTGTCCTCTGTACTTGACAATAGCACATGGTCATCAAATCGTAAAAAATGACTTAATAAGAACAATTCAATCTGAGGAGATCCTGTATCATTCTCAGTTACTCACCTTGTCACTACTGCTTCTTACTTGAGGCAAATTGGTGGTGGTTGAATCTGAGTAGTAGTTTCAAAAAGTCTATTAGACAAGCCGATAAATTCTCACTCACTAGATCTGCTATGTTATTTTACTCTGTAAGTTAGGCCAAATATCTAGCAGACTGGGCAGTTTCAAGTGTGGTTTTTTCCTCTTTTGGCCAATGTTGCAAGCGTGGCTGGCAATTCCACTTTATAAAAAATTCTCAACCAACTCATAACTGTGTAATGCAGCTGAGTTTCTTCTGTTGAGAGTTTTCTGAGCTAAGCGTTTATTAGATGTCATAAGCATAATTTAAAAGTCCTGCATGATTGGATGAGCTTATGAAAAAATAAATTACTGAAAGGGATGTTCTTGTAAGCTGAAAACTTGTGGCTTGTAAGTTGGCGACAGTTAATTTTTAGTAAGTTATTTTATCATATAAAACTCAATGGAGCAGTATCCAAACGGTGGTGAGAGGAAGAAAGGAGAGAAGAACCTGTTGATGTTGTTGTTGGGAGAGAGCAATCGGCACTACCTTTCCAATCGGGGGGGCACTGGCAAACATCACCTTCGATTTCTGCCAAGCATTCAGCATTGTGGAAACAGAAAACCTGACCACAGTGTGCTCCAGATTGCTCACAATGCACCCCAGCGAATTCCGGGGGACATTTGCAGGAGTAGTTCTCTCCTTGAACAATCTCCTCACAAGTTCCACCATGTTCACACCAGAAGGAGTTAGTCCCATCACACATGGTCATTTCTTCATCACAGAACTTACCCCTGTAGTCCCAATGCATAGCATCATTCAAAACGTTAACAAAGCAAAATTGAGCTAAAAGGACTAATTAATATAATAGTATTCGGGATGTAAATATATGATCATAAGAGTGTAATAGTTGAAGCATCCTCTGTTTCGGCTTTGCCCCAGTTTTCTGTTTGTTATTTTGTGGAATTTTCAGGAAAGTAAAGGGATTTTCTTCATCTAAATGCCAAAAAGCAAGACCCCCCTTTTCTTTGATAGGCCTGATTGACATAGTTTCCCACTCCAACCCCACCCTTTTTCATTGCTGAAAATAATGAGAAACGACATTCCTTGCTACAAGAAACCAAATATGAAGGCTTGGAAGAGAGAGTTGAAGTGAAGAGTCTTTTACCCGAGAAAAGGTCGATCACCATCCAATACGGTGGAAGGATCAGGGAGATTGCATATGCAAGCACCAGTGCTGTTGCACAACCCAGTTTTGCATTGACCATCTTCACATTCTGAAGAATTCACGTTCAGTGATCCCAAAAGCAATGAGACTGCAAATATTTGACATATTCCTGTTCTAATGGACATTTCAAGATTGAGTGTGTGTGTGTGTGTGTGTGTGAGAGAGAGAGAGAGAGAGAGAGTACCCTTCACATTTTTTCCTGTTTTCTGTGATTCAATGTTTAAGATCATTGAGGGACTCCCTTAAGATTTAAGCAAAACTATAGAGACAGATAGAGGGTGACAAGTTGGTGGTGAACTCAAACTTGGAAGAGAAGTTGAATTCAGCTGCTGTGCCAAAGAAAGGAAGTTTCAGTTGTTTAACTTACCGACATTGGGCTTCCCAATGCATTTAATTCCCCCAAAGGGCAAGGCCAGTAATGGTTGGATGGAACTCCGAATCTTCAAGGTCGGAAAGTATATTTTCGTCAATTAGGAGGACATGTCGCTCTTATTAGGAAGTCAAACGAGGAAGTGCTGTTCTTTATTATGGAGTCTGATCCAAGAAACCAGAGGCATAAATTCACTGCATTGGGTGTTTTTTTATTTTATTGAATTTTGTTAACGTGTATTATAGAATAAAAATAATATTTATTATCTCAATTGTATATATAAATATAATTTATTATAATTAAATTATTTTTATTTTATTAATTTTATTAATTTTTATTTATTTTACTAATTTTATTTTTATTAAAAATAAAAATAAAAATTAAAAAAATTTAATTAATAATTTTAAAAGATAGATATTTTAAAATAAAAAAATTTGATTACATGACACATAAAAGTAAATAAAGATAATATTAAATCATTTTAATCACTTGGAAAAGGACATATTAAATATATTTTATATTTTCAATACATTAAATACTTTTATTTTTTATTTTCGTTTAATAATTTTTATCTCTTATTCTATTCTTACAACACACATTAACAAAAAAAATATATCAATTGTCTGTATTGGGTTTTTTGTTTTTGGGGTCTTATTTCGTTGGGTTGAAGACAATGTATTGAGTGCAAATTCCAATAAGATGGGCTTATGCTTCCATATTTTTCCAGTACTCCCAAAGCCCGAGTTTGACTGTAACCGCATCTTTGTTTATGATAGCAGTATCATCACTCTATTAAGATGTTATGTTTACATTCACTCCCCACTTGGATTTTCTTCTTTTGGGTGTTTCTCTCCCAAGCTTCCACCTTTCTTAGATTTTTTTTCTTCTCAAATTTCATCCATATATTTATGTTTATCATCTAAATTAGTTATCACTAATTTGATCTAAAACTTTATGGATAATATTTCTGAAATAACTCTTACATTCACAATTTTTTACAATGAGGCTACCCGAATGAATTATTTTGTAGGATTTAAAGGTTTAGAATTATAATTTAATGGCATTAAACTTTCTTGGGAAATATATTATAATGAATTCAATTTCGAATGAATCTCAACACACACGCAGCGAGAATCAATTCTTTAATTACATCCGCTACAAAAGATTTCAACACATCAACACAATCTACAAGACTACGAGTGTATAATAAATATGCACAAATTGCTCAAAGAAAACACAGGATGCAAGAAAGAGTAGAATTGATTTTTAGTTATATTAAATCAATCACACAAGTACAATTGTTGTCTCTAAAACAGAAATTTTTTTTATGCAAATTAAAAATATTTCATAGAGTTCATTCTACTCAAATTATTTCATAAATTTAATTTTATTAGGTCAATAGTGATAATAATATGATATTTTTCATGATATATGACTCCCGATAATCAAACTGTAACCTTTATTTTTTGAAGTATAACTTACTTTCGCTACAAATAAGAAATTACTGTTTGATTTATTATATTTGTTAATATATTAAAACTAATTTAATAGCTGAAACTATTGCTTGTTAAGACAATAATTTTTTCAAAATACTAACATTTTGATATTATTTATCAAAATAGTCTATTGTTTCTTGTCACAAGTTCCCTTTGTTCACAAGAATTTTAAATTTTGTTTCGTAAATTCCGTTGAAATATCGCATTATGTATTTAAAAATCGTTACTAGAAGTTGAATTTACCAAAAAAAAAAATACCTCAAGTTGACAAATGTAAAAAATTAATTTAAAAAGTTTTCAACGGAAGTATACCCGTCCGTCCAGTTGACCAACAGGCCTAAGCCTGCTTGCATTGAGTGTGCATAGACAAAGTTATTATGCATTACAATAGGTGTGATTTAAAAATAAGCATGTTAGAGTTAAGATTTTTTTGCAATGTCATAATTTAATTTTATTGGTACGGGGATTTTTCATACATAAAATGTGTGAAGATATTTAGTAAAAAAAAACAATATTTATTATAATAAAAAGGAAAAATCCGAGTAAGGCCAAAAAAAAAAAAATCAAAGCCGAGAGTTCAAATATCTTCCAATAACATGAATCTGAAAATTAGATCCGGTGTCATATAAATTAGGGGACATTACATTTACAAACCTTTTTTTTTTCTTTCTCTTGGTCATATCTACTATTTATGAATTGCGCAATGTCTCCACCAGTTTTTGTTATTGCGCTTATGATGGACTTCAATTTAAATTCTTTATTTATCCAAAAGCCATGTCTTCTGGGGCATTTCCACTCACTGCCTTCCATTTCTCAACCCTTGTCCGTGTCATTCTTTTACACAAAAATGGCCACACAAACTGAAATTGGATCTTAAATCTCTCAGTTTATTGCTTTCTTTTTTAACCCAAATTACCAATCCATCCAAAAGTAGGAAAGTATATTCATTAATATAATATCATTATCTGGACACTGCATTAAAACTGGCATAATCACTGACGTTTAAATTTTTTATTAAATATGTGATTGAATTAATTTATTTTATAATTAATTTTTTAAAATAATATTTAAAAAATAAGTTTTTTAAAAAATAATTATTCTAAATATATTGTAAGTATATGTTTAATATAAAAATAAAAATAAAAATAAATTTTTATGTGTATAAAAAATTTATTCTATAAAAATTTACCATCACTTTTATTATATTCCAAAGAAATCCTAAAGTGAGATGAGAAGGATGAAGAAACTCATGGATATGGTTCCTCAAACAGCTACATTAAACAACCATCGAAGAGAGCACGTTTTTACCAGGAGAAATATTTTTCCAATAATAATAATAATTATATTCTCTATTAACTATTTATTATTGAATCACTAATTGTCTTACATATTTTTGTTTTTGCCAATATTACCAACACTCATTTTTTCTACTCATAAAATAATACATCAAGCACTACAGAGGATGAAGTGTATAGAGTCATCCAAAAACGTCTCCTTTTCTTTTCTTTTTTATTTTTGGTTTGGTAATTGGTTATATACATTTCATGATTTCATTAGCCCCACCACCGAAGAGAGAGAGAGAGAGAGAGAGAAATTAAAAAGAAAAAGAAAACAAAAAACTCAGATTGAAGAGAAGTCTCCGTAAAACTCAGTAACTCCGGAGGCAGCCCATAGCCGCTGATTGTACTCATCCAGCATATCATCAGGCACGAAGGGGGTCCTACACAGAGGGCACGTTTTCTGATCATGGTCCATCCAACGGTCCAGGCACGCCCGGTGGAAAATGTGCTTGCAGTTCCTTAAGCACCTGATCTCCTCCTCCCCGGAGAACTCGTACAGACACACCGCGCAGCTCTCCGGCGTGTTTCCGGCCGGCAGAGGCAGGTCACCGAACCTGACCACCGGGAGAAATTCCCGGATCAGGAGCGCCGACACCGACGGGTTCTTCTCGGGCATTTGGGCGTGCGATTCGGGCCAGGCGACCTCGGTTTCGAGGAAATCCGAGAGGCCCAGGAAGTGGAAGAGACAGAAGATGAGGTTTCGGATGAAACCCAGAAGGGAAAGGGTGTGGAGGAAGAGGTTGGGGAAGAAGACCTCCGTGTAACCCACAGGGAACCCCATGGAAAATGGATGGAGGTTTTAGAGAGAGAAAATTGAAGATTCGGGGTTACAGGTAGAGAGAGAGAGAGAGATGGAAGCTTTGCGAGAGGGAAGAGAAGCTTCTGTTTAGGCCACCGAGTGTGTCATATATAGTAAGTTAGTAACGCGGGGTGCAGTGAAGGTGATAAACTTACAGGCTGTGACAGGGAAGTACCGAAGGGCCAGTGGGAGATGAGGGTATGTTTTGGGACGCCAGAGTGCAGACTTCTCTAGGAAGATATGTAAAGAGGAATCCTAATCATTCTTTATAGCATATCTTTTTAAAACTTTTTTTAATAATTTTTTTAATATTTAAAAAGTAAATATTAAATAAAAATAAAAATATTTAATATCTTAAAAATTTAAAATATATATATAATATTTTATTCATTTAATAATTAAGAAAATTTTTTGGTTAATAAATTATAAAGATTAGAATTATTCTTTTTTTAAATTATGTTTAAGATTTTGGTTGTTAATAAAGTTGGTTCAATTGATACCATGTGTCTTGACAAAATGTCGAATTTGATTCTTGTTTATAATCTTTCATTAGTAAGCATTTATTATTTGGATATTTTTAAAAAGATTTACACTCTAGAGCAAATATGTTCATATAATAAAATTCACTCGAATTCAATAAATATTATTAACAATCTTTCAAATCTAATCTAGATAATTTATCTATACATTAATTTGATTCTAATAAATATTATTAAACAAGATATACTAAAACTAACACAATTTAATTTTTTTAAAAATAAGTACATTAAATATTGTATAATTTAATAAAATTATTTTAATAAAAAATAAATTATTTTAAATATTCCACTAAATAATAAAAAGAAAAATATCTTCCTTTATTTTTCTCTTATTGGTTAAAAACTAATCTCAAGTCACTGAAACTTCCTCAAGCTTTCTATTAATTTTTTATTTAAAAAAAAAAAAACGCAGAAGGCATACTCAACCTTTCACAAAATTTGTGTATTATTACAATTTGAAAAAGTGCCACGTGCTTTTAATAGGGAAAGAGGGCAGAAGGAGTGGGTACCTAATCATCATTATCTTCTGTCTGATAATTTAATTATCAATTCTAGTCATAGATTCATTATTGACTTCATATACAAGGGATGAACTATGATTACGAACAACATAAACAATTCGTGTCCAATCTCTACTCTTAATATATTTAATCCATTTGTGCTTAGTGACTTCATCAAAATATTTATTGTGTCCACATTCTAACCCATCTAATTAATAAAATAAAATGCATATTTTAATACCAACATGCTTCCATTTGAAGTCATGTTCTTGCCATAGCCACCTCTATAGTAATTCGTTGTTTAGCATATACTACTAATTTTTTCTTGAGACAAAACAAAATATTTATGCTTATCTTCAATTTCCTAACATTGTTCCATTTGCTATTTTAAAATGTTTATATAAATAAACCGATACAAATTAATTATACTTGCCTATATAGTTAAATAATTAACAAAATAAAATAGAATTTTGAGACTATATATTACATTTTATTTGTTTTGCTTTCATTAATTGCCAATTTTTTTCTCTATTATTGTTTATCTTCACTATCTTTAGTTTCTTTCATGCACGCACTCAAGTATATATATATAACTGTTCGACTCTCTAGTGGCCACTACCTTGGAATTTCAAATTGAAGAAATTATTTAACTAAACATGATGAGATAGTATTAATTATTTTATTTTAAGGTAGTTGATAATAACGATTAAATTTTATGATATGATATTTACCTACCAAAGTCTATCCGTTCTTTAATTTTTTTCCTTTTCATTACATATGTTCCATTTCTTTATTGGAAAGTAATTTGCTATAATAAAAATTGTATATAAAATATATGTGTGATCTACTTAACAAATTTGAAATTTGGACAAGAAGCAGCACCCGTATAAAAGGAGGGGGTGTAATTTAAAGGATAAAATACAGTATTTATAATTATTTATTTAAAAATTAATAATTTAAAATTTCATAAAATATAAATACGTAGATAGTAAATTATGTGTTCTAACTAAAAAAATAACAAACTATGTTTGTTAGAATCATATCCCTTAATATTTTCATCAATAATAATTCATGTGCACTTTACTGATATGCACTTTAGAGGATTTAAATTATTGAAATAAAATTAAATAATCATTTAAATAATTATTATTTTTATTAAAAATTTAATCAAAAATATTTTTATAGCTTTCACCTTAAGAAATAAGTCATTAACATTGGAAACATCAGCTTCCCCGATTTCTTACCTTCTTTGTTTTTTCTTATATACTAACAAATAAAATTGATTCAACCGCAATAATGGTGAATTTGATTGTTAATCTTTACTAATTAAGTTAAATTTTTTTAATTAGGAGTTAAAATAAAAATATTCAACATCAAGAAAGATAAATTTGGTTTTTCTTTACCAATTAAGTGAGATTTATTTTTTGCACTTAGGAGTTAAAAAGGTTGGTTTTTATTAACATATATTGTTCTCTTTATAGGCCGTTGAAATTAATAGATATGTTAATCTATAAGTTTTTTCCAAAGTTAAAAAATAGCTATCAAGTGAAATTTTGCATGTATGGAGCATAATATTGTATTTTTTTGTAGTCATTTTAAAAGCAAATGCCAAATAGGATGTGAAGGAAACAATGGAACGACTATATCCATGCATCTAGATTATTGTAGAGGGTAGCTAGTTAATTTAATAAGCAGATGGGACATTCTCTTACTACTACTAATACTATATATTAAATTAGCTAAGAATTATGTTTGCTTTGTTTATGTTTTGTGGCCTATAAAATTAGGTTTAATTTTTTTAAAAAAAGCAATAATTTTTACTGAAAACAAGGATCAAAGGGGCAAGGGTGATGGCTTATATATTATATATTGGCCTGTCCACTACAAGCGTTGTCGCACTTAGCATTTCATAGCATCTTACATCACTAAATATTCTTTAGTCACTTCAACAAGTGGGCATGATAAGAATCAGCTATATATAAGACAAATCCAAATATATAAAAACATAATATATATCCCGTCATACTTGCAGATCCCACTAAACCAGATTTTAGGTAAATTACCACCATCTTCTTATTCTTCTCTTTCGAGAAGCAAGTGTAATTGCCTTTAACTCATAAGTTAATAATAGCTAAAGATAAAGTCATAGCTCTTCATTACTTAATTAAATGGGGATTGCTAATATCGTTTCACTTATTTTTATATTAACGAATGTTGGTAAGTTTCATTTTTTTATTTGGACCATAATATTTTATTTTTTATTTTTAAAAATAAAAAATTTAAAAATATTGAAGATATTTATTAATATATTTTTTTTCTTTTTCCTCAAATGTTATCTCTCTTTTCTCCTTTTTTTTTTCTCAACTTATTAAGAAGGGAGAGGGTAAGTTTAAAAAATAATAAGTTAAGAAAAAAGAAAAAAATAATTATTGAAAAAAAGATGAAGAGTAATTAATAAAATGTCTTAAATAAAGTTAGATTTTTTGTTTTTAAAAATTAAAAATAAGACATTATTATCTAAATAAAAATATAAAGCTTGCTAAAACATCCGCTAATATAAAAATTAATAAGAGGATGTTAACATTTTCCTAATTATATTGATTCAAATGTCACAAACATCATCAAATAAGGTTAGTTGCAATGACATTAGATTGCGACTCCAAACAAATCTTACTTATAATGTCAAAGCTTTTAATTGTAGAGCCACTACTTTGAGAAAAACTTTTATTTAACTACCAATCTTCCAAAATTACGTTTATTTAACTACCAATCTTCCAAAATTGCGTGAGCCGCTATAAGTGCTCGGGTGATGTAGGATTTTTCTCTTTTCTATGTGAATAAGCCTTCCATGCAACTTTTGTTTCTACATTGATTGGCGGCTCATGATGAAACTCACTATAAATCTCTAGGCCATAATTCACAAAAAGGATCAATGAAGGAGAAGAAACTAGGAGCTTAGGACCATATATGGTGGAGAGCAGAGGAAAACGGACGTCGATTGAACTTCTAGATTAAGAAAATTTTGATCTCAATTGAAAAGTTAAAGTCTATAACAAGAACAATTGAACTAGGAGCCTGGGACCATATATGGTGGAGAGCAGAGGAAAATGGACGTCGATTGAACTTCTAGATTAAGAAAATTTTGATCTCAATTGAAAAGTTAAAGTCTATAAAAAGAATTGGATGACAATGCAAAATCCAATAGCAAACCTTATAATATTCTCAAAAGTTTTAGTGAGAGATTATTATTTTTTTTAGTAGTTGAAACTTTGCGGGCTGCTTATAAAGTGTAGCTCGCGATTTATGAGTGGTTTGTGGTTAAACTTGTCAGACACTAAGGTGCTAGTTTAGAAAAGTTAGGTCTAATATATATATATATATATATATATATAGAGAGAGAGAGAGAGAGAGAGAGAGAGAGAGAATTTTCCAACTTTTCTTTTTTTCTGATATATGTATTGTCTTCTAACAATGTTAATTAAATTTTATTTTAGATAAAGAAAAATGTAAAAAACGTTCCTTTAATTTTGTCGGGCATTTTTTCCAATTTTAGTTGGAGTACTGAAAAGCCTTCAGGTGTCTAGCTGTGAAGGCTTCTATGTGACCCAATGACCAGCTAGACTAATATGTGAAGAAAATTTCTCGATCACAACAAAAAGCATAATCATATACTTGTGGTGAGCTAGCTAGACTAAAGGACAAATATCAAAATAATAGTGTTTATAGATCCTTCTTTGCTTATAGAGTTATAGCTCCCTCGTTTAATAAAATGGACGCCCCTCGTAGAACGCACAAATACACACACATATATATATATAATAATAATCTTGATTCCTTCTCCCTCAACAACTTTGTAATAGACAAAGCTCCTCAAAATAACTTTTAATTTTACCCAATCCACTTTCCCTGGACTTTGTCAGTCTCCTTTCCACACCAAATCCTCGATATCCTTTATGTTCAAAGAAAAATATACATGGCTTCTATATCTACTTTATGTTTTATTCATTGCCTAAATTATGTTATATATATCACATAAGCAATCCACTCTGTTCAACTTTCATTTGAACTAATAAACATTTAAAGATGAAAAAACTAATGATTTAATTCCGTAATTTGCAATAAAATAATGCTGCTCATATAACATTTTACCTAATAAGAACTCACTTTTTTTTTTGAACAATTAAATTTGTGTAAGGTCACGTCAATGACAAAACTTTTATTTTAGTCTTTCATTAATATATTTATTCTCAATTTAATCCCTTACATATAAAATTATACAATCTAATCACATTAATTAAATTTTGTTCAATAAATTCAGAAACAAACTTTGACTTTAAATTAAGGCAAGTATTCTCTCAACCTAAATTATTTTCTGCTCAAAAAAAAACTTTAAATGGTGATAACAAAAGTTTTATAATCTTGATTCACGGCACTACTTTAACAAGAAGGGAGTGAGGGTTCAAATCACACACTTGCATAATATGGGTTTATTTCGACAAAGAAAACAAAAGGGGACAGAATTTCCATGCAGATGAAGTTTGATATTGAAACTTGGCCTACCAAATGTTCGTGAAATGTCCTCTGAAATAATGGCACCAGCTCTGTTGACCATATGTGAAAAGAAAGATACAGATAGAAGTGGGATTAACCTAAGCACCACAAAGAGAGGAAGAGAGAGGGAATAAGAGGGGGTCCAAGAGAGCAGGGTGGGACATGGCCACTGGAAAGGCCATGACAATTGAGGAGCTGGGTGGAGAGCACAAAGGGAATCAGAAGGTCCACAAGAGGTAGGTCAGTGGGGGAGGGAGAAGAGTACAGACGACAAATGTGGACCGTCGGTGATGCGAACCCTGGCCAAACCAGCACGGCATCATGGCTGGGTTAGGAGGCCATCACCCCTGATGAAAGTGAAAGTGGGTGAAAGGGGTGCACCATGACACAGGACGAAGCAAGCAGGTAGATCAGAGTCAAGTCCTAGCTAACATTTCAGCTTTGATTGGATAGCCAAAGTTTTGGTTGTGCCTTCCCACGCCAAGACACTAGTGCCCCAACTGTTAGTAACTTAGCACCAATTACGAGGCTAATAACATCGGACTAGACCGGACATCCAACCAATTCGACTGTGAATGAATTAGATTTTACATTTTATGATTTTTTTTATAAATTTTATATTGTTATATATAAATTATTATACAACTCCTTGCATGTACATAAAGACTTTAATTTTTACTAATATGCATGTTTTTATAAGTTTTAAAAATTGTATTAGTGAATTTCAAAATATAAGAGGTTTTATGCACATAAGCATAGTTGGAGGTTTTTCTTTTTTTTATAATTTAACCAAATAAATATATGTATACTATGGGTGAGGGCCGTGAGGCATGAGTGTCGATATGATGAAATTACTTTGCCTTCAAAAGGGCAAGTTTTGATTTTTCATTGACTAAAGAGGCCCTAAGGAAAATTCTCGTTTCTTCGAGTTAGGCTCGTCTTTAGGGGTCTACTGTTTGGTTATGTAGTCTCAAACTTTCAATTCACTAATTGAAGTCAGAAGAGTAAGGTTAAGCAATTGAATTTCGCTTAACCTTTTTTTTTTCCAAGTAAAAGATTACCCATGAGAATTTTTACACCTATCATTACTAATACTGAAAAAAAAAAAAGTTATCAACATATACAGAATAATGAGCTGCGAAAAAATTAAATATAAATTATCAAAGGTGTAAAAATAATAATGTAAAAGATGTGCAAATAAAGCGCTCTTTTTTATACGGTTTAGAATCTATGTAATCTCTGAAAAAAATTATACAACTACCGAGGGTACAATATATGATTAAAATTCTACGACCAAGGATTAACATGTATGAGTCTCGTTACCACAGTTCCATACAATAAACTTGGAAAGCATTATTTATGAAAATTAGCTTTATTTATTTATTTATTTATTTTTGACATAGAAAAATTAATGAGCTTTTTGCCAAGCCACAAAGCCCACTACTTTAAATTCTCTTTTAAGGGTCAGTGGCATATGTTGCATTATTACTTAATAAAATGAAATAACACGTAAAACTTGTACTAGAGTTTGTGTTATTACAGATAATATAATAGAGGTAAGGTTTTGATTTCAATAAAACATATGTGAGGATGGGATTCAAATTCTCTGTTTTATTTTTCTGTCCTCAATCCTATCTCTTAAATTAAATTCTAACAATTCAACAAAAAAAATTTCTCTTAATTAACATTAATTTCTTTTCAAATTTAAATATTTTTCAGTTGAATTATCCGAATTTAATTAGAGAAATAAGGTTGGAGGCAACAAAAGAAAACAAAAAATTTAAATCCGTGAAAATAATAATGATAATAAATGAATTGATTTCAGCAAAAAGAACAAAATGAATTGACATTATCTGCTGCACTATATATAAACATCATATGACAATGCTAATATAAGTTGGTTCAACTACTAGAAATGATTTAAATAGTTAAAACTCTGCATTTTTTGCATACAAGAATTAGAAATACGTGATTACTAAATAGATTTTAATATGATTAATGAATAATAGTTAGTAGTATTTTGTTTAAATAGTTATTCCTTAAATCACGAGGTGTGGCTCATCAATTGATAAACCAAGCTTTATGTGAGCAAACTTTATTTGTAGTACAAGAATTTGAATCTCATTGAAAAATGCCTTATAGTCAGTTTATGCCAATGCATGAGCGGAGATTAGTCCCACACCCTCTTAATTTAAGAAAAAAATAGCTATTCCTTATCAACATTATGAAATGTATATATTAATTAGGTCGTTATATGATCTAAAATTGATACACATCTAAAAAGTTATTGAACAATTAGGAATTAATTTCAATATTAGTTGAATGATATTTTTCCATGTGACTGATATAACATCAAAGTAGTAGAATCTATGTACTATATATAAATATTGTACAGAGACCTCTCATTTCAATAAGAATGTAATTCTATCACTTTGATCCAAACTCTGATACCATCTATAAACATATATCTCGAAAATTTAAAAGATAATTATAGTGTGTGTATTGATTGAATTGACAAGTTTAAGTTATGGGTCTCTGATATTGCTTGTCAAAAAGGTGGATGTGAGGTCGAGAATTTTAGCAATAATGAGTACTGCAACAGCATGTGTACCAAAAAGAGAAGGGGTGGGAGGGACAGAAGAACAATTGTTCACAAATAAATGAGATTATATATATTGGTGGACCAAAGAAAAGAAAAAAAAATGTTGATATCTACAAAGTATATGTCAATCAAGAAGAGCAATGATACATTAAAATTTTTATATATACAATTTAATGACATTTTTTTAAATTTTTTTCTAAAAATAGCTGGTACATATAACATTTTTTTCACCTAAAATTAAATGATCAGATACTGACAGTAATAAAACAAGAAATCTCTATCCAAGAATTTGTGCCCCTAATGTGGAGCTAAATGAGAAGCTTTTGAGATAAAGCCATGATTTGAGAGGAGGATTTTCTCCTTTATGTCATATGTGATCCCATTTAAAAAGGGACTAATGGTGAACAATAACCTAAATAAAATTTTGAGGGGACCCAATACATGAACAAGGTGTTTGATCTGTGTCTCCCATTCTCACTTCCCATCAAGCATGCACACCCACATGCTCAGGTATTATCTTATCTCCTCTAAGTAGTGGGCTACTGCATCTTTGACTCTTGATTTGGATCTTCCAAAACTCAGTTATTTTGGTGGTCCTCATAATCTGCTTAGTCTCCTTCTTAAATCTCCTTTTATTCTTTTCCAATATATATTTGCTTTCCAATGTGTTTTATGATGCAGACATGCTTCTGTTTCACATCCATTCATTTCAACTCTTTAATATTTGTCCCCAAGAGATAATGTAATCAGAAAAAAGTTGGTGAAGTAATTGAAAACTCAAGTTTTAGATATGAATTTTTGTACTGAAAAACTATATTTTTTGTATAAAAAATTGAATAAACTTTTATTAGAAAGAGAAGATTAGGAAAAAAAAATGAGACAAAATAATTAATATGCATAATCCAAATGGTATTAATGTCACATGCTATGCTTATAGCATGCTGTACAGGTCGTACATATATTAATGTCATACGTAATGTTTATGTATTTTTCTCTACCACCTAACCATTACCATGATTGGTATGCACATTTGTCATTGTCATTGCAAGGTGACATACTTCCAATTTTAAAAAGAAAAAAAATAAAAATATTTTGTCACAAGGAAATTAAGTAATTAATTACTAATTCTGTAATTAAGAAAATGGTCATTCTTTCTTTTATTATCAGCATGCATTTTTTGGAAAAATAACACTTTTATTTAACTTGGTTTTTGAAAACAATTGTTGGTTGTGATTGGTGCGTTCTGTGCTAATTAAGGTGCGGGGTTGATACACTTTACAATCCAACGAAACCTTACAAACTACATATATCCACACAATTTGCAATTTTATATTTACAATTTTACATAGCTGTAACGGCTAAAATTTTGCTCTTGTGACATAAAATTATGTTTTAAAAATATAAAACTTGAAATATGATAATTTTTTTGTATGTGATATCATTCAAATATATATATAATTTTAAAATTTTAATATCGAATATTGGTCATAAATATTAATATTATTAAATTTGATATCCTAGATTAAAATTATAATTTATAAAGGTTAGATTTCTATAGATTTTTTAAGAAACTAAAAACATGAATGCATCTATGATACTCATATTAGGTGTCATATCTAAGTTTTTTACAAATTATCTTCGCAAGATAATTGGGTGAAATAAAATAACGATAATACAATATTTTTATACAGTAAACTATGTCAAATGTTAACTAGAAAAAGAATTTATTTGGTTTACTCATTATATTTGTATCATTATTGAACACTTACACTTTATTTATTTAGGCACCTTTTTTTTTATATTAATATTTAGGCACTTTTTCATTGAGACATTCTCTACCTTAATTCAATTCTAGAAATAAATTAAATACAAGCAATTATAAATAATAATCTTTGGTTCCTGTTTGATCAAAATTGAGTAAAATTGTCCTTTCATTTTTTGTCCGTGATATGTGAAGATAATTATTTAAGATGTCTAGTATAGCAGAGATTACACATGGGGAAAAACTAATAAATAGATCACATTACCAGTTTTAAATGTTAAGAGTACATTTGCGTCGGTTTGGGTGATCATAATAACTAGATCATATTACCAGTTTTAAATTCTTATTTTTACTATTTCTTTAACAAAATTTTGAAAATAAAAAATAAAATAAAAATAATATGACATTTTTATAATTATAAATAAAAAATATATCAACTGAACATAAAAATATAAAACATACCAAACACACTTTTAAAGAACTTGAGATTATAGAGCGGCTTGGTTCTAATCCTTTTCCATTCTACTCTATTTACTTTGAAAACTCTCAAAACAATAGGAATTGTCTCTTTTTTACTTATTATGTATTTAGATTAACTTATTTTATATTTAAAATTATTTATAATTAAAATATTATTAAAAATCTTTTTGAAAAAAATTATTTTTTTAAAAACAATCAAATATTAGATATGCACTTCACTTCAGTATTAAATTACTTTACTTGATAAATCCAAATATAACATTATTTCGTAGCCACTAAACCGAATTGTGTATAGATGTGTGTAAAAAATTTTCGATATAATTTTATAAAAATTTAAATATAAAATTAATGGTGTAAAAATCGTTTTGCTTTGAGAAAGAAAAAAAAGGTATGCATAAATAAAAGAACTCTTCAGAAAATTGCTTCTAGTTTATAAGGAAAAGGCATGCATAAAAAGTAAACAGAAGAACTCTTCACTTTCGCCATAACCCCAAAACCTCTTAATTTTTTGGTCTACCCACCAAAATCTTCAAAAGAAATAAAGGTGTTGAGAGGGGATCCATGAACAAAGTTGGCCCAGGTCTCTATTGGGTGAAATTGGGCTCATCCAAAGGTGTTTTCTTATATGAAATTTGGGTTTGGGAAGGGATAGTCCATCGTTTCAACTTTGCACGATGACCCAAAAAAAAAAAACACTTTCCACAATCATCTCTGTTAACATCAATACCATTTGCATTGCATGTCCCCAAAAATCCCATCATCAAACCATTGACCCAAAGCGCCCAAGTTCTTATTTGGGTGTACTTAATTGAAGTTTCGCTTTGGACCAAAAACAAAATTTGAAGCTTCGTTTAGTGTTTCCCCTAGTTGTAACATCAGCGATCAAATTATGTAGGGTCCTATATCGCATTGTATTAACTTTCATCTTAGAGCGTAAAAACCTAATAAATTATATTATTTATCGTGCGATGCACAGATGTATAAACACCTGACCATAAAGACAAAAATTTAGTTAGACAAATTTATCATTTTTTCATAATTAAACTAAAATTAGTGTTTGATAAATCTTCACTATGTCCCTAAGTAGAATAATGATGGTGATCATTATAGCAACAGTGATAAGTGATTGTTACAGTTGTAAAAATAATAATAATAATAATGATAATAGCAATGTAATGACAACCACAATGAATAGTAATGATTAATATGAAGGAATATGATAGTAATAATGTTAATTGAGTTTTAATGATAATAGTAACGACAAGTAGTAATGATAATTATAATAATTAATATAATGATGATTATGGCATTAACAATCAATTAGTGGTGGTGTGATTGATTATGATGAATGGATAGGATAAATAGAAGATATTATTTAACCTCTTATTATCTTATTTGGTTTTATCTCACATCATTAATTAAGTTATGTGATCAATTACATGATAAAAAAGTATCATAAAAAAATGTAAATTATTTGATATCTGTACTAAAACTTTGTTTAAAGTTAGATCGGATAACTTATCACATCCTATCTAATTTTATTCGACATCGTCAAGGGGACCAAACAAAATTAACACAATTATAATAAGAAAATTAAGAGATTGGCACATTGCATAATTAAACACCTATTTGATTAATAATCCAGTTATTAGTATATAGTCGGTCCAACTTCCAAATTATCTCTCATTGTGTAATAATCCATATTAATGGACCGAATAAAATTTGAATCCCTAATTATTCCATCAGGAAGTGTGAGTTCAAGTTTATAAATCCCTAATTAGCTTGTTAGATAACAGTGAACTCAAAATTTCTAATTACTTAATTATATAACTGTGAGTGTTGGTGAAATTTCATTCATAACGATATACAAATAAAAAAAGATATTTTTTATTTTTTGGGTATAGAAAAGATTTGTTTTTGGTACGAATGAAATTTTATTTTCACTCTGTGCTGGCCGCGCCGTGTAGTTGAGCTTTCGTTCTTCCCAAATCGTGGATGATGCTGAAATGGTTCCATCAGTCTTCCCCAGAAAATGCTGATGGATCTCCCTTACAGTTCCTAACGTGTCTATCCAGTTTCTAGATCTGTAACAAGATTGCAGTAATCTGAAGCAAATCTGATAGCAGCTACGAGACGAGAAGATGTATATGGCATATGGGTGGCCTCGGGTCATCCCGCTTGAGCAGGGGCTCTGCCCCTCTGCCCCGAAGATTATATACCTCAAAATCATCAATCATCTGTTGCTCGTCGTCTCCCCCACTCACTTCGAACTATGGAGTTCTTCCCAGGTAACACGTATCTATGCATCATAACGTGTAGCAATTGTATGTTTGATGTCGTGTATAAATTTTTATTTTTGGGGAAAAATATGAACTGGGTTTTCGTGGAGGTGATTTTCTATAATGTGGATATGGGGAATTTGGTGGGGGTGAATGATGGAGTTTGGGTTTGACATTGTTTTGGATTTTCTGTTGGGTTTAGCATAGAGTGAGATTGGGGCAGTACAAGAGAGATTCGGGTTCATTGCAGAGGGAAGGAGAAAACTTGCGAGCTGTGTGGAGCCCCGATGCCAAATTAATCGCCATTCTTGTAAGTTTCCTTGTGTTTTTGATGTGTGATTATCAGTGTGATTTATGCAATGAACAACGCTGTTATGCAGTTCAGCTCTCTTGGTTGCATCTCTAATGCGTATAGTTTAGCATGAAATTTGTAATGACACATGTTTTATTTCCTGCTTTTTGGTGTCCAAGATGGAATATTGAGTATAATCTGTGGAGGATGCAATAATGCATGTAAATGAAATAAAACTGTCCCTTTTGTTAGCAAGCTGGCATTCAAATTGTCTGATTGGTAGTGGGCTATGTTTTGAAATGAAGGATGCACCTTGACCAATTTAAATTAGATTTAGATGGTGTTTTGAGATTACAAATGAGCCTGTGGTGTGCAAACGGAGGCCAGTTGAAACTTGTTACTTGAAAATTTTTTAGGCTCAACACTATATTAGTTTATTCATATTTATAGCTTGTTATTTGTAAGATATTCTGCCTTCAATTTCATCTCATGTCTTTATTTTGTTCACACCGCTAATAACTTTTGCCTGTAAATCATTATATTGTGTTTTAAGTACATATCCATTGTTGAATTCATATTTTTATTTGTTAATCCTGTTTTATTCCTGATAAGTGATAATATAATGCTGATGTTCCTAATACGTATGTGTTTATATTATTTTATTTGCAGACATCTTCTTTCTTTCTTCACATTTTCAAGGTCCAGTTTTCAGATAGAAGAATACACATTGAAGGGAGACAACCCTCTGCTTTGTGCCTGGCTACTATATCTCTTCTTCTTAGTGAGCAAGTGCCTTTGGCAGTAAAGGATTTATCAGCGTAGGTGTCCTTCTAGTTTTGATTTTATAAGTTTCTTCATCTGTGAGAATTAACGCAGTTTGAACAAAATTTCTTCTAGTACTGGGATCTAATTATATTGGCGTTAAGATTCTGAAGAAGCTTGAGTGAAATCTTTGTTTAATGCTACTTACTTCCATGGTTACCAATAAGTAGGAAATGCAGTTAGAAGTATAAGAAAGTTTGGTATTTTACTGAGCAAAAGTAGAAGAAATATTATATAAGCTCAGAAGAATATGTTCATTAGAAAAGCCCACATTTATTTGATTATGTGCTTATGTTTTAGGAAGTAACTATATATATCTGTCTTATTAAGGGCCATTCATTATTGTGACAATTGGGTGGCTAAATGATTCCCTTTTCACCTACTAGCCTTATATGAAGTTATATAGTATATTGTTTACTTCAACATACTGTCTTCCTAAATACTTCCTGACAAGTGTCAAATTTTTGTGCTTCATTTTGTATTTTATAGTTTAAATTTTGAATCCATTCTCAGTGTGATACTTTTTTTTTATACAATTATTTTGGCAGGAGCAATATTGTTAGTGATAACAAACATATGCTGCTTGGACTTTCTGATGGAACTTTGTACAGTATCTCTTGGAAGGGGGAGGTAATTTAATCATACAGCCCTCAACAATTTTAGACATTGTACCCTAATTTAACTTGTTTTCTTAAGTCATTGATATACTTTAAATATTCAACTGAGTATTCAGCAATATATTGCTTTTGATGTTTAACGTACTTATTATCTTTTTGTGTTCTCCTGAACAGTTCTATGGGGCTTTTGAATTTGATCCCTATCCTCATGCTAGCATTGAAGATTCTCAAATACCACTTTCTCTAGACAATGGTCTTTCTCCTAAAGGTCATTTGAACGTTCTTATGTCCAACCACATTATACCTAGAAAGTCTGCAATCAACCAGCTGGAGCTTTGCCTTTCCATTGAGGTTGCTATTTGTTTTGTATTCTGATGGACAACTTGTTTCATGTTCCATAAGTAAGAAAGGTTTAAGCAAGTTGACTGTATTAAAGCAGAAAAGAGGTTGGCTTGTGGTGATGCTGTATGTGCTTCAGTAGCTCTTGAGCAGCAAATTCTTGCTGTTGGTACCAGAAGAGCAATAGTTGAGTTGTATGATTTGGCTGAATCTGCATCACTTATACGGATGGTCTCTTTGTATGACTGGGGGTAAGCTTCGTTCAATATGCTTAGAGGGCATTCACAGCATATTGAACTGCTTTGTGATTTACTTCTCCAAGTTAGATATTCATGTTCTCCAGGAGTTTCTGCATAAATAATTCTGACTCAACCAGAGTTTTGTATATTATGTTCCCTGACCTATTCAATTTGTTTCTATGACCTGCATCCTTCTGACTCAATCCTAATGCTGTCTCTCTCTCTCTCTCTCTCTCTTTTTTCCCAGTTTCAAATAATGCTGTCTCTTTTTTTTAAGTGTATTATCACAACTTTCCATTATCAAACTTGGGAAAGATCAGCACATTATAAGTTATTCCAACTATAGTCATCGTAATAAAATTACATTCCTCTCCTGTTTACTGAATTCATGCAATTTCAGAGTCTGTCAGAAATATGATTATAATGATAATTTTCTCTATATTGTCAGTATATTGGGACTTGTGTCCAATGTCATTTAGATTGACTTTGTCTCTATGTCAAGAAGTGTATTGGATATGACTATTTTGCAGATATTCAATGGAGGACACTGGCTCTGTTAGTTGCATTGCTTGGACACCTGATAACTCTGCTTTTGCAGTTGGGTGGAAGTTAAGGGGGCTTACAGTTTGGTCTGTTTCTGGGTGTCGCTTGATGTCAACAATCCGACAAGTAGGTTTAAGTTCTGTATCTTCTCCAATGGCTAAGCCAAACCATGATTGTAAGTATGAACCATTGATGGGTGGCACCTCACTGATACAGTGGGATGAACATGGATATAGTCTTTATACTATTGAGGAGGGATCATCAGAGAGAATTCTTTCATTCTCTTTTGGCAAATGCTGTCTTAACAGAGGTGTTTCGGGCAATACATACACCCAGCAAGTGATTTGTGGGGAAGATCTGTTACTCATCGTGCAGTCAGAAGAGACTGATGAACTTAAAATGCTGCATGTTAATCTTCCAGTTATGTGTTTTGACTGTCGAACTTTGAACATACAATCTGCACTAAATGAACATCCCTTCTAAAGTTTAAATTTGTGCAGGCTTCTTATATATCCCAAAACTGGCCTGTTCAACATGTGGCAGCTAGCAAGGATGGAATGTACTTAGCTGTTGCTGGTCTCCATGGTTTGATATTGTATGATATACGATTGAAAAGATGGCGATTATTTGGAGATGTTACCCAGGAACAAAAAATTCAATGCAAAGGTTTGTTATGGCTGGGGAAGATTGTTGTCGTCTGCAACTATATTGATTCTTCCAACACGTGAGAAACTTTTATTTATTTACATGTTTCATACAGTTGATTCTTACAAGTTGTCAGATATGTCTTTCATAGCCAATTGGTGTGTAGCAGTGCTAATGTCTTGGAAAGCCTGAATCTAAAGGCTGCTCAATTTTTGTCCACTATATATTACTTAAATCCTAGGTCTCATTAAAACTATGGTTTCTATAACATTTACTGTAGCATTATGCAACATATGTAACCATTTTGTTCTACATCAAATGGTTCCTAAGGTCAATATACCTTATTTATTTCAGGTATGAGTTGCTCTTTTACCCAAGATATCACCTTGATCAAAGCTCATTGCTCTGTCAAAAACCATTACTTTCTAGACCAATGGTGATGGATGTATACCAAGATTATATACTGGTTACATATCGACCATTTGATGTCCACATATTCCATGTGAAATTATTTGGTGAATTAACACCTTCAGGCAATCCATATTTACAGGTAAATGGATACTTTTAAATTGTTTTTCTTCTTTGTTTTTGTTTTGAATGATACTCTTCTTTGATATGCTGAAATTTTTGTTTTCCTCAGTAAATGAAATTTCTTCCATAAAACCTTGTTTATCATACATTTTTAAGTGATAACATGACAAACAGCTTTCTACAGTACGAGAACTTTCCAATTATGACTGCCAAGAGCCACCCTGCAGCATGCGATTTATTCCTGATCAACTTCCAAGAGAATCTATTTCAAACAATTGTATTTCATCTTCACCGGATTCATTAACAAGAGAACCAGCAAGGTAATGTCCTTGTAAACAGCATATACTCTATCCAATTTATTTTTCCACTTCTCTAATTGAAATGGCCCAAGGTAAAATGTTACTATTGGAAAACTCAGAATATATCATACCTAAGTATCCCATATAAATTATAATTATTGGCATAATTTTTAATTGTAGGTATTTTTATCTAAACTTCATCTGACTTCAAGGAATATTGACTGGAGATAAGAATTAACATGCCCTCCTAAACTTAGTTATTTTCATTTTTGTTCTTAAGGCCTAGTGTCCGTATTTATTGTTTTCTATTAATTATGCATCTTGAAGAAATTTGATTTTCTTGAGGTGTTTGTTTCAAGACAAATGTAGCTAGAATACTGAGATGGAAAAAAGGGGGGGGGGGGGTTTATACATTTCATGTCACATTCCTCATGAAAATTGATTTGTTCTAGTTGTTTGATATTGAGGGCAAATGGGGAGCTTTCGCTTCTTGATCTGGACGATGGACGTGAGATGAATCTTACTGATTCAGTTGAATTGTTTTGGGTCACCTGTGAGCAATCAGAGGAAAAAACAAATTTGATTGAGGAAGTTTCATGGTTAGATTATGGTCACCGAGGCATGCAGGTAATTAAATGTTAAGGTCTTTCTTATGCCCTTTATTTACATCCTAGGTAATTAAATTTTACTAGGTTTATCCAATTTTTGATTTAGCCTCTAGTTTATTTCCATTTTACTTGTCTGATAGTTTTCCATGTGGAACTTCATTTTTGCAGGTTTGGTATCCATCTCCAGGTGCTAATCCTTTTAAGCAGGAGGATTTCTTGCAGGTCTGGAAATAATTAACTGAAAAAACCTGTTTGAATCTGGCAGCTGCATTGACTAGGATGCATAAGTTACTCTATAGTTCATTGATTCATAAATTTGCCTAGCATTTGATATTTTAATCCATTCCTTCATATGCGTTCAGTAGATATTATAACTATACAAAATTAGATACAATTGTAGGCCCACATAGTATCTTTACTGAATTACTGCAGTTGATTGGCTTCATGTTCTATCTGGTACTCTGGTTTCTCCATAATTGAAGCACTTGGAAAGGCAGTTGACTTGTTCAATTCTCTTTCTCTTTTTCCTTTATTTAACAATTGCTGCAACATCTGTACAATTTATCTGGTAGATATACTGAAACTGTCAAAAAAAGTAATGCTTTTAGGCTATTTGAAGCAACCATTTTAAATTCAGTCATTCCTTTATTCTGGAATCAGTAAATATGCTCTGAGTTAGAACTCAATTCATTTTTAGTTGGATCCGGAGCTGGAGTTTGATCCTGAAGTATACCCTCTGGGACTTCTTCCAAATGCTGGCGTTGTTGTTGGTGTTTCCCAGAGAATGTCATTTTCAGCAAGCTCAGAATTTCCATGTTTCGAGCCATCTCCTCAAGCACAAACAATATTGCACTGCCTGCTCCGACACCTTCTTCAGGTATTACGGTGATTAAAGTTTAAGGTGGTTAGAATTGCTTCGCTTGCTTGAACTCTTGATTTGTATTTTTGTCTGGGACATTGTTGTTCTCTTGGGTTTCTCTTTGCATTGAGATCATATCAGTATATGGTCCATTAATTTGTTATAAGCAGCATGCTTAGAGTCACACATGTACCATAAAAAGGAGTCACAGATGCATTTTAATTAGGTGTGTTATGAACTTCTGTGTAATAAACTTGCATGACAAATTTGTGAATTCATGTGCCTTGACAACATATGGCAAGTATCTAAGAAAAAAACTGCAAGATTCCATGATTAATGTTGATTTTTAAAGTATTGATAAGTTTTGTAATTGTTTTTACTTTGAGGCATGATATACTGTTATCAAGCAATGGATAGGGACTTTTAGGGGGGAACTTGTATAGAATACTTAATTTTATCAGTGTACTTCGTTGCAAGCTGTGAAGTGATTGTTTAGTACCTGATGTTGGATTTCATGAAATTCATTGATCTTTTGTTGCATTTTTGAAAGTCTTGACTCTTATTTTGCCACAGATGATGTCCCATTTCTTCAAAACATGTCCAGATCTTGGGGGGAAAGTCATTTGAAACTATAAGAGGATGTGTGAAATATATGTCCAGATTTTCATGCCAGATGGCATATATACATGTTTTTTATATTGCTGCCATTGATTTTTTTTTTAAATAGAAAAAAAGTATTATCATAGTAGGGGCAAGGCTAAGTTATCCTTAAGTTCTGAAAAGAAGCTAAAATAACTAAAGCACTAATACAAAACAAAAGATACTAGGAGTGTTGCAGGGCTACCCTATCCCTTCTCATGTTTGGAAATGGCAACATCCTTGAAGCAGCCATGGGCAGAACATCAGAGAGAAGCTAACAATAAAACCCGATAAAAAAGTGCGGCTCAGTGTACGAGGCTTCCGCCATTGTTCTTGTTGTAAGAACAAAATCCTATCCCAGAGCATATTAAAAGGCAAGGAGACACCCTTAAAGATGTGCACGTTATGCTCCAACCAAATGCACCAAATAATAGTAAATGTTACCACTGCTATGGAATTTTGCCTTCCCTATTTTTTCAAAACCTTTAAAGCTAACCAACAAAAACTACTCTCAAGTAGAGGGACACACATACTTCACAAAATCTGCTATTTGTAATCCTTGTTTTCTTTATTTTTTTTTTTTGGTCTGTTTGTCTGAAGAGGATTCCTTATTCTCTGACTATGTGCAGTTCTCTTCTTAAATTCTTCTTTTGTGTAGGAAAGAAAGATTAAACAAAGAGCAATATTACATATTCAGAGAGATTGGGGGGCATTCAAATGTTATTTGGTTATGGTTGGGGGTTCTTTTTTTTTTTTTCTTCTCTTTTTTCTTAATGGTTTTTTTTTTTTTTTTTAAAATCAATGTTCATCCTCATTCTTTTGAGTTCTCTGTTCTCTTTTAATGAATTCATGTTCTATAGAGAAAGGATATCCTGTGTGATTCTTTCCTATTTGTTTCTTTGTCTGCTAGAGGGACAAAATTGAGGAAGCTTTGAAGCTGGCAGAGCTATCAGCAGAGAAGCCTCATTTTTCGCATTGTCTAGAGTGGCTTCTTTTTACGGTATTTGAAGCAGATATATCAAGGTATATTTAATTTGGAAATGTTAATAGATTCAGTCAAATATGAGAATTTCAACCAGTAATTGTGCTTATGAGGATATATTACTTCAGGCAATTTTCTGCCAAATATTATAAAGGAAATCTCTAGTTTTTGTTGCAAAATTTAACCAACTTTTAGTGCATTACAAGCATTGGTAGGCTGGCAAAGTCAAAAGTTTATGAAGCCGTTATAAAATTAAACTCTAGATCAGTTCATTGTGGTCATCATCATCATCATCATCATCATCACTGGGTTCCCTGATCACTAATTAAGGGAATGCATCATCATGGGACATCAAGTACCCTTCTTTTATAGGGCTATGGGGGACATTTTGGGAAACATATTGTGGGAAATTCTTCAGCTATAAAAGGACATAAGTTTTACTTACTGCTTGGATCAAGATTTTAGTATTCTGAACACGCCAAAACTGACCCAAAAGGAATAGACAAACACCTCAAAAATTAGCTGCAGAAGTCCAGATATATAAGATCAGCAGGATCTCATTCTCATAATCCTATCGATCCTATGATCTGAAACATGATATTACCCTGATCCACTAATTTTCCATTTGATGTGTTGGTATGGGATTGGTCTACCTATTTAACATCATGATTTTGACTACATAGGGTGCCTTAATGGCTTCATCGTTATATTGTAAAGAACATTATTAGCTATTAATAATCATACTGTTAATCTGGTAGTTGGCTGTATTTTCTTGGCATTTTCCTTGCTCGAGCATGTATGAAGAAATTTCTTGGTGCCAAATTTAGATTCCATTTGGTTTTAGTCTTGGCTGTTTAATTCCTATGCCAGTTACTCCAGGCCAAATGTCAACAAGAGCCAGATCTCAGTTCCTAAACATGCTAAAAGCTCTCTTTTGGAAAAGACCTGTGATCTGATCAGAAATTTTCCAGAGTACCTTGATGTTGTTGTAAGTGTTGCAAGAAAAACTGATGGTCGTCATTGGGCAGATTTGTTCTCTGCTGCTGGAAGATCAACTGAGTATGTCTTTCAAGCATCTATGCTTTTTAGTTTGGTTTTAACTTTGATTGATGTGTGAAACGCACTCAAGTCCTTCATAACATGGAATCATGTAGAACAGAGAGAAAACACAGTTTTCTACAATGTTGACTGTTACATGACTTGAGAGTTGAGATATAATTGGAGAAAAGTTCTGTTCGAAAAATCTTTCCTGGTGAACTTGGTAATACATTCTACTAGGTGCTGGATACCATTTTGTAAAACTTATCAAGAATATTGCTATAATTTTCTAGCATGTCATTTATAAAATTTCTACCTGTGTTAAATGCTTCATTTTTCATGGTCCTACATGTTAATAGAATTAGGAAGCAAGCAGTTTGGCAGCATGAATGGAAAGATGATGTCTTTTTGCTTGCTTGACACAGGATTAGAAGAGAAATTTGATATGTATGATTTTTTTGAAATTTTTTCACAGTTTTGCTTCAAGTGATTTGAGGAAAACTGAATTTCCGGAAAAGAAATTTAGAATATTAATTTGCAAAATGACAGTGGTATTTTAAGACTAGCCTGAAAAAAAGAAGAGAACTATACAATCTTAAATATTTCTGTTACTGATATCTAAAATATGAAAAGCATTTTTACCATTTACTGCGAAAAGGGTTGATCTGCTGCTTCTCAAAGGCAAAGTCATCTGAATTTTATTGCCTTTTTTGGCTTGTTAGTGCAAATTATAATGCATGTTTCACCACTGTATTTTAATTGTGTAAATGATTTTATTTTTTTTTGTCTCTATATAGATTGTTTGAGGAATGCTTTCAACGTAGATGGTACCGCACTGCAGCTTGCTATATACTTGTAAGAATCACTTACCTTTTCAAATATATATGTCTCTTTGTCTGTAGAAACATTATCATTCATGTGTTTCTTCCTTTCTTATATTTGTCTTTCTTACGTCAGTCCTGCCCTATAAATAAAAATTGTTTGATTTATATTTTTAGTCAAAATTAGCATGTTTATGTTTGTGTCTCTTTCTTTAAAGTCATGCCAAAGTTTTTCTCTCTGAACAAATTTGTTTACGGTTGAGTGTTGCATCACATAATTGGTGGCATGGGTGGCAATTCGAAAGTTGATTTAGTTTTGAGTTTTCTCTGGTTAGACAAAATGTCTGTTGTGTTTAATCCACACATACTGCACTTTTGTTACATAACGGATCTGGTTTGGTTGTTGTGTTATATACACTTTACTTGTTAGGTTTACTTTACAAGGTTTACTGTCTTCCCTAGTTTCTGCATTGCAAACTGTTGGTGAGGATATAGATTATCATATGATCAAATTGATTTCATCTTAAATATAACAGGTGATTGCTAAACTTGAAGGTCCTGCTGTCAGTCAGTACTGTGCTTTACGGTTATTACAGGTTTGAGCTTGATAGCTTCAATTATTTTATTTTATTTGTTTTTATTTTTATTTTTATAAGTTAAGCCACATCAATGATGAGGATTTTCAAACTTTACGCAGGCAACACTTGATGAATCTTTGTATGAACTTGCTGGGGAGCTGGTATTGTTTTGAAACAATATCTTATGATTCACTCTATGCAGGCAACACTTGATGAATCTTTTTCTTAACTATTTTGTTTTGGGTCCTCAGGTGAGGTTCTTGCTAAGATCTGGTAGGGAATATGAACAAACATCAGCTGATTCAGATAAACTGTCTCCCAGATTTTTAGGTTATTTTCTTTTTCGTTCTAGTAACCGGAAGCAGTCATTGGATAAAAGGTTGATGTATACTTTAGTGATATGTTTTTCCTGTTGCTCATAGCATGGTCATTACCAAACATACTAACAAGTAATTTTTCTTTGGAACAGCACCTCATTCAGGGAGCAAAGTGCTCATGTTACCTCTGTTAAGAATATTTTAGAAAACCACGCTAGTTACCTGATGTCAGAGAAAGAGCTATCCAAGCTTGTTGCATTTGTAAAAGGCACTCAGTTTGATTTAGTGGTAATCGTGCAGAGTGACTTGTTCTTATTATCCCCCTTCAGATTATTTTCTGTTAGTTTAAAGTGTTTAAATTTTGCAATGACAATTAATTGCAGGAGTATCTACAACGCGAAAGATATGGGAGTGCTCGGCTGGAGAATTTTGCTTCAGGGCTTGAACTAATAAGCCTAAAGGTTATGATTTTAACATCATTTAAAAAAAAAAATTTCCGTGCTGAACATTCTGTGTTCTGCACTGGTTTTAAGTTGCATGACTTGATATCACTCTCTCTTTTCAACATCTCTTTCTACAGTTGTTAAATGTTGCATAAAATGTTTGATACTATACTGTCGCTTTCCTATGTGTGTTATTTTGCTCAAGCCTTAGCTGTATACTTTAATGATACTATGATTTTTTTTTCTGTGGCCTATTATATTGGTCCCCATTTGGTTGTAACCATTAGTTGACAAAAAAGGCATGGGTTTATTAGGTAACTTTGCTGCTATAACCTAACAGATGCGATCAGTTGTACTCTAAAATGTCTTGTGATATTGGAGGGTACCTTATCCGCCACATTTAATTGTGCCTTCCTTGTTTTCTCTTTAATAAAATTTCCTTTTCTATATATATGAAAAAACACACACAGTCTCGTGATATTTTCTGAAAAATGATGTTTCTTCATCAGATGTACTAAATAAACCCTGAATTGTGATTAAGTTCTTTTAAGGAGTAACACTGATAATTCAGTGCTGAAACCAATTTGAATACAGCAATGATGCAGAGTCTCTGATCATTTGGCAGAAGCCTGTCTAGATTTATTTATTGTGAATTTTTCTTTTGCCTTGTTTCTTTCCCCTTCCATAATGAACTCTATTTTGTATTATCAGCTTCAAATGGGAACATTGCAAAGCCGGTTGGATGCAGAATATCTATTGGCTCATATGTGCTCTGTCAAGTTTAAAGAATGGATAGTTGTCCTGGCTACTCTCTTAAGACGTGCTGAGGTATGTTTGGCTTCATTGCATACTGGACACTGGGATATGAAATTATACTGACATGAGTTTATTAACATTGGGATAGCTTTTCTTCTTCCTCTTCCCTTTCTTTGTACATTTATAAGAAGCACAGTACAACATGCTTTTGCTTCCTTGATTAAAACATCCCTTATGGACACATTAATAAGTCAGCACTTTGTAGCAAAGCTGTAAAATGCTGGCTGTCCTAGTAAAATATTCCCTCAAGTTCAGAAGTGTTCTACATCTATATTTGGTTTGGGGGGGATCACTTTCTGAGAAAATGTCTTTGACTGAAATCTGATGCATTCCATTTTGTTACATTGTTCAGGAGAAAAGCATATAGAAATAATTTTTTTTTAAGTATATAACTTTTTACAATGGCTTTGTTCTGGAAAATATTGCCTATTCTTTTTGACCTTTCTGAATGATTGAAGGCAACATCTCAAATAAAAAAAATGATTGTAATATAACAGTTGGAGTAAATTACAGTGGTGGAATTGATGGACACATGGTGTCAACATTTTTACTCCCCCTCTTTGTTTTGGAAGAGATGGCCAAATTTGTCACTCATGGATCTTATGCCATTTTACAAGGGGTTCACTTGACCAGTGTATTTTTCTGGTGAGATTTACAGGTTCTTTTTGACCTATTCCGTCACGATGTTCGGTTGTGGAAAGCATATAGCACCACACTACAGGTACGTCTATTATAATTTTCCTGACGTATATTATATTCATAGCCATGTTTATAGTTAATGAGCAAAGTCTCTGGCTCCTGCCTGTTACCCATGCACTACAGTCGTACCCTGCATTTTCTGAATATGGAGATTTGCTGGAAGACCTGGAAAAGAATCTTTCATCGGCTGCAACTGTGGAAGAAAAATGAAAGCAGATTGAGATTTCACATCTGGACTCTTGTACATGTTGGTTTCCTGCTTGAGTGGGGTTTCACCTTGGCCCACATGAAGAGGACCATGCATTCTTTCCCTGGATTTGATTGTTGGGACCAGAAAACTACATGTATGTGCTGGTTTACCATGAGGTTCGTAACATATCATTTTATTGGTGCTAATCCAATGAACTGAGAATTGTTCGTGTAGATAGAGATTAGTAATTTCTGTAGGGAGGCTTGTGCATGTCTGAGGATTCCATTATTTTTTTTTTCACTTTTCTGTCCACATTTTGTAATGTTTTGTTTTTTTTTTTTTTTGGAAAAGCATGTGTAGATCCACCTGGATATGTTATTTATGCTCCTGGAGCTCAACATTGATAGTGGAACTTAATTCAACTTGTCCCCTTACCCCCCCCCCCCCCTCTCTTCTTCCCCCTTTTGAAGTGAGCAATTCAAAGTTTTCTTGCTGTTTACTATTTCTTTTTACACTGCTATTTTCTGTTTGATGGTGCTAGAATTAAGATGTGCTTCAACTATGTCTGTTTTACTTTGCATTATTTCATGTAATTATGGCATGGTGATTGTGCATGTTTAGATTATTCAGCAATCAAAAAAAGTTTCAGTCAAGTTCTTTTTGGAACATTTTGATTATATTTTACAAGAAATATGAGCTAATCCTAACACGCGAAGAGATTTGCTTAAATTTGGCATGGTCAACTAGTCTCTGAAATTATTTAACACTTAGGTTATCCTGAAGTTATATATACTGATATACATGGTAGGAAAAGAAAAAGGCATTAAATTGGAAATCCTCCACGGAAAATTTTTACAGAATTGTTTCTGTAAAATGTAGTGGAACTCTCATTACACTCTAATTAATCGATCTACAATATAGAATGAGGCCTCACGATTGCTTGGTTCACTCTTTCAACATCTTCTTATAACTTCTTAAATGTAAGACAATTATTTTAGGATTTATTTCTTTTAAAGTGAGGGTTCATTTTAGAGAGTAAATTGAGTAATATTAATTATTAATAAAAAAAGTATATTTAAATAATTTTTTAATTTATTATATGTGTATATGTAATTCGTTAAAATTTTAACTGTTGATTTTGTTTATCAAAATTTAATATTTTTTATTTTATTTTTTAAAATAAATTTTTAACTTTAGAATAGTTAAATCTGTTATTTTATATTTTGTCTGAACCTAACAAGACAACATTACAAAAGATGCAACATGTGAAAGACCAAAAATAAAAGAGAAATAAAGAAAATAAAAAAGCAACTTGGAATGAAATAGTTAGGCAAAAATAACAATCAAGAAAATAGAAAAAAAATACGTATATCAAATTTTAACTATAGTTTTAAGTAACATCAACTTTTTTTGAGAGAATAGGTTCCAATCACTCGATAGGCCATCATCAAATTTGATCACCCTTGTTAGTGGAACTTGGAATATGATGAAAATGTCCATTTTAGGCGCGCTCTCTCTCTTTGTCTCTCTATCTCTCCCCTTCTTTTATTAATTGGTTTATCTTTTTGATAAATGAATCCCCTTTTTCTTAGATATTTCCTGGAAAAGGAATCTAAAAGGAAGCATAAAAGAAAGATAAAGTTTGGAATAACGTATGATGGAATAATTGATGAACTTTATTCAAATTAAAAAAGAAACAAAGTGGTGATTGAAAGCTACCAAAGTATTCACGCTTGCGTGGTCGTCCCTACTCTTTCTTTATTTTATATACCTCACACTCATTGAGCAACAGCACCAGCACCAGCAGATTGCAGGGATAGTTGAAATGGCATTTACCATAGACGAAGCCTCTTGTTCCTCTTCTTCCAACTTAACCCCACAATGGGCCTACCATGTTTTCTTGAGTTTTAGGGGTGAAGACACTCGCAAAGGGTTCACAGACCATCTCTTTGCCTCACTGGAAAGAAGGGGAATCACCACTTTCAGGGATGATCAAGACCTTGAGAGGGGAGATGTCATTTCCCGAGAACTCCTCAAAGCCATTGAAGGGTCTATGTTTGCACTCCCCATTCTCTCACCAAACTACGCTTTCTCCACATGGTGCTTGGATGAGCTCCAACAGATTTTTAAGTGCAAGAAGACTTCTGAGCAAGCAGTGTTCCCCATCTTCTATGGTGTACGCCCCTCTGATGTACGGCATCAAAGAGGAAGCTTTGCGGAAGCTTTCAGAAAACATGAAAAGAAATTCCGAGATGACAGAGAGAAGGTGGAAAGATGGAGAGATGCCTTGAGAGAAGTTGCCAGATGCTCTGGTTGGGACTCCAAGGATTGGTAAAGTTATCTCGATCATTCAGTTTGTTTATATATATATATATATATATATATATATATATATATCAAATGATATGCCATCTTCTAAGCATAATTATGTTAAATTCGTTGACCGATTCCAAAAATGAAAAAGTTCACTTAGAGCATGTTTGGATATATTTTTTTAAAAAAAATATTTTTTTTTTAAAATAAGTGTTTCAATACATTTTAAAGTGTGTTTAGATATAACTTAAAAAAAAAAGTTAAAAAAAAATTAATTTACTTTTTTTTAAAGCTAATAATTTTTAATTTTTAAAAAAAATAAAAAAAAAGTAATTTTTAATATAATTTTATGACTAAAATATCTTTTACTTTTATTAAAAATTATATTTTATATTCTCTATTTTTTCTTCTGGTAAACCTTATTCACATAAACTTTTTTAGATAGTTTTACGAATTATATTTTAAGTAATGTAACTTTAAGCCATTATACTCTAATACCTTAAATCAAATTCTAATATCAATGACTATATCATTTAGAAAAATTAAAATAGAACAATATTAGTAGCATATTGTTAAGTCTTTTGGTACACAATTAGACATATTTTTATTACCTTACGTCTTATTTATCATGATATTGTTATTATGACATACTTGAAAATTTCACAATCCCTATTATGCTAGTTCATTTATTCATATTTTATATATTATAACTTATTATATTTTATATTTAGATTTTTTTTAATAATTTTGATATAAATAAAGTGCTTTTATTTTTTTTATCTAAATAAACTTAAAAGTCTTTTTATGATTGAAAAGTATTTCTTAAATACTATATTTAAATATAAAATTATTTTTTTTTAAAAGTTTCCTAAAATAATATATATAAAAAAAACACTTTTTTTAAAAATTTATCCAAACAAAATCCTTATTTAAAGATAGAGTGGAAGGTTTTTGACATAAATTGCAACACTTTTTCTGATTGAATAACTTGAGGTTAAAATTAAGATGGATCAGTCATCCAATCTATGAACTTGGTGTATGAGTTTGCAATATCTTAACGGTAAATAAGATTAGATTAAGGGACGGTATATGTTGTGATAACATATAAACACTTAAGATAATAAACTCAACTTTTCTTATGAGTAGTTACCATTTGCACTTTATTTTTTACAAGGTCCAAATCCAATCCACTCTAAGTTTGGGGCGTTGTAACGACTTTCCAGTGAAGTAGTCCATCCCTGTTGGTAGTTTGCGTTTCTTGTTTAACCTTGGATATGCAAAATATAAAATGATAACTTGTGTTTCCTATTTGTTGCTATATTTGCTTATGGTTCGTGTTGGACTCAATAGAGGGTGTTGTTGTTTTTTTTTTTTTTTTTTTTTGTTTTCCTCTATGTATACAGGCATGAGGCAGCGCTCGTTGAAAGCATTGCTGAAGACATACAGAAAAAATTGATTCCTAAACTGCCATCTTGCATAGATAACCTTGTTGGGATTGATTCAAGGGTGAAGGAAGTGAATTCCATCATAGGTATGAGGCTGAATGATGTTCGCTTTATAGGCATATGGGGCATGGGCGGCATAGGTAAGTCAACTATTGCTAGAGTAGTCTATGAAGCGATCAAAGAACAATTTGAAGTTAGTTGCTTTCTTGCAAACGTTAGAGAGGTGTGCGAGACAAATGGCGTAGTTCACATCCAAAGAGAACTTCTTTCTCATCTCAATGTAAGAAGCACTAATTTTTATGATTTGTATGATGGGAAAAAGATAATAGCAACCTCTTTACGCAACAAAAAGGTTCTTCTTGTTCTTGATGATGTAAGCGAATTAAGCCAATTGGATAATTTGGCTGGGAAGCAAGATTGGTTTGGTCCAGGAAGCAGAGTAATAATCACAACCAGAGATAAGCACCTGCTAGTGACACATGGAGTGCATAAAACTTGTCAGGTTGGAGGCTTAATAAAAAAAGAAGCCCTTCATCTCTTTTCTTTGAAAGCCTTTAAACGAGATCAACCTGACGAAGAGTATTTGGATTTGTCCAAAGAAGTGGTTGAATACACTGGGGGCCTTCCATTGGCACTTGAGGTATTGGGTTCCTATCTTTATGGAAGAATGGTTGATGTTTGGCATAGTGCTTTGAAAAAAATAAGAAGTTTTCCACACCCAAAAATTCAAGATACACTGAAAATAAGTTACGATGGTTTGGATCCCATGGAGAAGAATATGTTCCTAGATATTGCTTGTTTCTTCAAAGGGATGGACAGAGATCAAGCAACAGATATATTAGAAATTTGTGGTCATTGTCCCAGAATTGGAATTGAAATTTTGATTGAAAGATCTTTGGTAACATTAGACAGCTCAGAAAATAAGTTAGGGATGCATGATTTGCTTCAAGAAATGGGCAGGAATATTGTATTTCAAGAATCTCCAAATGATCCTGGCAGACGTAGTAGGTTGTGGTCTCAAGAGGACATTGATCATGTATTGACAAAAAACAAGGTAGGTGCCAGTTTTTCTACAATTATTGGATGTTTGGTGTCGAATACCCTAAATAAATGTGGCACTAAGATACAAACTGAATAATGCGTGCAATATTTATTTATCTTAAGTTTGTGTTTCATCTCATTCAGTAAGGTTAAGTTATTTGCCATTCTGGTTTTCTAGGGAACTGAAGCAATTCAAGGTATAGTTCTGAACCTAGTTCAACCATATGAAGCATGCTGGAGCACCGAAGCCTTCTCCAAGACAAGTCAGCTAAAATTGCTCAAGTTATGTGACGTGCAACTTCCCCTTGGCCTCAACTGCCTTCCTTGTGCACTAAAAGTTCTTCACTGGAAAGGATGTCCTTTGAAAACTCTGCCGCTTACTAATCAACTGGATGAAGTTGTTGACATCAAATTGTCTCATAGCAAAATTGAACAACTTTGGCATGGAACAAAGGTAAAGACCCTTTCATTAAAAGCTCTTTCATAATTATATTTTGTCATAATGACCTTGAAAGCTAATAATTTTTTTCACATTCATGATTTTGCTCAGTTTCTGGAAAAGCTAAAGTACATGGATTTGAGTTTTTCCAAGAGCCTAAAGCGATCCCCTGACTTTGTTGGGCTTCCAAATCTTGAGACATTGGTTCTTGAAGGTTGTACGAGCCTAACTGAGGTTCATCCATCCCTTGTACGCCACAAGAAGCTTGTTCTAATCAATTTAAAAGACTGCAAATGCCTCAAAGCTCTTCCAAGTAAAATGGAGATGAGTTCCTTAGAGGATTTAAATCTTTCCGGTTGCTCTCAATTTGCAAATGTTCCAGAGTTTGCGCAAAGTATGGAACATCTATCAATGCTTTCTTTAGAGGGAACTGCAATAACAAAACTACCCTCATCACTGGGATGTCTAGTTGGCCTTGCTGATTTGGATTTAACGAATTGCAAGAATCTTGTTTGCCTTCCAGATACCATTGATAAATTGAAGTCCCTCGTAGTTCTGAATGTTTCTGGTTGCTCAAAACTCTGCAGCTTGCCAGAGGGTTTAAAGGAGATCAAGTGTTTGGAGGAACTTTATGCAGGTGAAACTGCTATTGAAGAACTACCTTCATCCATTTTTTATCTAGATAACCTCAGAACAATGTCATTTGCTGGGTGCAAAGGGCCAGCATCTAAGTCAGCGAATATGTTTCTCCCCTTTAAGTGGCTGTTTAGGAGTCAGCCAGCTCCCATTGGATTTGGATTGCCACCTTCTTTCTCGTGCCTACCCTCTTTAACGAGTGTAAATTTAAGTTACTGCAATCTGTCTGAAGAATCAATGCCAGATGATTTTTGCCGCTTATCTTCATTGAGGATTTTAGATCTTACTGGTAACAACTTTGTTAGCCTACCAAGCTTCATTTCCAAACTATCAAAGCTGGAATATCTTCTCTTAAACTGGTGCCTAAAGCTTCAACGGTTGCCAGAGCTTCCATCAAGCATACAACATTTGGATGCAAGCAATTGTGCTTCACTGGAAACTTCCAAATTCAATCCATCCAAACCATGCAGTCTCTTTGCATCACCTAGACGACGGCACTTACCCAGAGTAGTGCAGAGCTTTATCGAGGTTAGCACCCTGGGTCCCCCACACCTTCCAAAACTGCGCGTGTGAGACATAATCCTCCTATAGTCTGTTACTTATTCAACATTGCAATTATGTGTTACAGGCAATTCCAGTTCCCAAAGCAAGATTTGACATGCTTATCACAGGGAGTGAAATTCCATCATGGTTTGTCCCTCAAAAATTTGTTTCCTTCGCAAAAATACCGGTCCCTCGTAATTGCCCCGTAACTGAATGGGTGGGATTTGCTTTGTGTGTCCTATTAGTAAGTTATGCTGACCCACCTGAGGTGTGCCGTCATGAAATTGATTGTTATTTGTATGGACCTAGAGGTAAGATGTGTTGCAGCTCCAGGGATTTACCTCTTATGGAGCCGTATTACCCTCACCTTTATATTCTCTATTTGTCCATCGATAAATGCCGTGACAGAATTTGTGAAGGTGGTGACTGCAGCGAACTTGAATTTGTATTTAAAAGTTACTGCTGTGATTCATTGGAAATAGTCAGGTGTGGGTGCCGTTTGGTATGTAAGCAAGATGTTGAAGATTGGAATAGTGTTGGAGATATTTAAGGAGGCTCCGTATTGATGCACCATCTCCCAAGAGTCATTACATAGAAAAATGCATCAACGGCGGCTAGATTTGATGACCTACAACTTGGTCAACAGGTTAATTACAAATTTTTATTTCCTCTTTCTTCTTCTTTCGGTTCTTTTTTTTGTTTCTCTCATACTTTAATGTTCTTTCTCTCTCCTCAAACAATGCAGCACCACCAGCACCAAGCTTCATCGGATTCCGATCGACCATGAGCTTTGGCAAATCAAAATCCACCAACCCTCCTCCCCTTGCTATTACTCTATCGTCACCAGCGTCGCCACCCCCACTCTTACTACTGGCGCCCACTGCAAAATCGACGTTGTCGTCAATCTCTTCAACAACAATGCCTATGCCGTTCGCTGTATCATTCAGCACTACATCCGCTCCAGCAACGCCTTGATAGCCACACCAATATCCTCTTCGGTGTCGATTGGGGTTCTTGACCTTTCCATCAACAGATCTCAACTTTGATGAAGAAGCTATCAACAATGTAGACTACGCCAATCATAATTTTCTTTTATAAACCAAACCTTGGACATTAACAATGTTCATTTCCACTCATTAGGATCAATTTACGTAGGCGTCACCATTCCAACAATTAGTGGACTGGATTTGATTGGCAACAAGTCATAGCTAACTGCTTAAAACTATTTTAATAATCAACCTCTTTATGCATTGTTTTGTTTTTATTTTATCTTATTTTCTTGTATTTTGACTAAATAAACAATTTATTATTATGTGATGATAAAAACAACTCATCAAGAAAAACATTTTGATAATATATAAGTTATTCTAAATTTTTAATGTTCAAATCTTAAAAAGATCGTTAACATTCCCTCGTTCAATTTTAGCGAATACAATAGTATCATATTTTTTATTTTTAAAAATACAAAATTTAAGGATATTTAAAATATTTTATTAATCTCTTTTTTTTTTCAAACATTATTTCTCTCATTTTTTTTCTCAATTTATTAAAGAAGAGAAAGAGTGAGTTAAATAAATAATAAAAATAATAAGTTAAAAAAAGAAATAATTATTGAAAAAAAGAAAAAAGGAGAGATTAATAAAATGTTATAAATACCTTTAAATTTTTTTTTGTTTTTAAAAATAAAAAACAGGACATTATTATCTAAATAAAATATATAAAACTTGCTAATATCTATCAATGTAAAAATCAATGAGAAGATATTAGCATTTTCCTTTAAAGAATGACTATTGCCACTTCTAAATATTTATTACCACTCTTAATTAACTAATTTTTATTTGATCTTTTTAAAATAACCTTTTTCTTTATTTCTAATCAAACACTAATATATTATTATTTTTATATTTGTCAATATATTTACAAAGAAATATACATAGATTAATAATTTAAAAATTATATAAAAACTATACAAATAATAAATAATTATTACGCATTGTTTTAACACAATTAATTACACTGAAGTCACACCTCTTTACTTATATTGAATCACACTAGTTTTTTTTATAAAAATAGTATTATCGTAATTTCGTGCAAATAAAGTTTTTTATAAATTATTCAGTTTTTTTTTCATGTGATATATTCTTATTATCACAATTTTCTTTAGCAAATTTTTTTTATTGCAAATAAATTTTTCATAAATTATTCAGTTTTTTTGATGTGATATATTCTTATTATCACACTCTTCTTTAGCAAATATTTTATCCCAAAAACACTATTATATTGACTTCAGGAAAATCATTCTCTGGTTAATTTACTTTAACTATATATATATATATATATATATATATATATATATATATATATATATATATAATAATGTATTTTTTTTTCATAAGTTTAATTTTTAGTTGTTTTCTTATATAAAAAAATAAATCAATTGTGTTTAGAAAAGAAATATAAAAAAATTATTAAATGAAACTAAGTAGTAGGAATCACTTACTAATTTAAAGGTTAATAAATATCAAAATATTCTATCAAAAATTCTGACAAGAAAATGTCCTTTTAAAAATTTAGAACAATATATGTTTGGTTTACTCATTTTTAATCCACTAAATTTTTTTAAAAAAATAAATAATAGGAATGTATGTAATAAATACTTTCTTCTTGAATTTTTTTTATGAATGATTAAAACTTAAAAGGTTTATCATATTCGTATAAAATAATAATTTTTAGATAACTAAATTAAAAAAAATTATTAATTAATTAAAAATTTTGTTAACATGTATTTTAAGAGCAAAGTGCATGTTAAAGAATAAAAAATAAAAACCTATTAATTTATTTAAAAAATAAAAAATTATTTAAATAAAATAAATTATTCTAATCTTTTTTATATTTATTTATTTTTTCACAGAAATATTTTTATTTTTAAAATCTACATAGACTTTCTTTCTGAAAAAAGATATATGTAGCGTATTTTTAAAATATAATAAAAGTATGTGTTAGTACTTACTAGAAGTATATGCAGATTTTTAAAAATATTTAAAAGAATATGTGAAGATTTTAAAAATAAATTAAGATTTATTAAAAAATAAGTAAATAAATAAGAAATTAAGTAACTTATTCTATTAAACATAAAGTAAAAATGTTTAATGTCTTATAAATTTAAAATAATTTTATTTTTTAAAATAATTAAAATAATTTAATGAAAGATAATAAATTTTGTTTTTTATTTCTTGACATGTATCTCACGTATTAATAAAAACTCATTAATTAATATCTTGTAAATGTAGACAAAAGAAAACCACGTGGCATTTACAGAATTGGTGCTAAAATCACGGGCAAGTGAGAACGAAACTTGAGTTGATCTGAGCATTGGTGTCCGTACTCAGCATATCCACGAGGCTTTGATGGTGAAAGCCTGAAATGAAAAAAATAAAAAAAAGAAAGAAACCGGGACTGACCTGTGATCATGGGTAATTTTTGAGGAACATCCATGCTCCAAACCTTAATAGGAGCATTGTAGAAGGCTCCATCTAAGGAAATCATTTCTAGGCTCTCCTAAACACCTGTAGTTTCTGATATAGTTGGTCCTTGACAGTTATCATCCTTTCCAGCGAAGAAATCAGCTTTTTTACTTATATAGAAACTTCTCATGTAAGTACTTATGGGCCTTATTACCTACATGGAAACTTCTCATTGTCTATGTACTAGATTTTTGTTGTCTTCTTGAGATGATCCATTCTTATGAGAATCAAGACATTAAACGCTAATGAACAAACTCATTTATATATATTCTAATTCATATGATTTCTGCTAGCGACTAAGATCAATTATTGTTGACAAACCAATTTACGCTTACTTAAATCAAAGCAACAAAACACTAAGGCCATCTAGGCTAGCTGAGGCCACTAGCTCCTACTACGAGGATTGGACATTAACGTTTTCCACCCTTTTCCAACAGCATGAGTAAAATCACCAGCTGAAGCTAATGGATTCAAAATGCAGATTTTCAGCTAAACCAGATGAGCAAATGGCTGCAACCTCCTGCCTCATTTTCTTGGGTCCTGAAACAAGAACTCCCACACTTGACCCGTTGACTTCAAATAGCAGTCCTGTAAGACGAAAATTATGAGTGATTTTAATTCATTAGTAGGTCTATATTTATAGGTCGTAATTAAAGACAAAGGAGTTGACTTACTTTTTAGATCAGGTCTTACACCATAATGCACGTTGGTAGCTTGAACAAGAGACTGGCGTGGAAGGCTTTCTAATTCTCTATCTGCATTGTAAATCGTTGATTCCGGTGACACTGTTGGTGATGACCCTTCCAAGTTCTGAATCTGCTTTGCTTCTTTAGCATTGTGTTTCTTGTTCCAAAGAACAGCTGCACTAGCAGCCATGGCTATGGACACACATATTACTAGCATGTTAAGGAAATTCCTCAGAGGGTATGAGAATATTTTATTCGAGTTTTGATCGATAGGGAAAATGTAGTAACGGGTAATGATCCCAATTAAGATAAGGAAAATTATGAAAGAGGATGAGATTATAGCACCAAGCCAGAGCCAACTGTTTGGACCCAATATAGCAGATATGGGTGCATCGGTTGCTTTGGGCTTGAACCATATGGCTTGAAGTTGAATTGGTCTATCCGATTTGAGCTCCTTGTCTCTTGAGATGTAGGCCTCAATTTGTAGTTGCAGATTAGAAATGTCAGATGGGGTGCCAGATATTGGGAGGATCAAGTTTAGCATTGAGAGACACGAAGAGTTCTTGAATGCACAAATTAGGACAATTTTTGGGGTTCTGCATTTGAATGTGGTGCTCAGATACATTAGCTCCCGAATGATAGAGAAAAATGGTGTGATGCCACTTCCTCCACTCACCATCACAAGAGTGTCATGCCTAGTGAGAGAAAAAAAAAATAGTTACTATGAGGAAATCAAATAGCTTTCAAATGAAGCTAAAATTGAACGCTCCAAATTGGTTTTGAAGTTGTGTTTTGCTTCTAAGATGCAGTTGCAGACCTTAAATAATTGGTTGACGCATGTCCATAAGGGCCTTCAACAGATACACTGAGATGATCTATTGCAGATGGAGTTGAAAGCAGCTGGTAGAGCTTCTGGGACCAAGTTCCTTCACTTTTAATGACAACACTAAGCTTGTCTGGCTCGAAGTTACTATTAGAAGTAATGGTGAATGGATGCCATTGCAGCTTGGAAATGCTTGGTACATTTATGAACATTACACTTGTGGGGTTGTAAGTTAACCCTGCCAAAAACATACCACATTAGCTCTAAACTGAATCACAAAAAAAAAAAAAAGCATTTCTCAAGAAATGAATAGAGGTAATTTCAAGATATTAAGCTAGGATAGTCATGTTAATTACCATGGCCCTTGGAGAAGTTGAGTTCTACGATTTCGCATGGCAAAACACGAGCAGAAACCAAACGAACTTGGCGTCTCGATTGCAAAAACCTCAGGTAACGATCAACCAAGAAGAGGTAGAAACCAGGGAGCATCATGCAGGCATAGGAAATGCCAACATGAAAGATGAAGAAGACCATGAAGAGGATGTAGAGGTGGTGGGTATAGAAGAAGAGCTCAAAGACTTTTCGCCTAATGCGGGGAATGGTTGCAACCCACAGGAACAAACCAAAAAGCAAAGCTAGCTCTCCAGCCACATTTGATATCCCAATTTTGTCCCATTTCAGCATCTGCAATGAAACAAAGCCATAGCCCCATGAGCTAAACACGATACTCTAATAAACAAAAATAAAATAAAGTTCATAGGACTTGCAGAAGAAGAATATAGTGACAGGTTTGTGACTTAGGTCCCAGCAAATGTTTGGATAAGCTTTTTTTTTCCCCTATAACATGCTTATTTGATCAACAATCAATTTAAACGAGGCTTCTCTTTTAATGTTAGACTATCTGATTTTTGTGAACCTTATAAATATAGAAATACAAAAATAATAGATTTATGATGCATAATATCGTATAATTGTGATTTGTATGGTTACACTAGCAAAAGAAAATGGTAAGAATGTCTCTTCAAATGATACTACCAAAGTAAACTATTGGAACTGGGAAGTTTCTTTCACCCATGACACGGCCAATTTGCTCCTTTTTTTCTTTTGTAAATACCCTCTCCCACCCACCCCCTTCTTTTTTTTTTCTTTGGTATTTTGTGTGGTGTGCCAATTTGACATTGATTGAACATGAAAACAACAACATAAGCAGGTTTGATATAAGTTACGGTCAATGTGATTATGTGAGGATATGTGCAAGAGAATATCCGGGCCCACTCAAATTGACACCTCTAAATGTGAGAATATGGCCAAGAAAACATCGACAGTGACATGTTCATAGTTAAGAGCCCACCTCATGAAAGAGTCACACATGGATTGATAATTACGAGCATCACTAGGATTCCAAGGCCAGAAGTCAAACAAACACCCACCGACTGATCTCAACCCTTGAACTTGAATTCCTCCCCACTAATGTGTCTGAGCGACAGTGACCAGACCACAAAGGTGGGCAAAAGTTCCATTCGTGGATGCAGTTGAAACTTGACACTATATATGCCAAAGCAAAGCCAAGCAATGAATGACCCAAGCAACAAGTCACCCTCATAATCATAATTGGCAACAACAGACCCAACAAAACAAAAACTAAACTTGTGAATGGTGAATAGGTGTAGGAGACTTGGATCTTAGCCCAAATTTGTGTCAAGTGTAACAACTAACAACATTGGAATTTGACTCTTGGGTCCCTCCACAATCAAGTGAAGGCTAGCCATCCATTTATTCCCATTCGTTAACATTGTCTTTATCTATTTTAGTCTCTTGGATATCTCGGTAACGTCAAGAGATGAATAATAACTCTCTTTGGTGTGCAAATTTAGTCACTTACTTTTTAATATTTAATCGAAATTTTCACTATGTATGTAATATTATTGAGGTTTTAACACTAATTTATGAAGTTTCACAATTTTTTTATTTTTATTTTTTTTATAAATAATAGTGAGGCTTGTGGACGAACCCATTTAACTTATTAGCCCACAATGGCCTCACTTAAGTTCAATATTTTTTAACCTGTTAAGAATACAAGCCAACCCAATATTCCGACCTTATTTTAAGTTGGTTAGCTCATAACTAATAAGCAGTTCATGCAGGTAGCCTAGTGACAAGTGGTATTACCTTGATACAGTTGTATCGGGATTCGATTCCCATCTCCCATCCCCAAAATTTCCTTGACCAAAACAAAAGAAAGGCTTATAACTATTAAGGCTAACTCTCATTTTGGAGTATTACTCAAAATTATAAGATTTGTGTTTAAATTTGATTCATTATCAATAATATAAATTATTTATTATTAAATTATTAAATGAATTTTGACTATGATAATAATTATTTAAAAAGTTAAATACTTTTATTGATATATTAATATATAATTGAGTGATAGTTTATAAAAATTTTACATTGACATAAGATTAAAATTAAATCCATACTTTTAAAGGTAAGGCAATTAACATTCTTAATTTTTTATTTATAATTATCATTAATTACTTTTAATTGTAATTTTATAAATTACTTTTAATTAGATACTTTTTTGTTCAATTCATACATCTTTATTTTTAATTAAAGATATTTTAAGAAATTATAATTTAAAAATAATTAATAAAGAATTTGAATAAATAATGGAGAATACCAATAATATTATCCTGAATTTAAATATTTATTATTTTTAGCTAACTTGCAACTTTTATATTTTTTTTAGGAGGCATATAAGGTTCCGAGAATAGGGTTGTCATAGATATTAGATACCAAATATATATGTCAAATATCAACACATCAAAGATACGAGTATTTGACATATTTATGTAAATATTACAGTATATATACCAACTACCAAATATCTCCATACAAAAAAAAAAAACAAATATCTCATTTGTGTGTTATGCTAATTTGCCTACCGGTGACTCTAACAAACAAGAAGGATGAAATCCGATTTAAGTCAAATTTAAATTTGAAATATTTTCTCAAAAATAATTTTAAATTTTTTTAAATGAGGAACCGTTTTTTCAATCTTATCCAAATAGTAACTAGCACACTTTAAAATATTTTTAAGTTGGAATTACTTTTAAATTACATTTAATTAAATATTTCCATATATATAAATCAAATATTAATCAATGTATTCTTATTTGCTTTTCATATCTAGTTGAGAATAATTTAAAAATTACAATTAATGAAAAGCGCAAAAATAGACAGTTAAAAGTGTCAATAATTTCATATTAAAATATAAAAAAAATCAATAATTTCAAAAAAAAAATTGGAAGGTTATAATAAGGATCGTTGGATCTTAAATATTAACCTGAGAAAGTTGGTTGGTGACTGCCCAGTAGATGATGAAACAAAGGCCGTGAGCAGTGAAGAGTGTCATGGCCATGTGTCCAACCCAAATATGGTACTTGATGCAACTCTCTGACGTGAGGCCAAGCAGTGGCAGCACCGAAGAGCCCCGAGCCACCGGGAAAAACAGCAGTGCCAAGCATATGTTCCCAGTCAGACCCAACCTTACTGCTGCTTTTTCTAGTTTCGACTCCCATCTGCCAAAAACCACCACCACCACCACCACCACCATAACCCCAACATCACGATAATTTCACAATCAATCAGTCTCAGACTTTTTATTTGATGCACAAGTTTTTACGTATTGGACTATCAATGATTTTAAATTACGGTTCGCAAAAACAATAGCGGCCACAATGTTAGAGTTATGGAGTCTCTGCAATCGCAACACGATTGTATCAACTGTATTATTTTTACTCATGCATCTGTAATTTTTAGAATTACAGCATAACTGTAACTGCAATCGTAATCACAATTCAAAACCATGGACCCATCAAATGGTGGGAATATTTTAATTTTTTTCAAGTGTTTGATAAAAATTCTTACACTTTCTCGCCGTCTGCTGCTGCTGATTTCTGAGTGACTGTGGCAAAGCTGTTGTGTATGTAAGTTGAAAAGGACCAAACTAGAAGTGCAATGAACATCAGCAAGAAGGCTAGCTCTGTGCCAGAAACAATGCCAAGAGGGCCTTTCACAAGCACCGGGCGCTTCCATATGGGTACCTCACCTTTCTGGCCATTGCAGCTGATTGTGAAAAAAAAAAACATAGAATAGAAGCCAATTATCAGAACAGGTCTTATCTTAAAAAAAATATTAAAGAATAAAAAAGGTGCTTACGTTTCCATATTGGAATCATTTGTTTCTTTGGCTATGCGGAGGTAGACACATCCCAAAGCGGCTAAGAACAAGACTGGAAAAGTGTAAATCAGAAGTATTGCACCTGCTGCAATGAGAAGATAATAGAGGTATTAGCATGAATCAAAGGAACGCAAACAAAGAGTGAATTGCATAATAGAATAAAAAGAGAGAGACCTTGTGGACCAAAATAGGTAGAACTAGTGTCTGCTCGGAGTTGAGGAAGCCATATTTGTTGATAAGTATTGGTGGGCACCATTATCCAGATGAAAATCCAACCCAGAAACACAACCAGCGCCAGCAGCCTCATTGCAGATTGAACCCTGCCATATTTTTCTTGAGAAGGTGACCTTTTCACTGTTTCTTCGGCCATCTTTCTTTTCTTTTTTTTTTTTTTTTTTTTCCTCTTGCCCTTTAGTCTGCACAGAATGCAAAGTAGCGAGTTTGGAGAAAAGAAAAGACTCCAATGAGGAGAGACTGAGCAGAACCTACGTATTTATAGGACACTAGGAAGGAAAAAAAAAGCAAAAAAAAGCATGGTTCACGTCCCTCTGCTACAGTGGCTGGAATGTATAGAAAATAGAATTATTTTTGCATCAGAGCGCGTTGCAAAAATGATGTGGGTCATAGAGAGTTGACATGCATGGTTTGGTGGTCAACCATTTCAGTGGGGTGATCAATGCCAAGTGAAAGACACTGCGCTCACAATCAGAGGACAACGCCAAAGAGGGCATGGAAGTGGATGGAAGCACAACTTCTACCCTCAATTGGCTTTGATTTGTAGGATTTTTTTGACAGTGATACTTTGGTCATTTCAGTGAACCAAAACAGATGGCGAGTATTTCAAAATTTACTGATCAATCAGTGCCTTCAAAATAGGGATCACAGGCCAAGGGGGGTTAAATTTGGTGAATCTGGGTTCATTTGACTGCAACTTTTGTGGTTAATATGGAATATATGCTTCATAGCATGCAGGCTCGTGCCTGTTTGAAACTTTATTTGAGCCTGCGTGTGTTTGAAGTGTGTGGGCGTGTGCTGAACTTTGGCAAGTGAGAATACACGAGAAACGAAGAGACTGAAGAATAGGCAGATAATATTATTAACGGTTATGTTTTATTTATTTGATTAATACTTCCCTTCATCCATTGAGAAATATCAACAAGCTATTAACTAAATTTTCAAAAAATTACATTTGTAAAAATAAATTTAAAATAATTTATTTATTTGTATCGATATTTAGATGTGGAGAATCACCCTTTTAGTTATTCTCATATTTTCGGTATAAGTGGGATTTTAAATGGAGTTTAATATTTGGTGAAGCAAATCTACCAACCATTTTTGGTGTCTTTATGCTAGGTACAAAGTATGCAGCTATAACGTGATATTGCATTTTAACACCTTCTCATATATGCATATCTTCATTTGAACAATGAAATATATAGTTTAGTATCTTTTTCATCTTTTCCCTTCCATAAAATAAGGCAGAGAGGATGAGCATTTTCAAAATTAAGATATTTGAAGGATGGATATTCAGGAGTCTTTATGATAATTTAGTCTTGATTTTCGTTGAAATGAAAGTGAATAAATCCATTGAATTCTCATATCTTTTCCTTTTTTTTTTCTTGTTTTTTGTATTTCGAATTATGGTGGACAACGCATGCAGGAAGAGTGCCATAGTATTAGTAACTACATTCTGGTAATTATGATTTAGCCCTACATATCTATTAATTATCACAAACTTATTCTATGTACAAGATTTTTTTTTTATAGAAAAACGATTTTTTTTCATTATATATAGTTAAAAATCTTCAAAGGATGGGTATAATTAACGATGAATTAAATATGTTTTCCTACAAATGATAGTGAATGTAAAGAAAACAGAAAATACAAAATGTTTATTAATTAATTTTTTTATTATGGAATGGTGTGGTCTAAGGAATATTTTATCTATTTTGTATATATCTATATTATTATATAAAGGAAATTTTCCATCTTTAATATCAAATTTTTAGTTTTTCAAAAAATTATTAATAACTAATTAAAAATAAATTTAAAAAAAAAGATAAAATTATAAAAACAAAATAATTTTTTGACAACTACATTAAGGATTTCCTTCTTTGGTCACAAATGAATGATATAATATTATTAAAACGCTGTACGCTCGTAAAAGATAATCTTTTACTTTCCTTAAAACATTCTTTTGTGGTGAAAGTGAGATTCAATTCTAAGTCATTGTCTCTGATATTAAAATTAAAAGTTAATTCTACAGAATATTTTAAGTGATGCTATTATATACATTTTGGTTAAGTAAGTTATGGACTCAAATTCTCTCTTCTTTTTCTTCTTTCTATATTCTATAATCTTATTTTCTAATAAAATATTATCAATTAAGAGGTGTAATTTTTTTTTCTTAATTTATAATATTTTATCGTGAGAAGAAGATATGAGACAGAGAATTTAAATTCGCAACTAATATATAAGTAAACTAACTCTCGTCCAATATTCCATTGACGCAATTGCCGAAGTCACCTTGCGTCGCTCTTCTAAACAATTTCAACTAGCTGATGCCTCCTGCCTCACAAATAATGCCTCCAATCTTACTCTCAAACACAACGTTGTCGAAGGACATGATGAACCATGCCTTGCAAAATATTCTGAACCCTAATTTCTTCGCACTTCAATACATATTTAAAACTGTGCTGACTTCAACTTCATTCCAAGAATTAATGAAGTTTTTGTATTTGGTTAAAGAATGAGTTTGAATGTATTCATTAATATAAATGAAGCTGGAATATTCTCTGGGTTCCGAATAGGGGTGGGAATTAAATGGATGTTGAATTAGATTATTAATTGATGGATTAAAAAAAACCAATATTCATTTAGAATTCATTAAAACATTGTTAAAATTATCAAATTTAACCATGATCTATTTAATTAATAGATGATATCCAATCTATATATTAATTTGTTTTAATAGATGAATATCTAATTTATTTATTATCAACTAAATCCATTTAGACTTTTCTCACATGTTCAACTACATTTTATTTTTCAAATCATATATATATATTTCCATTAGATCTAATAAATAATTAGGTTGGTCTATTATTATAATTGAATGAATTGAATAAGATTTAAATATGAAAGTATTGCATGAGCTATAGATTTGTGGATCTGATTGCCATTCCTAGTTCCAATGAAGGAAGAAGGCTTGGAAGAGTTAGGTGAGGACCCATGCAAGCCCTAATTATGCTATGTTTGGATGAAAGTTAGGGAGAAAAAATGAGGGAAATGAGATATTTATTTTAAGCCTTTCCTTTATTTAAAAATTTTATAAAAAAAAATAAATGAATATTTTTAAGTAATCCAATCCAAACCCCCTTTACTAATTTTTATGAATATTTTAATTTTTTTTAATTTAGAGGATTTTAAAATATTTAAAACATCTAAATAAGAAAAAAATAATTTATTAATTAATTTTCCATTCTCTTTCATTTTATTTTTTTTTATTTTTTTTAAATTTATTTTCTTTTTAATCTCTCTAAACTCTTAAACATAATCTTAAAAGTGTTTTTACGTAAAAGGCAGACATTTTTAGATAATGCTCCTCGCAGCCTCACACAACTAGTTTGGTTATACAAAATAATCAATTATCTATAATAAAAAAGCGTTAATTTGATATACAATTAAACAGCAGTCATGGAAGAGCCTGATCAATAGCCAATATATTGTTTTTTGTGTGTAATTAAAATGCTTGAGTAAATTGCATTTATGGGAGTTGTGGCTGTGACCAAATGAAGTGGACCAATTTGCAGCCCCTTTTCATGTGTTAAATGTGTGCGTAAGATTTAGGATTCAACCAAGGTTGTAATGAGATCTCTTCGGTACAATTAGTTTCTGTGAAAGTCTCTGCTTTAAACAGTTATACATTGGAACCTTCTAAATGGTGGAATGTGATATTCCCCACCCCAATCATCATTTCACCATTATGCTTAGCAGAAAAAATTGTGTTCCACAGTCCCCAATTAATGAACCAATTATAACTTGACACTGCACCTAATATTTCTTTCTTACGGATGAATTACTCCAAGATTACTTCTCAGAGCGTCAGTAGAATGTTTAGGATCCAAAGAGACGCAAAAGCCCACTGAAAATATTACTTCAAAGGATGTAATTTCTCCTTACACTCAACTAGTTTTTACGCACTAAAAAATCTTTATGAAAAGGGATGACGACCAAACGAGATTATTAGTCGATATACAAATTCGAATTCTTTGTATATAAAAAATATAAAATCTTATTCCAATCCCTTCAAGACTATAACCAATCAAGCCAATCTGTGCTGTGGCTATTTTCCTTCTATGAAATTCCACTCTAAACCCAGTCACAACAGTGACGGAAGGATACCAGTCCAAGAGGCAAAAGCCTTCCACTCCTATCTCACCCTCTAAAAGCATATACATGTGAATTAAATAGCACGAAATGAGAATATAGATATGAAATCGTTCAAGAGTCACAATAGTAGAAACAAGAGAATAGTCCAAGTCAATCTCCTCTTCAGCCTCCCTCGACGCCTTTCCTTAAGTCACATGCACCTACACAAACCCATTTGGATTTTAGTTATATATAGAGAAGAGAAAATCCAGAGTTTCCAATTTTCAGCACCGTAAAAGAATGATGACCCAGAAGACAATAGCATGAAAAGATTGAAATGGTCACACTAGTGAATTGACACAATGACACAGAAGGAGCCCACTGCACTGGGTTTTACAATTATTTCCTGATTATATCCCATCTAGATTATTTAAATATTTAGACTACTTAGTTTGATGAATTGATTTGCAATCACACCTAGGTTGTTAACCAATTAGTGCCGTCTCTGGTACTGTTCTTGATAGGAAAAAAAAGAAAAAGGATAGGAATGCTAGTGAGAGTAGATTTGGATATAGCAGGTATCCACCTATTTGTTTTGGGTTTGGGTTTGAATATTTATATACGGATGATGAGTTTGGTTTGGGTTTGCAATCATTATAATTACGGGATTATTTCAATATTTATTTATTTATTGATATATTGATTAATTATCTATCATTTATTTATTGTTAATTTTATTTATGAATTTCAAATATTTATTATAAAAAAATAAGGAATAAATATTTAATAAATCATTTAGATACAGGTATTAAAAAAAACTATACTATTATAACAACAATTAATAAATGTTTGACAATCCATCAAAAATATCAATACCAAAAAGAAAACTAAATTATAATGAAGTCCCTTCAACTATTCATCTTGTGCAATTTACCTCCTTAAGGTATAATTAATTACGATTTACTTCCCTCAACTTACAATATGGTGCAATTTTTGCCTTTTGTTACTATTCCTTTCATTCTCCTATTGATTAATCTTTTATAATATTATATATGAATGAAGGAATTTGAAAGGAAAAGAAAGAGAAGATAAATTTTTTATTTTGATTAAAAATTAGAATTTTTTAAATAAAAGAATGAATTGAAAGATTATCAAGTGACTTTCATATCCTCTCTCTTTTAATTTTATAAACATTTTATAATTATTTTAATTTAAAAATAAAAAATCAGCCTTCCTTCTCCTTTCCTTCCTAACTTCAGTGGTCTTCCATAACCCCACTATGAGTCCTAATAGAAGTATTGCCTGCAAGGTATGTCGATCACCTGCACACATTGTTTCAATAATTTCAAAGGAAGCTCTCCCAAGATGTCGTGCATGGGTCAAGTGCAGTGCAAGAAAGTAAAGGTCCAGAAACATAAATGGGTTCGGTTCAGTGGCGCCTCCAATTAAAAGGAGCGACTCTGTTCCGTGCCTTGAAAAGAAGATTGTGCTTTAGAATTTCAAAGAAAGTGTTGAGGACCAAAGCAAAATGGGAAAGTTCTTGTCTTAAAACAGAAGGCACTTAATACAGTGCAAGCCCATTATTGGGTACGATGACGAAATTTGCAAGTGGTATATAGAATAATGCAATATCGTGACCAGTGGAGCAATGGATAGGGAGAAAGCCAACAACTGGATGGAGGATAGATTGAAGGCTTAAATTGCACCATGTTATGATCTGAGGGAGGTAGATCGTAACATATAATAAGGGAGTAAATTGCACCATAGTCAAAGTTGACGGGAGTTCTTTATAATTTAGCCCCAAAAAAATTCAGGACACTGTATCACCGCTCTTTGTATGTATTTCAGTTTGAGGTTTGAATTTGAATATATCTATGAACGTCTCTTTCTGGGTCAACTAAACGGTTGGCATATAATATTGGGAATGAACTTTTCCTAATAAGCCAAATTAGGTAGCAGCCGCACCTTGCTTGAGAAGATGCTCCTCGTGCTAGGACAATCAGCCTTCATTAAGAAATGAAGGGGAAGACTTTTTTTAGCCCCTCCTTGTATATATTGTCCCTCCATGTATATATCAATCAGATTATAGGTGCAACCGTTTTTCACATAAGCTATAGAGCCAAATGATGGAAGTTGAAGTAGAAATAATTTCTAGAGAAGACATCAAGCCTTCTTCTCCAACACCCTCTCACCTAAGATCCTTCAAACTTTCCCTTTTGGATCAACTCATTCTTGCTCCTAATGCTCCAATAATCTTATTTTATACCTCACCTGACACAATTAGCCTTTCTGAAGTCCCCAAGAGTTTGGAATTGCTAAAGCAATCTTTATCCGAGACACTAACCCAGTTCTACCAACTAGGTGGCAAGATCAGAGATGACCTGTCCATTAAGTGCAATGATGAAGGTGCTAATTTTGTGGAAACCCGTGTGAAGTGTCCTCTCCCTAAATTTCTAAGCCAGCCTGAGCTGATCTTATTGAACAAGTTTCTTCCCAGCAAATTCACTTCAGAAGACTCAATTTCAGGAACCTATGTGACTAATATTCAGGTAAACATCTTTGATTGTGGGGGAATTGCTCTCGGCATATGCATTTCTCACAAGATCCTAGATGGGGCTGCACTAAGTACCTTTCTGAAGGGGTGGACAGACAGAGCTAGCGGTTGCAACCAGTTAACCCAACCCAACTTCATAGCACCTTCTCTCTTCCCCACAAACAGTTTATGGCTTAAAGAGTTATCAGTGGGTATGTGGGGTTCCTTGTTCAAGAAAGGCAAGTTTATCACGAGGAGGTTCCTGTTCAGAAACTTGGATATAGCCACCCTCAAGGCTCAGATGTTAGGCACACCAAACTCTAATTGTGCAGGGCAAGATCCTACGCGTCTGGAGACAGTTTCTGCAATCCTGTGGAAGTCTCTAATGGCTGTGTCCAAGGAACAATTTGGTACCCAGAGGCCTTCTTTGCTGACCCACTTGGTGAACCTGCGCAGAAGAATAGATGAAGCTATTTATCCAGAGCATGCCATTGGAAATCTTCTTTGGTTAGCGGCTGCAGAGCACATGAGCGAACACGAGATAGGGTTGGATGAGTTGGTGTGTAAGTTGAGGAATGCAATATCAAAAATTGATAATGATTATGTCGAAAAATTGAGAAGTGATGAGGGAAAGTCAATTATGTACGAGTCTCTCAATGCAATAGGCGAGAAGGGGTCTAGAAATGAAGTGGAACATTTTGGGTTTAGTAGTTGGTGCAACTTTGGGTTCTATGAGGCTGATTTTGGCTGGGGAAAGCCCACATGGGTGAGTAGTGTTGGTGTAAATGCTTCAGTGTTTATGAATCTAGTCATCCTGGTTGACACGAGGTTACGAGACGGCATAGAAGCTTGGGTTACCTTGGACGAGCAGGACATGACTCATTTGAAAGCAAACCCTGAACTCCTCACTTACTCGACCCTGGATCCAAGTCCTTTGGCAATTATATCTTAGTACGAGCTTTCATGAAAATAACAATCATTTTGAAGTTAATAATTTGTTTTCATGAAAATAATTTGTGTATGTTTGGATTAATTGTGAAAAAAAAGATTATTTTAATAATCAATTATATATATATATATATAATTGATTTTCTTTAAAACTAATTATGATAAAATAAGTTTCATGGTTAGATATATTAATTGAAAAAAACGATTTTAATATAATATGTTTTGTTTGAATTGTATTAAAAAAATTACTTTCATATAATAAATTACTAAAAAAAATATATGCAATGATTTGTTTAAATTAAATGTGATAAAATTGTGCTAGGATGAATGGAGTAAAATTATGTCCGACTATCAAATAATTAGAATGAATTATAATAAAAATGTTCAAAATTTAACTTAAAATTATAGGCAGCTTTTCAATGTATCAAGAATAATCACATATTATAATCAATTTCAAACAATTAATACCAAACATGTTATAAAAAAGAAAAATGACTTTTATCACAAAAAAGTTGTTTTTAAAAGAAAATGATCTTTCCTAAACACACTCTAAGAACACAAATAATTACGGGTTGAACAAGCCATTTAACCTGTTTACAGTAATTTTTTTATGGGATGTAAGCCTAACTCAATTTGGTAGATACATACACATCTTCTAGGGAAAAACTAATTTAGACTTGTAATATTCATGCTTGTCTGCACTCTCTCCTAAGAAATTCTCAAAGTAAAATTATTTTACAAAAAAGAAAAAAGAGAACAAGAAAAGAAGAAAAGAAATATAGCAAATCATTGAGTTAAGAATTATCAAGAGTCATGATGAAAGCTGTTTCCCATTCCTCTAACTACAACTCTACCACTTCGTCTTCTCTGCATTCCCAAACATCAATCACCAGAGTTCCTTTGTTCTCCGCTCCTTGAACCTGCAACAATTTTTTCTTGGAGACTGCTTAAAACAACAAAACCAAATCCATTTCAGTAAACAACTTTAGAGTTTTATTCATCTCAATGTCAAATAAAAAAAGAAAGAAAAGCCAAACATTTGGACCTTTAAATTAGACAAGTTTGAAAGTAACAATATCATCAAGTCCAGTAAAATTTACTCAAATCTTCTTATTTTTAAAAGAATTTCTAAACCAACTTAATTAAAATCTATTAAATTTTTATTGATTTTCAAATCATATTAATTTTTATTTTATAATTTTTCAAATAAAAAATTTAATTTATATATAAAATTAAATTATAAAATTTGTTCTTCCAAACAAACCCTTACCAATCATGGAGCTGATTCTGGCCTAAATTTTCAAGGTGGGACTGGGGCTGGCCAGCTTTATAGTGTGTGACAGGTGATGTTATTTTAAATTTTGGAAAAAAAATATTAACACTATCTAAACTTTAGTACATTTATAAATCACTATCATAAATTTTAAAATTATTCTAATTAATACTCAAATTATAAAAATTATCTAAATTGATCTTTTCATTCACTATCTATTAAGTCATTTAATAAAAATATGATCATGTGATTGACACATATAATTTTTAATGATATGATACTATAATCTCTACTAGATATGAATAAATATGAAACTTTCATATTAAATAAGACATTATTTCATTATAATTTTTAAAAATAAAATGTTCATATTTATTTAGATGTGATGAAGATTATAGTGTCACATCATTAAAAATTACACGTGTCAATTATATTATCATATTTCTATTAAGTTGCTTAACAAATAATAAATGAAATGATTAATTAAAATAATTTTTATAATTAAATATTAATTAAAATAATTTTAAAATTTATAATAGAGTTTAGAGAGTGTCAGTACGCTATTCTCTTAAATTTATGTCTCCTGACTTAAAATTTAAGTGGGGTCGATTTAACTACACCTTCCTCACAGCACAGCATAATTAGTAGAATGACCTCGTGATGTTTGCAGGACTACAAAGTCTCCCACATTTTTGTATTTTATTTTAAATACAAAATTTCTAAAAGAGAAAGTGACTTAAAATCTAAAATTGAAACCAAGCCAAAAAAAAAAAGAGAAACGAGAGAAAAACTAACTTTTTTATTTTGAATAAGGAGTATTTCTATTAAGTTAAATATATTTAAATTATTTTATAAATTTAAAATTTTAAATTAAAAATAATAATGATATGACTTCATAAAAAATTACCCACTTAAAATTAACCTTTCGAAATGGTAGAGAAGGCCTTAGTTGGTCAGTGATTTTTGGTAAAATAAAAAAGTCAACCATGAGAAATTAGAGGTTTTCCAAGGCCCCATAGAAGAGCAGATAGATTATATATCTTTACCTAAATAAATAATAATAAATTGAAGATTAATTAATTTTGCCTCTCTTTTCTGTCAATTTGCGATGAAAAATTCAACTACCTTAACTATTATCAATGTTTATGTTTTGGGCTTTGGGCTTCTGAAAGTAAAATGTTACATTTATACGTATTGTACACCATCTATGTTCTGAGCCTCTAACGGAATTCTCTGATTTTGCGTCTTATGGTTATGGCATCTATTGTGGCCGGATGGCAACTTTATTGTTGTTATTATTTTTTTTACATAAACTTTATTATTATTGATATAGAAATTATCTGCCACTCAAATTTCTCCAAGTCATAGAGATTATCATAGGAAACATCCTTCAGTAAGGATATAAAATTCCTTTCCGTGGGAACTGGGAAATGACACATCAGGAGCATTTATTATTCCATATTTAAAGAGTGATAAGTGGGGAAGGTTCTATTAGACCATCCCTTGGGCCTTCACAATTGAAATGATAAAAATATTCAGAATGATTAGCTATTTAAAATTTCCTTTCGCTTTTAAAAATTAAGCCCTTTCCTCTCAAAGCGATCCTAGAATAGTTAGTTTAGCCATAAAATTGATTTTTGTCAACACCATTTTTATGAATAATATTATTCCAAGACTACCGCTTAAGGCATAAATAACGTGTTTTAGATTTCCACAAAATAGGCAGAAACCTATCAAAAATATTACTTCTAAGAGTGTAATTTTTTTTCTTAAAAAAAAAGTTAGTCAATTAGTTCGCAGGGATTAAAATCTTTTCGTAGAGATGGATAATTGCAGAGCGGGACTTCTAGTAGAACTGGAAATTCAAACCCTTTTCATATAAAAAAATCAAAATCTTTATATGAGTGTATTTGAAATGAAAAATTTTATGATTTGATTTTATTTGTAAATTAAATTATTTATTTAAAAAATTATAAAATAGAAATTAATATGATTTAAAAATTTATGAAAATCCAATATATTTTAATTAAGTTAATTTAGAAATTCTCTTAAAAGTTAGAAGATTTGGGTATATTTATATAAATTTTTATTATATCTTTAATAAAGATATCATAAACATATCATTATAAGTATAAAAATATAAATTTTTCAAAATAAAATTAATTTAATTCTTTTTTAATGTATCTCAAATATAAAAATTAATTTTTAAATTAATTTAAATCATAATTTTAAATTAAATTTTAAACATAAAAATTAATTTTTGATACAATTTAGTTTCATTAAATTTACTCAATTTAATTTAATTTGATTTATGTGCTTCCTGACATACCTTATCAAAATTCATTCACGACTTCAACGAGTCTAGCCAACTCGCGTGAGGACCATTTTCTTTTTCTACAATCACTCCACTGCGACCCCCAATCAAAACAGCGACGGAAGGATTACCAACCCAAAAGACCAAAAAAACTTCCCACTCCTATCTCACCCTCTAAGCGCATATACAACATGTTAATTAAAAGAAAAATACTATACAATTACAATTTGTTTATTAAAATTTTTGATAACATAATTTATTATATTTTTAACGTAATCTTTATTACTTAATTATATCTAATAATTTTTTATTTTACTTAAATTCTATTAAAAATTTTAATTATTTTTTTAACAGTATAACATTATCCTAAATAAATAACACGAAATGAGAACATAGATATGAAATCGTTCAACAAGAGTCATAATAATAATAATAGAAACAAGAAACAAGAGAAAAGTCCAATTCAATCTTCTCTTTAGCCTTCCTCAACGCCTTTCCTTATGTCACTTGCAACTGCACAAACCTATTTGTATTTATTTATATATAAAGAAGAAAGTATCCACAGTTTCCAATTTTCAGCAGCACCGTAAAGAATGACCAAGAAGACAATGGCATGAAAAGAGACTTTTTGACGCAGGTATATCACTTTTTTTTTTAATTTTTTTTATGTATTCCACTTTACAAATAATTTTTTACAATGTGCCACTTTGTTAAAGGTGATTCTTTTTTGTTTTTTCTTTTATTTGTCACAAGTTGTTCGGCTGAGACTCAAGGATATTTTTTTAATAATTTTTTAATTAAAGGCATACACACTTTGTATTTTTATTTTAAAATTTTTTTTTGTTTATTTAGGTGTCATCTATGCTTTGGTTGACTTCTTTTTTCATTTTTAATTATTTATATATTTTATATATTAAAATTGAGCCATTTTTTTAGTTTGTTTTTTCATAACTGTATAATTTTTTAATAAAAAAATTAATTCTTTAAAAAAAATTAAAATTATTTTATTTATGAATTATTTTAATTACAAAATAAACTAAAATAAACGCACGCTAATATTTCTCCACCAATTTCCTTTAGATTCTCCTATCAAAAATTTTTATGTGTATCAATGGGCTAAGCCTGTGGATTCAAGTCCTATTCAGTAGCCCCGGCTACAATGTGCTTTTGCTACATCACTCAATAACAAGGGGCATTGGTGACAAAAAAAATAAAATAAATAAAAAGAGGCTTTCGATGGCCCAAAAAATAAATAAATAAATATAACTATATTTTAATTTGAATAAAGTTATAATATTTTTATTTTAAACAATATAATATTTTAAAATAAAACTACAATATGATTTTAAATACTTTTTAAACAATTACTAAATAGTTTTAAACTCTTTAAAATTAAACTATATTACAACTATATTTTAAATTATTATAATTTCATTCAAAATATTTATAATTTTATTCAAAATTATGGTAATTTCTTTAAACGACACACCCTTACATCATTTTTTAAGTGTCGTACGCGAGTAAACACCTCCCTTACTGTTCCTAATCATCTCTCTTTTTATAAATTCTAATCATATTACAACATTTATCTATTTTGATATATAAAATATATAAATAATGAATACTAAAATAATTAAAAATGAAAAAGGAAGTCGTCCAAAACACGAATGACACCCTAATAAACAAAAAAGTAATTAAAAATAAAAATACAAACTGTGTATGTCATCTAATTAAAAAATTATAAAAAAAAATCCTTGAATTATCAGGTGGCTGAACGACTTGTGACAAATAAATGGAAAAAAAAATGCCCCTCTAACAAAATGGCACATTGTGAGAAATTATTTATAAAGTAGAATATATAAAGAAATGCCTTTTAAAAGCGGTATATCTGTGTCAAAAAGCCATGAAAAGATTAGAGTGGTCACAGTGGACAATTGACAGAGAAGGAGCCAATGGGTTTTACAATTTATTTCCTGATTATATCCCATCTAGATCATTTAAATATTTAGACTTGGTTTGATGAATTGATTTGTAATCAATACAAGGATAGGAATGCTAGTGAGAGTAGATTTGGATTTAGCAAGTATCCCAACCTCTGGAATATAATGGATCTTTGTATGTATTTCAGTTTGAGGTTTGAATACGCGTGTTATGTCTCTTTCTGTGTGAAAAAAAAAAACGTAGAAATTTTTCTTACTTTTGATATTTTTTGTTTATCTCATGTTACGAATGCTTTTAGTCCATTAATTTGAACTTGAAGTAATTCGATAAATAGAAATAAAATCTGTATGTTTGAACGGGTTTAGATGGACATTCAGGTATTTAGATATTTCTTGGGTATATGATTTGGATGAAAAGTTTTTAATTAGACAGGTATAAGTAAAAAACACTTCAACATTTCAGATTGGGGTAAACAGTTGGCATATATTATATATTGGGAATGAACGTTTCCTAATAAGCCAAATCAAGTGGCAGTCGCACCTTATTTTGAGGAGATTCTCCTTGTGCTAGGAAAATCAGCCTTCACAAGAAATGAAGGGGATGATTTTTTTGCCCCTCCATTTATATATATATATATGTATATCAATCAGATTACAGGTGCAACTGTTTTTGGCATAAGCTATAGAGCCAAAATGATGGAAGTTGAAGTAGAAATCATTTCCAGAGAAAACATTAGGCCTTCATCTCTGACACCCTCTCACTTAAGATCCTTCAAACTTTCCCTTTTGGATCAACTCATTCCTTTTCCTTATGTTCCAATAGTCCTATTTTATACTTCACCTGACACAACTAGCCTTTCCGAAGTCCCCAAGAGGTTAGCATTGCTAAAGCAATCTTTATCTGAAACGCTAACCCAGTTCTACCCACTTGGTGGCAAGATCAAAGATGGCATGTTCATTGAGTGCAATGATGAAGGTGCTAACTTTGTGGAAGCCCATGTGAAGTGTCCCCTTTCTAGATTTCTAAGCCAGCCTGAGATGATCTTATTGAACAAGTTTTCTTCCCAGTGAACTCGTTTCAAAAGAATCAAATTCAGGAACCCATGTGACTAATATTCAAGTAAACGTCTTTGACTGTGGGGGAATTGCTATTGGCGTATGCATTTCTCACAAGATCCTAGATGGGGCTTCACTAAGTACCTTTCTGAAGGAGTGGACAGGCAGGGCTAGGGGTTGCAACCAATTAACCCAACCCAACTTCATAGCACCTTCTCTCTTCCCTGCAAATGGTTTACAGCTTGGAGAGTTATCAATGGCTATGTGGGGTTCCTTGTTCAAGAAAGGCAAGTGTGTCACGAGGAGGTTTCTGTTCAGAAACTCTGATATAGCCACCCTCAAGCCTCAGATATTAGGCACACCAAACTCTTCCTGTGCACTGCAAGACCCTACGCGTCTGGAGATAGTTTCTGCAATCCTGTGGAAGTCTCTAATGGCTGTCTCCAAGGCACGATTTGGCACCCAGCGACCTTCTTTGCTGACCCATGCGGTGAACCTGCGCAGAAGAATAGATGAAGCTGTTTGTCCAAAGCATGCCATTGGAAATCTTATTTGGTTAGCGGCTGCAGAGCACATGAGCGAACATGAGATGGGTTTGGATGAGTTGGTGTATAAGTTGAGAAATGCAATATCAAAAATCGATAAAGAATTTGTCGAAGAGTTGACAGGTGATAAGGGAAAGTCAATTATATGCAAATCTCTTGATGCAGTAGGTGAGATCGGATCAAAAAATGAAGTGGAATATTTTTGTTTTAGTAGTTGGTGCAATTTTGGGTTCTATGAGGCTGATTTTGGCTGGGGAAAGCCGATGTGGGTGAGTAGTATTCATTTAAATAGTTCACTGTTTATGAATCTAATCATCTTGGTTGACACGAGGTTGCGAGACGGCATAGAAGCTTGGGTTACCTTGGACGAGCAGGACATGACTCATTTGAAAGCAAACCCCCAGCTCCTCACTTATGCAACCCTGGACCCAAGTCCTTTTGCAATTATATCTCAGTAGCTTGTTTATGAGATTTCATGAAAATAATAATCGTTTTCAAGTTAATAATTTGTTTTCATGAAGATATATAATTACGGGTTGAACAAGCCGATTTGTGAGTTTAAACCATTTCACCCGTTTATGGTAATTTTTTTATGGGATGTAAGCGTAACTCTATTTGGTAGATACATACACATCTTCTGGGAAAAAACTAATTTAGACTTGTAATACTCATGCTTGTCTACACTCTCCCCTAAGAAATTCTCAAAGTAAAATTACTTTATAAAAAGAAAAAGAGAAGAAGAAGAAAAGAAATATAACAAATCGTTGAGTTAATAATTATTGAGAGACATTATGAAAGCTGTTTCCCATTACTCTAACTACAACTCAACGACTTCGTCTTCTCTGCATTCCCCAACATCAATCGCCAGAGTTCCTTTCTTCTTTGTTCCTTGAACCCTGCAACAATTTCTTCTTGGAGACTGCTCAAAACAACAAAACCAAATCAATTTCAATAAGCAACTTTTGAGTTTTATTCAGCTCAATGTCAAATATGAAAAAAAGAAAAGAAAAGAAAGCCAACATTTGAGCCTTTGAATCAGACAAGTTTGAAAGTCACCTTGTCCCACAAATGCGGGTTGGGTTTCTTATAGACCTCTACTAGTTGGATTTGGGTAGGATCTGCCATTTTCCACTTGCAATCCGGGTTTTGTTGAGTCCGCACATACCGAGTTGCAGTGTCATTAGTGGCCTTATTATAGACTGCATTAGACAAGTAAAAAACAAAGGGCTTCTGGCAAACATTTCGGCTGACAGGGCGTGTGTTGAATGGATAGGCGGTGTAATCGGCTCGCCGGTACCAATTTAGGAAGGTTCTCGCTGGCATTTCCACCTCCCGGGCAGAGAAAATGCCCCGGAATATTTGAACAGCATAGCCCCAAGACACGGATATTGTCCAGGTCCGGGTTTTGTCATAGCAAATGGATTGCTGCATAAGCCCGGCCGGGTCAAGCTTCATCGGCACCTTGAGCCGCTGCAGGGCTTGGACTCGGTTCACTTTTGGAAAGATGGGCTCCACCACGTCCAGGTGATGGAGGGAGACCAGCGGTGTAACGGGATGGGCTGCTAGGAGTCCAAAGAGATTGCCATACACATCAAACTATTCAACGCAGAACAGAACATGCCTACCAACGTCAGCTCAGCTAAACCAAACATTATGAGAAAACCCTTTGAAAGAGGAAAATGGTACAACAAAAATATAAACATATTCATAGATATACTAACAATTATAACAGAAAGATACAAGTTCTTTCTTAATTTTGGGTTGCAGCCGGTTGTGGCTCCAAAGATTCTATGAGTAATATTACTCTAAGCATATAAATGTGGTCAAAACATAACACTTCATATTTTGAAAGAGAAAAGATACATGTTTTCTTGTATAGAAGACCCATCCTTTTTTTTTTTATCCCTTTATAGTATGCCCAATAATAAATTGTGTCTCAACATTTCTCTCTCAAAGTAGAAAATCAATAAACAAAAAGAACAGAAAATCCAAATCCATGTAAATATGTGTGTTTAATAATCAATAAGCGAATTAGAAAATGTGATTCACTCCCTCCAAGGAAAACAAGAAGCATGCTGGATCTGGACTTACAGCACTAACTTAAGGTATTTAATTATGTAACAGGTGTCACAACTTTGATCAGGGAATCCAACTAAAACGATGGAGGTGAAGTGGGAACTGGGAATGGGGTCTTACCTTTCCGATACTGGACAAAGAACTTAACAATCATGGAGCTGATTGTGGCCAAGATTTTCAACGTGGGGCTGGGTCTGGCTTTATAGTGTGGTGACAAGTGATGTTATTTTGAACATATAATTTGAGTGGGGTCAATTCAACTACACCTCCCTCGCAGCACAGCATAATTAGTAGAATGACCTCGTGGATGCTGTGCAGGATTACACATATTCCCACAAGATGAGCTTATTTTTATATTTTATGTTAAATACAAAATTTCTAAAAGAGAAAGCGACTTAAAACCCATAGTTGAAACCAGAAAGAAAAAGAAAGAAAAATGAAGGAGAAACCAACCGCTTCTATAGAATTGACCTTTTGAGTCGGTGGAGGGGACCTTAATTGTTCAATAGTTTGGGTAACAGGAGACTAGAGGATTTCCAAGGCCCACATAGAAAAGCAGATAGATCTTTACCTAAATAAAGAATAATAAATTGATGGTTAATTAATTTTCCCTCTCTTTTCTGTCAAATTTTGGCTGAAAAATTCAACTACATTAACTATTATCAATGTTTAAGGTTTGGGCTTTGGGCTTCTGAAAGCAAAATGTTGTATTTACATGTAGTGTATTCCATCTATGTTCTGAGCCTCTAACGGAATTGTCTTTTTCTGATTTTGCATCTTATGGCATCCATTGTGGCCGGATAGCAACGTTATTGTCATTATCATATAAACTTTATTATTATTGATATAGAAATTATCTACCTCTCAAATTTCTCCAAGTCGTAGAGATTATCCTAGCAAACATCCTTCAGTAAGTATCTAAAATTCTTTTCGGTGGGAACTGGGAAATGACACATTAAGAGCATTTATTCTGTAGAATAATGTTATATTTTGCTAAATTTTTTTAATAATTTTCTTATTATTTGATAAAATAAATATTAAATAAAAAATAAAAATTTTAATATCTTAAAAATATAAAAAAATTTCAATAAGTTACTTCATTTAATAATTAAAAAAATTATTAAAAAAATAAATTAAGAAGACACATAATTATTCTATTCCATATTTAAAAAGTGATAAGAGGGGAAGGTTCGATTAGAACATCTTGGGCCTATACAATTGAAATGATAGAAATATTCAGAATGATTAGCTATTTAAAATTTCCTTTCGCTTTTAAAAATTAAGTTCCTTTATCTCAAGGTGATCCTAGATTAGTTAGTTTACCCATAAAATTTATTTTTGCCAGCATCATTTTGTTTTTTCAAATGTACATCATCATCGTGAAAGGATTCCCACTCAAAAATAAAGGAAAATTCGTAAACACAAACAAATAACTTCTATTTAAAAAAGAGGAATCACATGGAGGAAATTATGCATCAATTAGGTAACCTTTTAAAGGTTCAGAGTAGCTTACTTATTTTTTATTAATGATGCCATTAATATGAAAACCAACAAATCCTCCACTCTATCTATTTATATTTTTCCAACCACTTACTACAAATTTTGCCATTTCAATCATAACAATCATATATGTTGACCAAGTCAATCAGTAAAGTCACAGTATATTCATTTGTCTTTTATTTTCTCTCTTTACCAACCTTTTCTCCTCTTCCTCATTTTCCTCCGTTTTCTCAGGAAACAAACAGATACAGTGTCACAAACAAGAAAAAAAAAAAAAAAGAGAGAGAGAAAGTTCCAGAGACTTCTAACCTGATGAAACCCTTTCTCCCTGGTGAGTGGAACCCCAAGCTCTGCCATACAAGCCTGAATCCGATCATCGGAGCCATACAATCCCGGGTACCTCTGGATGCACCTGTCCTGCATTTTCTCCAATGCCACCGCCAATGGATAACTGATGGCGAATCCACCACCACCATAAGCCATATTGTAAGAGAAATAGATGTTCTGCAAGTGGCTCTCCGAAGAGCTCCCAATGTAATAGAACTGATTGTGATCATATTTCTGCAGAACTTTCACCAGATTTTCCGTGACAAACACAGTGTCATCGTCCCCCATCACGAACCACCTCACCCCCTCCATCCCGAGCCTCAGCGTCTCTGAAACTATGCGAGAAATGCGAATAGCAGACCTGTGCCCCTTTGGGTTCTTGTACTTGAACTTCGAAGTGTCTTCGGAGATCCTCACTGGGGGAAGGAGCTTCCCATCCCCAGGCTCGGTTTTCACTTCCTGGTCCATCCACACGATGCCCCGCATTTGACTGGGCCTCCACCACAGCTTGATGTACTCTTTCCTCCGCTTCCATAGCTTGGCCGAGGCTCCTATGCCGAACACTATGTGGGAAATGTTGGTTTCTTCAGGGGGTGGAACTTGAAGGATCTCTTCAGATGGGAAAGCGGTGGGGTCGGAATCGGATAGATGGGTGATGGAAATGGAGGGGTTTTGGTCACAATTGTACGAATGGCTAACGAATCTCAGGGAATAGAAGAGGTAGGAGATGGAGATTAAGAGGAAGAAGAAAGCCATTAGCTTTGAAAAATTCCATGAAGAGTAAAGGTGTTCTGGATCTTTGGGACTGTTCTTCATGGTGGACATGCTTTGAAGGATTTGGGTTTTCTCTGCAGAAAAAGAAGAGCCACAGAAGAAGAATCAGAACCCAAAAGTGTGTTTATCATAACTTGCCCTATCAGGATTTAGAAGAACCCCAACAAAGAAAAGAGAAAGAGAGAGAAAGTCCAAAAATATGAAGCACAGAGAGAAAGAGGGCCAAGGCTGTGGATGGTAAGATCAGATTTGGGACACTGGACACTCTTTTGAGTTCAACAAGAAATCCAAATAGAACAAGGCATTTATGCAGACCAGATCGCTGCACCTAGATGATGGTGCTTGAGTTCTCCAGGCAGAATTAAATCCATCTTATTTATACAAAAAAAAAAAACTTTTTTATATTTAATCAAAAAAAAATCCATGCACAAAAGCAGCAACACTCTATATATAAAAAAATAATAATAAAGGAAGAGATGATTTTTTTAAAACTTTTTTTGACTTTTTTTTTCTCAGTTCCATCCAAAATAAAGAGATAACTAGTTAGCTTTTTATTTCAACTTTATTCACAAGACAAAAACACATACAAAAGTTCACACATACAAAAGTTCACACAATAACACACACCGACCTGCTACAAAGCTTACAGAAGACTTGGAAATTTTATCATGAAAATGTTTTCTAACTGTTTAATACACTGATTTGAGATGAAATTTTGTTTTAGAAAGAAATTTAGGAAAAAAAATGTTACTTATATAATCACAAAAAACTATCATTATGATCAAATCTCGAAACAATCACAACATATGTACTAGTACGAGGGTATCATATTATATTATTATTTGGCTGGTATTAAGTATTTGACTAATGAATGAGTAATGCTTAGCACATTTATTTTTGGGGCAATGCGAACGGTCACCCTCTACACAAATTCAGTTGAATGGTGTAGTGCACTGCATGAAGTTAATATTCTATGTAAGATTATTCAACCACTGGGAATAAGGTGTGTATGGTGTATACCAATTATGGGGTATGGAGAATTTTTTTTATATACATTGGGTGTGGAGAGAATGAAATACAGGATAACTATTAATTAAAAATTTACAGTTTAAAATTTTGAAAAAAAAAACATAAGCACATAAATATTATAACTTATCATCATTTTGTTAAAATTTATTTTCTTAAGTTTTTATTCACAATTATCATTTACATTTTATACTCTTAATTGGTCCTTGTATTTTATGAAAAGTATTGGAAACTATGCAATTATTAATATTTCAATCACATTTATATAATGTATTTATTATATCTTGTATAGAATTGATAATAATTGTATTCAAATATATTGAAGAATTTAAATCTTTTAAAATACATGGTATTATTTAAAAGTAAAGTACAAATCATAATCAATCATCAAAAAATTAATAGAGTGAGTTTTAATAATTTCATATTTTATTATTTATGTGTTTGTATCATATCAAAATCTAAATTATTTATTTTTTAATCAATAGTTATTAATATATACTGTACTTTATTTTCTATAATACAAAATTCAAATTCAAAATTGAATATCAATTCATTAAATCTCAGTCGAAAAAACATAATTTTTATGTTAATCAAATAATTGGAGGAGAGCATATTAAATTACATGTTTTCTGCTATCACTATAAATTTTTAAATCGAGTAATGCTTCTATTTATATATATTTATTCGAGATCGATAAATTTATATACTTTAGAAGCTTCATTTAGTGGAATGATTATGCACGCACAAAAAGTAGGGCATTAATGAATTGGGAAGTGTTGTTTTCAACTGCCCATTACTTAAAAGCTTCTTGTCTATGCATTCCAAATGCAAGCTGGGCTCAAAAACATTAAGATGATATTGGAATTTCAGATCTGAGGATAGAGACATTTTAAGCCATGAAAGCTTGTTTCATGAACCTAGCTGAAGTCACAACAGCATCAACCTTGTTAGTAATTAATTATAGCCAATGCCAACACGTGAAGCAAGAAATTACCACTTACTTTTTATAGTACCCTGGATTCGACAAGCAAATTTATAGATTTATTTACAATTTAAGCATAATACAATCCACTTAACCAATAATTATTGGCTTTCTTAAATGGTTTGGTTGTGATTGATTACTTCAGCCACTCACTTTTGCTTGCTTGGAGTTTTTATATTAGATTTATAATGTGTTTGAATTAATTTATTTTATAATAAAAATAGTTTATAATTAAAATTTTATTAAGAGAGTTTTTGAAAAGAATAATTTTTTCTCTAAAATTATTACCAAACATGCATTTAGAGCCAATGGAGTTTAGCATATTTGATGCGCATGTTGGCTAGCTAGTATTTTTTTTCCTAATTAAGAAAATCACCAAACGAAAATTTTGGAACTTTAGTGAAGATAATGTGGTTACTTACTTCAAGTCTTCAACTAACACTACCAATGATTTTGTTGAGACTTTATGGAAAGTGAAGAACAAGTTGTCTCTGTCTGTGGAAATGAAATAATCGATGCTTGGAAGACTCTCCGATACACCATAAAATTAATGATGTTTGGATTCAGTTAATTAATTCTTTATTGGGAATTTGTAGTTGGTGGCCTCCCACTTCAAGAATGGTTTAAAGAAAATTAATTGTTGGAACGCTGTTTTAGAATTAAGTAATATTTAATAGAGTGATCAACTACGCTTTCAAGTTTAATCATGGAGGACAAAATCAATGAGTTTTGTTTAGTGGGTGTTGAACTAGTTCCAACAATTAATATTGAGATAAGAAGATTAGTATGAATTTAGCATGCCAAGCAAACATTCATTTTCCATTAATAAGCACAGATTCGGAAGATTAATATGGATAAAAATTTAAATTGTTCTGTTAAAATTTTATATATTTTGATTTTAGATTAAATATAGTTTTTTTAATTAAAAATTTTCGTACTTTATAAATTCTGAATATTTTCTCAAAAGGAGAGGAAAGAATGATTATTAAAATTGAGATAGACCCAAAATTGTGAAAGGTTGATCATCCCATTTAAAAACGCAAGATTGTCAAACAAATTTTTAAATAGCTTTTTTAATTGCTTATGATGAGAAAACTACCTTAAATCAAACTCTCATGCATGTTCATTACTTTAAAATGATAATTTTTTAGGAATTCGAAATATATTAAATTCTTCTCTAAATAATGACTCTCAAGACGCTATTATTACACAGGCTACACGAAAGAGTGTATGTGTTTGAAGAATAAAAATACAAGGATATTTATGCTTATTTATCTGGCTTAGTTACTTTGTACAAAAAAAAAAAATCTGGCTTGGTTACTGGAAAATGTATGGCCTACAGAGTGAGTTATATAGGGTGGTTCAGGAAAGACAAAATAGAAGGAGACAGAGAAGGAGAGAGAGAAAAAAGAAAAACTCAAAAAAGAGACATGAATCGGCAAGTGAAAGTCTTATACACTCTTCGTAAATAGTATTACTTTGATGAAAAAAAAAATAGTATAACTTAAATTGAATATAAAATATTATATAATAAAATCAAAATTAAAATTCAACCGTGAGAGTACTTAAAATTTTTTTATGGATTAGGAGCACTGTGACTGCGGGGCATTTGGGATCAGCATGCGAAAGAGGGTACGTGGCAGTTTGACTATTCATTGCACGCAGCAGTTTTGCCAATGTGTTACGGTGCTACGAATCTCTTTGTTTTTTTTTTTTTTTTGTCTATGGCAATTATTGGGTTTTACTTTTGTTTTGGGCAATGTTGTTATCACAGCCAGCATGAAAATTCTAGGTCACATGAGAGGTGTGCCAATTGGCTGGGGTTTCATATAGGCGAAATTCTTTGGTTTGAGAGTAAATCCAAAAGTTAGTTTCATTTCATTGCTTTTATTTCACTTTATCCTCTTTTCTTTCTCTGTGCCTCCTCAACTCAAAAGAAGTTACATAGAATTTAAAAGATTTCACCAATTGTTATATTCTCTTGATAATAATGGTTAAACTTTAAGAAGTGAAGCGGTTGAACCAAATGGATGGGAAAAAATATTCTCTCTATTGTTTAATTTTATCGGATGTCCATGAAGGAACGGATGGAAAAAGACGAATTATGCTGATTAAGTCGTTCTGTAACTTAATTTCAGTCATTAAAAATTGTCTGAAATTAAAATTTTTAATTAATTAAAATAAAATAATTTAATGGTCATGACTAGAGTGACATCTAAGCACACATTATAAACCCCTACATAACTCAACGAAAAACAAAGTGATTAGATAAAAAAAAAATATGAAGATTCTTATCAATTAAGAAAATTAGAACAATAAAAGATGAAACTTTCGTAGTTCCAAAGACATCATTGTTGTCTTATTAACATCTAATATTAGCTCATAATGAAATTATATAAATAAATAAAAAAATATAGATTGATGGAGTACTAGAATATTTGTCAATATGCTAGTAGATTATAGCCATCTAAGGTACAAAAATCATTATGAAGACTAGCATAGGCCTTTACTTCACATATTTTATTTTTGTTTATATAATTATTTTATATATTAATTTATTATAATTATATTATAATTATTAATTAATTATTTAAATAAATATAATTTTATAAAAAAAATAAAATATATTTAAAGTTAATTATAATTTTATATATTAAAAAAATATTTTTTTATAATTAAAAATAATTATAATTATAAAATTTATTAAAATTATAATAAAATATATGTATATATATAAAAAATTATAAAATTATTATTTTTTATAAATAATTAATACTCTTTTTATTATTTTTTAAAGTGGTATTTTTATTTTAAAAGATCAAATTAGTTATTAATAAATTTTAAAAAAACAAAAAATTTGAAAATAATAAAAAAAAATTTTAATATAGTTATAAAAAATATTTATATTTATAAATTTATTTTTTATTTGTATTTAATTATTTATTAATAATTTTTAAAAACTAAATATTTAAGACCGAAAACCTTTTATATAATAGTATAAATATACTTTGACGGTTGGATTATCGTACAGATCGATTCCCGTTTCACGCCGCCACCGTTCGATTTTTTAATTGAAATTATTTTTTTAAAATGTTTTTCCTTTTAAATTTTCATTCATTTCTTGGCTGTTGTCTTATTTTACAAGCAAAGAATATCTGCGACCTTCGTCGAGATTCAAGTTCAATTCAACCGTCAAGGTCAAGGTGGAGTCTATTTTCCATTTCTGACTGATTCCGTTTCTGTTTGGTTCCATAGAAAACGCAGGAAAAGATGCTTAGGGTTTATGTCTGAATAATTTCCACTCATTATACTGAGCTTTCTCCGGAACCAATTGATTGAATTATTCTGAGTTTTCTTTTATTTTTTTTAGTGAAATTTAATCTTGATGTGCCGATGTGATGCGATTGCATTGTGGGATTGTTGCAACCTCGGATTACTTTGCTGAATTGTGTGTTAGTGTTCTGGAATTTGCAGATTGGGGCTTTCTTGGACTTGGTAGATATCATATCATTCAATGCCTTTTGCTGACTTCTTTCAAATGCTAAATTGCTAGTTTGCTACAATGGCGGCAGTGAGGTTTTCCTCTCTGAAACGCCTGTGGAGTTCAATCAAGGGCTCTTTGTACATGGAATTAGTTCAACCGTACCACCATCGTATGGCTATGAATACGAACCTTATAAGAACTGGAGATCACACTCTTGCAAGATTGCCAAGTGATTCATTGAGCCATCCTTATTCCAAAGTAGAGTTACAGTCACCTCAAATTCTTTCTAAGAATCAGTTTTATAATTTGACTCCTGATGCCAAACCCAATGCATCGGTTTATCCTAAATTATCTGGCTTTTGTTTCCGGAATACCCTTCCTTTTGCTTCAGTGGCCCACATGTTGAATTGCCGAACATATTCATCGTCTTTCGGTGGCAAAGAAAACAAGGATGGGGGCACAGAAATTCCTGCTGGTTCTGGTGCGAGTGACGTTAATGCCAGCAATGATTCCGTTCTTGCAGGTGATTGGGCTGAGAAGATTAAAGATGCTTGGCAAAGAGCCGTAGAGACTGCAACATATGCTGCGCAAAAGGTGAAAGAAGCCTCTGACGAGCTGACTCCACATCCTCAACAGTTGCTTGATTCGCATCCATATCTTAACAATGTGGTTATTCCAGTTGGTGGTACATTAACTGCTACTCTAATAGCTTGGTTCGTGATGCCTAAGATTTTGAGGAAATTTCACAAATATGCAATGCAAGGTCCTGCTTCTGTATTTCCTGGAAGCATATTTGCGGAGCCAATTCCTTATGAGAAAAGCTTTTGGGGTGCTTTGGAAGATCCAGTGCGATATTTAGTTACCTTCATGGCATTCTCACAAATGTTAGTGGCTTATTTAGAAATTTATGGATGTTCTTAGTCATTTGTTTATATGTGTGTTTGTATTACATTGTTTGATTGTGTGACAATTGACTTTGATATCCAGAGGTGTAATGGTAGCTCCAACAACTATAGCCTCGCAGTATCTTGCATCAGCTTGGAGGGGTGCTGTGATACTTTCATTTGTTTGGTTTTTGCATAAATGGAAAACAAATGTTTTTGCACGTACAGTGTCCAGTCAAAGTTTACTTGGTCTTGATAGAGAGAAATTGCTTGCTCTAGACAAAATATCATCTATTGGTCTATTTGTGATTGGTATAATGGCTTTGGCTGAGGCTTGTGGTGTGGCTGTGCAATCTATTGTAACTGTTGGTGGGATAGGAGGTGAGTATTGAATTTAATTGAATATTCTCAGTTTCATTTTACATTCTTAGACTTTTTTGTATCTCTCCTTTTCCTACATCTTGGTTTTTTATGATGTTGATGGAGGTAGGAAAACTCTTAATGAGTTTGTAGGTTTTTGGAAAGAAAAGGTCCTTATAGGTATATCAAACTGATTGAAAGTTGACACCATCAGGAGCACTGTAGAAATTGATAACTAGTGCGGGGAGCCCCACTTTGCTTATAAAGAGGATTAAAATTTGATAAACTAAGTTAAATTGGTTTAGATCCTTTGATACATAATTTTTGTGGATTATATCCTACTGATGGGATTGACTGGGAACATGCTGATGTTTAACACACACTGTATTTTCTTGTGCTCCATTTAGTGAAAGCTTCAGCTATCCTTAATGCCAACCTGTTGAGCCAGCTTGTGAGTCTTAAACTAAGACATGTTAAGATCTCTATGAGTTTCTTTTTTCCATTTAGGCAGAAGATGTATCCTCCGCTATCCTCAGGAAGAGTGTGACCACAAGGCTTTTCTGGTGTAATTAAACTCTGGAAAGTACAGAAGGGTGGAAAGAAATTTGTCTGATTGTTAAGAATTCATGTAGCTGATTATACTGTTTCACGAGTCTTCTTTTTTTTTTTTGGTCTAAGGGGTGGGGTGTTGGGGAGGGGGGGGGGTATGTCCCTCATCCAGGATCGATCCCAAACCACTTCAACTGTAGCCTGATCCCCTTTCATGAGTCTTCTCTAAGTTCAATTATTTTTGCAATGTTCCGACCTACTAAATGTGGGTAACTAAGTATAGATATAGTGGATGGCCAAAAAATTAAAAATAATAGTATAGATATTGATGTACATTTGTATAGATATAGATGTACATATGGAATTACGTTTACATCTATTCTTGATAGTTTCCTTTCACTTGAATTCTACTCTAATTTATATGGTAAATGATATGCTGCCTTTATTATGAAGTTCAACCTGCTCTTTTTGGTTCTGCTTTTATTTTCTCCTTTGGGATGGGGGGTGGGGGTTAAGTGAAAATATGCTTCTTGATTTTCTTGCATTGTTGACATTCAGATATTCTAATTAACTTATTCCTTTACTTACTTAATTCTTGGTATTGGGTATTTGGTTTCCTTATGAATAATTTGTTGATGAACAAGATACTTTTTTATTGGTCAATGTTATTCTAAACTATGCTTTATTTTCTCCATGATGCTTTAGAGCCTACCACATTGTTGATTGGCACTCTTCTCTGTGTCTTTCACCCTTCCTTTTGAAGATTTTAATTTTGTATTAACTGTTGTATATCTTCTACTGGAACTTCAATCCAACATGTGCTCTTATTATTTACTTTGAGTTTTGTATTTTACATACCTCTAATATCTGTGAAGCAATTCTTAGGCTGAAGATATAGAGGAATCAAATAGAAATGGTAGATTTTTTTTTTCTTGGACAGATCTTTGGCCTACTTTTGCTGCTTTAAGGATTTCCTTTTCCTCCTCTTTAGGCTGGTGATAGTGCACCTGTTTTCAAACATCCATAATAAATTCTAAATTTGCAAAACTTCCTTTGTTAAACTATCCTTTTTATCCTTAAGATTATAGTTCTACCCCTGTATTCTTGGACTTCAGATGGAATGAATGGTAAACCATTTTGATGCCTGATGCATGATAGATCTATTTTCTTTTGTGATCATATAGCAGATTGAAACCTTTCTCTTTTCTCCTTTTGTTCTTGATAAGTTCCTCATCTTGTTTGTTTCTCAATCACAAAGTTCAATTAGTTCTCTTTTCTGCATAACTGTTTTGATAAATTTTTTGTAAGATTGCTTCTTGTTCCTTTACGAGTTTCACTCGTTTGACTTTTCTTTTTCCACCAAAAGAATAAAGAGTGGTTGATTTAACATTTCTCTCTTTCTATCTTTACACAGGAGTGGCTACTGCTTTTGCTGCCAGAGACATTCTTGGCAATGTGTTCAGTGGTTTATCTATGCAGTTTTCTAAGCCCTTTTCAGTTGGAGATACAATAAAAGTATGTTGATTTTGTAGGTGCAAATTAATGGTTGGTCCTGTTTTCTTTTTAATGGGAACAAAGTTATTTTCTGCAGCATGGTCTAGCTATGTGTTTTGTGCTGAAATGCCTTATTTGTAGTTATCTTTTTTCAGTTGAGGAATTGCAATTATTTTTTACTAATTGCACAGTGGGTAATAATTTTATAGGCATTACTGGTGCTTTTTTCCAATAATCCAATATGTATTATGTAGTATGTAGTGCATATATAGATGTTGCATGTACTTCCAGGGCAGAACTAGGGTTAGAAATTGGAGGGGCCAAAAAAAAAAAAAAGGTGAGGGTTTTTAAGAAAACAAATTAAAATTTTGAGGGTACATCTTAAATTTCTAAAATGTGTCTCAGAAAATGTACAAATTGCAGGCTGGCTCGATAGAAGGTCAAGTGGTGGAAATGGGACTTACTACCACATCGTTGTTGAGTGCTGAGAAATTCCCAGTCATAGTGCCAAACTCATTTTTTTCTAGCCAGGTGGGCTTTCCCTTCCCCCTCTTTCTCTGGTGTTTCTTTTGAACAGGCTCACTTCCCCTGCAGTCACTGCAGCAATGCAGAGTGAGAGAGGGAAAGAAATAAAACAAGTGAGTCCCACAATTTAAAATTATTGGGACTTACTTTTCTTTAGACTTGTCTAACCATTCATATCATCAGTTTATAAACTGAGGCTAGCATGTCTATTTAACTTGCTTGATTTTACCCGTATTTTAAATTATATCTTATAATTCCTTTCTTTTTTTTCTGGGCATGAAGATATCTGCTCTCTGCTGGGAAACTTCTCCCTTAGAAGATACATAAATTTTAAAGGTCACACCACACATTCACACATGTGCGCACACACACAAAAACTTATGCAAAATCTGTTGCCTTGTTCTCTATAAAAATGTTTCTTGCTTAAGCTTTTGATCTTGAGATTATGGTGTACTTGCTGCTTCAATCATCATAATTATCCATAATTTGGTTTTGATAACAGCTTTTTCCATGCAAACTTTGTAGGTTATAGTGAACAAGTCCCGTGCCGAATATCGTGCCATTATCACCAAAATTCCTCTTCAAATTGAGGATTTAAGTAAGATTCCCCAGATATCAGATGATGTAAAGAGCATGCTGAGATCAGATGCAAAGGTCTTCTTAGGAAAAGAGGTTCCATACTGTTTCTTGTCACGTATAGAAAGTTCATATGCAGAATTGACTCTTGGATACAACCTCAAACACATGGTACCTCGCTCATCTGAATCCCTGAATTATCCCTATTATGCGTGTTACTTGCTCAATGAATCCTTTTTGTTCATAAAATGCTTTTAGAAGAATTATTCTCGAATGACTTTATAATTACAAGAAATTGACATACAAGCATATCAAAACACCAGCCCATTACCTAGGGGTGTGCTAGCTAGGATGTACAATATGGAGATGATATAATTATATTTGAAGTTACCTTTGCCTCATTTTATATTGTATTTATTTTGTTTGGATTGCCAGCTTGTTCTACATTTATTTTGACTGATCGAGCAGTATGCAAAAGATATCTCACTGTACCTAAATTGCAATCATTAATACTCAGATAATATGTTAATTTCTAGTAGAAAAATAGCATCATGCATAAGAAATTAAGAAGTAATGGTGTCGCCGGGGAGTCTCGTGTGCCATTTGATTTTCTGAGATTGCAAAATAGACCGAAGGGGATCTCTTGGCTCAAAAAATTTAGTTTTGACTTTATTTCAACCAGCTGATGTTTTATTAACTAAATCTGAAATGAGTTATGTTCATCTGTTCTGTTTCCTGCTGGATTACTGAGTACCAATTCATCCCAAATGCTTAAGTTGATAGGAAGGAAGTGAACCAATTATATTCATGAAGATAACAACATTTCTTGTATGCACATGTGATGTGGACAGAAAGTGAGCAGAGCTCAATTAAGGATATGAAGCTTAAGAAACGGACACTTCATTGTATGTTTCTAAGTTTAAGACAGGAAAATACTATTTGTCCCAAATTATAATACTGAAGTGACTTAATGTGTAAGGCTGTCATGTTGATTTGGTAAGGCCCTTTTGTAAAAATGTCTGCACCTAGAAGCACGTTTTAAGAAATGTAGTAGTTATTTCAACTTCATGGCACAGTTGTTGAGGCTGTTGAACTATTTCTTTATCTTTTTTTTTTTTGGAAAGTTTTAAATGCTTTTGAAAGAAGAATGGTTCAGTATCCTGCTTTCTGTCTTGTGCTATCTGTTATCTAGTACCGTTTTAGGCAATTAATTTGTTTGGCACATCTTCATTCTTAAATTCCACCATGTTTGGCTGTACATCTTTTTATCCCTCAAGTCTATCTCATATTTCTGTTTCTTACAGCGCAAAGATGAGTTATACTCTGCAGAACAAGATATTCTCCTGCAGGCAGTGCAGATCATTAAGAATCATGGGGTTGCACTTGGTAGTACCTCGCAAGACATGTCTTCTAGTACTAAGTGACATGCTCCGCATGATCACCGATTTTGGAAGACGTTATTTCAAGATGTGGTAAGCTATGGACTAATCTGAGGTCTGGAGCGATATTAATTTGTCATAATTTTGTAACTAATGCAGTTTTGTAATTAATACTAGTTGGAATTGTGTATTTGTTGGGTGATTTGGCTTAAGAATTTGTAGCGGTATCGGGGCCTGTGTCCACCTCCAAGCCAAGTTTGAGAGTTTTCTTCCCTACTTTGAAATTCACATTATTTGTTTTCCCACCAAACCTCAACCTCTGCTTTCAAACCTAAAAACAGATAGGAAAACCTTCCAATGTTACCCGCAGTGTACAATCTTTTGCTAGGTGTTTACAGTCAAATCAAGAGAAGGAAAATGCTATATGGAAGCTATAAATTTCAGAAATTTCGGAATTTGACGGCAATGATACTTGATTGAATCAAAGAAATTTCAGCTCAATCCTTGTACGTTGATGCTTAATCTTGAATCTTTTATATCCTCTCTATGTTATATGATTGTTAAAGGGGTTGTTTGTTAAAAAGAAAATTCATTGGAGAGGTATGATCTTTGAATTTGTGCCTTCTCACAGCAAACTGATATGTTATTCTGATTGCGTAGTGCATGCTCCAATTTGTTTCAGTTTAACAATGAGCTCCAGACACCCAATTCATTTGACTTGGGTACGAGTTTATACAAGTGTTATAAATGCATCCAAAAGGTATTCGCACAACTTAATAAGCATCACTTTAGGTCTTAGTTGATAAAATAGACATGGAAATAACATGTAAAAGGTCTAAACACAATCTAGCACTTAATGGAATCTAATTTAAAAATGAATTGAGCGTAGAACCCAAAAGGTGGAATCAAAATTTGGAGACAAGCTATGAGCACACTATGGATATATATATATATAATATATATATATATATATATATATATATATATATATCTTCTTCAAGGAAGTGATTTATATAAGTCCAACATGTAAACAAATATGGCCACAGTGACAATTAGGGTTAAAAAATCTTCAAAACCATGAAAGGCCAATAGGTTTGCTGCAATATTTATGAAGTGTTATAAAAGTGAGAAAAATAACACCAGGAAGTTAAGATTTCATATCTATAATGCTTGAACCCTCACTAAATAATTCACTTCTCAAGCCTGCAGAGCACTCTATTTATTTGTCTTTACATCCCACCATGAGTATTTTGTTTTTTTTTTATAATAATATTATTATGTACTTAAATAATTTTGAATTAATAATTCACTCTAAATTTTAGATTTATAATACTTTTTGTATAAATATAAATTTTTAAAATAGATTTTTTAAGATTTTTTTAGGATAAAAGTAATAAATCTAATAGTTATAAAAATTAAAGTTTTCTAACCTGCTTGCTTATCATTTTTGAGTAAACTTGACTAGAACATTTCCATAAGAGTTTAATTACGTAATCGGCCATAGAAGGTTTTGGTTTCTGAAATCTAACTTGAAACTGAATCTGCATATTCCATAGCATTCAATTTGGGTCCCAGCTTACAGAATTGGATCATGAAATTCTGGAGACTCAAAAGACCTTCTGCTGATTGGGAAGTACAGAAGACATTTTTTTTATATGAAGATGAACTCTTTCAAGTTGTAAAATAACGAAATTTCAAGCAGTAAATAAACAAAACAAGGTATGGTTGAAGCCCTCCATGACCACCTTTGAAGAATTAGTTCTTGGGACAAGAAGCACACACGAAGAACTAATGCTTTTGTGGTAGTATTGGTGAGAGCTTTTAGCAGAATCAGCCCACTTTTACCTTATGGCTAGCCGTGATTTATTTTAGTCCGCTGAATGGTTTAATAGCTTTACAAGTTTTTCAATCTGCACTACAGGAATCATATGACGTAGAGCTTCTTCAATGTTGTATAATAAAGACGGTATATAACTAGTTCTCCAATGTTGTCCACCTTGCTGCTACACTAATAAACAGTGGTAAGTTACATCATAGAATTAGGGTAGCAACGAATCAATTCTAGTTACAACTTTGAATATTCAAGATTTTGCTTGTAAGCATTGTTGGTCTCAATCCCATTACCAAATTCGTTTTTTCCAATACTATCTTAACAATTACACCAATAATTCTCAATGTCCAATTTTGTTTTACTTTCAATACCGTCATGTTAAGACCTCCATTAAAGAAGTTAAGGTTTAAATATTGAACCGAAAGCCTTAGTTGGTGTCAAGGCACCGAGCAAAGGCATATCAGGAGAGCCCTAATAATTATCCAATATATAATCAAATTATATTTCATTACAAAACGTGATATATTTATATTTATTATACATTATATGAATTTCTTTCTCAAACCAAACAACTAAACTCACTGATTTACACAGCCAATTCACCAGTTCAGTGACATAAAGGATTATTGAAATTACTTCCTGAAAACTCTTAAACTAACAAGGTTAATTAGATCTGTTTCCTGACTCCGTTCTTAAGGAAGTGGACAGATTCTGCAATATAGTAGTCCTGGTGCAGCTTCAAGTCTCCTACAACTGCAGCTGCTTCTCTTGTTTTGGTTCTCAGCTTCTCTCCTTCCTCCAATATCATTGATTGTCTAAGGGATTGGCTATATCATGTTTACTGAATGACCCGTCTTCACTTCTCTCAACTTCTATGGCTAGACCCTTATCCACCAAAAGCCTTGCATTGAGAGGTTGGTCAATAATGAAGGGTAATGCAACAAGGCTGTGGCCAAACTGCAGAGTTTCAATTACAGAACCCCAGCCAGAGTGAAACAAAGACCCCCCAATAGATGGGTGTGCCAATATTTCCTGCTGTGGTACCCATCCCATACAAACAATTCCTCTCTTAGATGTCCGTTCACCAAAACCAACAGGTAGAGAATCATGATCACTAATTGCCCAACTGGGTTTTCTCAGTGCCCATAAGAAGGGCAATTCAGACACCTCGAGTCCATAAGCTATCTCAAAAACTTGATCTTTGCTCAGTTTGCACTCACTGCCAAACCCCACAAACACAACTGACTTGGGTGCTTGCTTATCAAGCCACTCAAATATCTTACCCCAAGACCCATCAACAGTTCCTGTCTCAGGCCTTTCTGGAGGCAGTAAACCTATGGGAATCACTGGCTTCCCAATTAATTTCTGGTATAGATTCAGAAATTCACCTTCAATCTCGTAGCAACTACGAAATAATACAGCTTGAGAGGCACCAATTAGCTTGGCAAGCCTTGCACTGTCACTTACCCCGGAAGCATTCACCTGGGAGCCTCCCTCTTGAAGGGCAACTGCCTCGTGACTTTTATAAGCCACTGACGATGGAAAAGCCATCCATTCTGGTTTTACTGTTAGACTTTCAGGTAACAGGCCAGCTTCCCTTGCACCTGGTGGTCCAGAGAATGCTAGTGTTGCAGCAGAGAAAACAGAATAGAATATTAGGTTTACCTGAAAGTCTTGGGCAAGCTCTACCACCCAGTGGGCACAGAAATCACAAATTATCCAATTAGGTAGCTGATTTGCCACTAATTGCTTTACTGGATGTTGCAACTGACCATATGCCAACTTCAAGTACTGAATTTTATCAAATGGAATGTCCACGGTGGCCTCAAGTACTGGTGGGAGATCCCACTTTTCTGATGTGATAGGTTTGTGTCTAACAAAAATTTTAGAGGGATCAAACCGTCCTACCCTGCATCAAACAGCAATAATTGCGCTGCTGAGCTACTATAATATAGTGCTAGTAGTTACATTTGCTCCTAAACCTTTTTTCTTTTTTCTCTTAAACCTTGGCTTTAATGGTGCTAGAAGTTATTAAACCTTATCATTTAGAAGTTACTATCATTTGTTCATAAACCTTATCTTTAATAGTGTTAGAATTTATTAAAAGCAGCTATCCAAATATGCTGAATAGAATATCTGTCTTAAAAAGTTTAATTTTACTTTAATATCAGTAATTTTTTTATTTTATTATTTAATTATACATTATCAAATCTCATTTTTAATCTTAAAAATATATTATTTATTAACTTCATTTTTTAAAAATTAATATTTAAATTCAATATTCTAAACTTCAAATCAATAAATTTGAAAAACAAAAAAATTATTTTTTATTTCTTTTATTTTTATTAATTTAATTCTTCAAAAAATTAAAATTATTATAAATTTAAAGTTTGAAAAATTAAAATTAATAAAATTAATCTATAAAAAAAATTAATAAAAAAAAGTATCAATAAGGACAAAAAATAAAATTTATTCAAAACTTTAACTCGTAAATCATTACTATCATAATCAATAGTTTCTAATAATATGACAACTAACAACAAATAAATTAATAGATTAAAAAAGAAATTATTTCTGTTTTTACTGCACAAAGTGAAAAATCAAAAATTTTAAAACTATTTTCATATCTCGTGTTGTTTGATAGAAGTGAAATAAAATAGAATTTACAATATATTATACTCATAATTATTTCATGTTTCGTTCTTAATATAATTTGGAGCGAAATATATATATATATTTGGACCTTTTTTATATTACATTTTTTGCTACAATATTGTACTTGCTTCATTTCATCCGTTTCTCTTTAGTATCTCAAATAAATACGTATCTTTTTTTAATAAACTATATAAATACATATCTAATCTAATCAATTGTATCTCTCATTTAAATCTTGCTTATTTTTTTTATTTGCATTTAAATCTTGCTTAATACATATATCTTCATTAATTTACATGAACTTTTAGGAAGCTAGCTCAACTTACAAAACCTTCCTCGGTTAATTTATAGAAAAGTACAGTATCAATTATCAAAATCCTTAAAAGTGATTGACGGGATTTTTTTTTAAGTGTATATTTAAATTAATAAAAATAATTAAAATTTTATTTTAAAATTTTTTAAAAATTAAAAATTATTCAAAAGTAAAGATTCATAGCTGTTGTGCATCAATGTTGTGTTTCCTGCATTCCTCCACAGGGGTCTGCATAAGATAGATTGATGCCTTTTGTGTTATTCATTTGATCGACGGTGATTCTCATATTGATGTCCAATTTGCATTTATTCAACATGGATTGCAGGTGTTTGTTATTGGATTAGGATCTAGGATGCCAGCAGAATAGTCTTGCCATGCTTACTGAGGAAGCCGAAAAGGTGGCTGATGCATTCTATGGCTATACCTATTTTGTTTAGATTTTGAAATTTCAAAATTTAACTTTATTAGTCTAAAATCAATTTGTCACACTTTTATTTTAAAAAATATGATGGATTAAAAATTAAATATTTTTATTTTTAAAATTTTATTATTATATATTAAATTTAATATATTTTAATAAATTGTCATAATTATTTAATTTTTATTATATCAAATATATAAATATATTATTAAAATATCTCACATACACATAAACAGTCTAAAATTTATAATTATTTATTTAAATTATAAATACTCACTATGTAAGATAAATAAATCTAAAAAAAATATAAAAAAGAATAAGTTTTATAACTCAATAAGCACAATAATACTTAAATATTATTAACTAAAAATAATATATATACTTTATATTAATAATAATAATTAAATATCATAAATATACTCTAAATTTTTTATCTGATAGTCAATAAAAATGAATTCAAATTCTGATATATTTGAAAATACTTTCTTTTAAAAAATCATTCTTCAAGGAATCTCATATTTATAAAAAATTCTTTTCATAAAAATTCTTTTTCGTCAAACAGTAATTTTTTACAAAAATATTTTTAGATTTTATTAGAAGAACAACTTAATATATGCATATGCTTTTAAATTTTTAGCCCCAAATATTTACAATCAGGTATCATCTAATTATTTCTATAACACATAGTATTTTCACTTGAGTATCAAACACATATAAATCTTATAGAAATATGGTCACTTATCATAACATAATATATCAAAAGTTCTTCCTAGTGCCTTTGATATTCTCATATATATTATTAAAATATTAATAACATAATTCATACACTTAATTATAATATAAAATTATAAAATTATAAATATATGTAAAAATAAATATAATAATCAAGATATACTGATGTCATAAAAATATATTTAACTTAAGATACTATAATTATGCAATAAAATATAACAATTCAAAAATTAGAGTATTTAACTCTAAGTTCATAAATTATATTATATATAATAATAACAGAATATAAATCATAATAAAATTATTATCATAAGCTTTTAAAAAAAATTAAATAAAAATATGATAATACTAGAGTAATAATACAAAAGTATTTTAAATATTCACAGAATATATAAAAAAAAATATTAAACTAACAATTCTCTTAATATTATTAAAATAAAAAAAATAAAAAATTAATAATATTTTTCTCCCGCTCACAAAAATATTTTATTTCTTTTTCACTTTCTTTACTTCAAAACCCTCAATTTATAGAGGTTGTTATTAGCCACCGACTTACACATGGATGAAAGAAATTTCTTTCGGCGTCCACTCCATGCCCCCCTCAATTAAAGCCAACCTTTAACTGCCAACTAACCCATTTATTATGTTTTTGTCTTTGTTTTTTTTAAAAAAAAATAGATTCTGACACAATTCTTATAAGACTGTAATTTATAGTTTTAGAATTGATTCAAATTATATAATACATTACAATAAAAGCGACTTAAAGTAACTTTTACAGTAGATAAATTAACTTTGAAATTTGATCGGTTGTGTTTTCATATGATTCCTTATATTTTTCTTTGTCTTTATTTGAGTATTTTTACATTCTTAAAGTGTAAAATTAAATTTGTGTGAAATATTAAAGTTGTTCCTCATAATTGTATATTTCTACATGTTTAAATATTGATATTGTAAAGGTTCATTGACCACTTAATTTAAATTTATTTATTACTTATTAATATTATAAAAATAATTTTAATAAATTATTTTTAAAAAATTAAAAAATTAAAATTAATTCTTTTAATATTAATATTTATAGAATTATTTTTTTACATGAATTCTTTTTATAATTATTCTATTACAATATCAATGACAATATAAAAATGTATACACAATGTAAAATTAATTTGAATCTAATAAATATTGTTGGATAAAATAAATTGAACATTGACCCTATTCAGATAAAATTATAATTATGAGATATTAGTATCCTAAATTTTATCTCAATATTTAAAGATAAATGAAGATTTCTCTAGTACCCTTTTTTTCTATGAGAATATTAATACTTCTAATAACTAGTGATTAATATTTCATCACATGTCTCATTTTGTTGATATGCAATGTGACAAATTTTTTTCATAATTTTTTATATTTTATAGTATCACTTAATATAAAATAATATCACAATCCTAACCTTTAATTAAATATGGTACATGGCTAAATATTAACCACTAATTATTAAGGATATCATATCCTTATAAAAGTAAAGTATACCGAAAGAATCTTCTAAATTGGGATAATGAACATAATTTAAATAAAATAATTTTTAAAATAAATATATTAAAATTAATTTTAATAATTCTTTAAATAATACAAAATATACCTAAAACAAGAATGTTAATTAACTAGTTTAAATTTACAAGCAACCTACACAATTAAGAATTTGACTCTTAAGTGAGGAATTTAATCTAAAGAGTTATAATCATTAATAAAAAAATTAATTAAATGAATTTTTTCAATATACACGAGTCATATGATGTAAAGCTTCAATGTTGTATAAAAAAGATGGTATATCCCTAATTCTCCGATGTTCTCCACCTTGCTTCTACACGAAAAAATAGTGGCAAATTACATCATAGAATTAGAGGAGCAACAAATCAATTCTAGTTACAACTATGAATTGTAATCATTTTGCTTGTAAGCATTGTTGGCCTCAATCTCATTACTCAATTCGTTTTTTCCAATACCATCTAACAACTATAGCATTTATTCTCAATGTCCAATTTGTTTTACCTTAATCGCCATCATGTTAAGACCTTCATTAAAGAAGTTACGGTTTAAATACTGAACCGAAAGCCCTACTGGGTATCAAAGCACCGAGCAGAGGCATATCAGGAGCGCCCTAATAATTGTCCAATATATGATTAAATTATATATATTTCATTACAAAACGTGGTATATTTATATTTTATTATACATTATATGAAATTCTTTCTCAAACCAAACAACTAAACTCACTAACTACACAGCCAATTCACCAGTTCAGTGACATAAAGGATTATTGAAATTATTTCCTGAAAACTCTTAAACTAACCAGGTTAACTAGATCTGTTTCCTGACTCCGTTCTTAAGGAAGTGGACAGATTCTGCAATGTAGTAGTCCTGGTGCAGCTTCAAGTCTCCTACAATTGCAGCTGCTTCTCTTGTTTTGGTTCTCAGCTTCTCTCCTTCCTCCAATATCATTGCTTGTCTAGGGATTTGGCTATGTCCATGTTTACTGATGACCCATCTTCACTTCTCTCAACTTCTATGGCTAGACCCTTATCCACCAAAAAGCCTTGCATTAAGAGGTTGATCAATAATGAAGGGTAATGCAACAAGGCTGTGGGCCAAACTGCAGAGTTTCAATTACAGAACCCCAGCCAGAGTGAAACAAAGACCCCCCAATAGATGGGGTGCCAATATTTCCTGCTGTGGTACCCATCCCATACAAACAATTCCTCTCTTAGATGTCCGTTCACCAAAACCAACAGGTAGAGAATCATGATCACTAATTGCCCAACTGGGTTTTCTCAGTGCCCATAAGAAGGGCAATTCAGACACCTCGAGTCCATAAGCTATCTCAAAACTTGATCTTTGCTCAGTTTGCACTCACTGCAAACCCCACAAACACAACTGACTTGGGTGCTTGCTTATCAAGCCACTCAAATATCTTACCCCAAGACCATCAACAGTTCCTCTCTCTGGCCTTTCTGGAGGCAGTAAACCTATGGGAATCACTGGCTTCCCAATTAATTTCTGGTATAGATTCAGAAATTCCTTCAATCTCGTAGCAACTACGAATTAATACAGCTTGAGAGGCACCAATTACCTTGGCAAGCCTTGCACTGTCACTTACCCCGGAAGCATTCACCTGGAAGCCTCCCTCTTGAAGGGCAATTGCCTCGTGACTCTTATAAGCCACTGACGATGGAAAAGTCACCCATTCTGGTTTTACTGTTAGACTTTCGGGCAATAGGCCAGCTTCCCTTGCACCTGGTGGTCCAATGAATGCTAGCGCTGCTGCAGTAAAAACAGAATAGAAGATTACCTTTACCTGAAACTCTTGGGCAATCTCTTCCACCCAGTGGACACAGAAATCACAAATTATCCAATCAGGTAGCTGATTGGCCACTAACTGCTTCACCGGATGCTGCAACTGATCATATGCCAACTTCAAGTACTGAATTTTATCAAATGGAATGTCCACGGTGGCCTCAGCACCTTCTGGCAAGAGCTCTTCGTCTAATAATGGCAATGGAAGTCCCACCATCTCCACCAAATGAGCCAAAGTTGAAGCAAGTTTGGGAAGTCGTTGAATGTTTTTGGGAGTTGATATGAAGGTGACACGAACACCAGCTTTGGCTAAGGCTTTGGAAAGCTGGAAAAATGGCATCAAGTGGCCAAAGGCAGACCAAGGAAGCATCACCACATGAACTGTATTGCCAGCCATTTTTCCTCCCTTTCTTCCCAGCTGCTGCAAATGCAAGCACCTTGTGTTCCTGTTGGGGGATAAAACACAATCTCTTGTAAAGATCTGTGAGGAGCAATGTTTGTTCATAAAGAAGAATATGATGTTATCAGTTTGATGTGATAAATATCACCGACAGGAGACTGGACTTTTCTGTCTTCTTCTTCAGACTATCCAAATATCAAAGTCCCTTCATTTGTTAGGGAGAGGCTACACCTTTTCCATGTGTTAGGTTTGTGTCTAAGAATTTGAGAGGGATCAAACCGTCCCCACCGAGCATCAAACAGCAACAGGTGCTCTGCTGTGCCACTAATTCAATTGCTCATAAACCTTATCTTTAATACTACTAGAAGTTATTAAAAGCAGCTACCCAAATATACTGAATAGAATGTACCTCTTAAAAAGTTTAATTTTAATTTAATATCAATAAATTTTTTTTATTTTTTTATTTAATTATGCATTATCAAATCTCATTTTTAATCTTAAAAATATATTATTTACTAATTTTATCTTTTAAAAATTAATTATTTTAATTTAATTTCTTAAATTTTAAATTATTTATAAATTTTATTTTTTATTTCTTTTATTTTTATTAATTTAGTTCTTTTAAAAAAATAAAATTATTACAAAAAAATTAAATTAATAAAATTAATCGCTACAAAATAAAATTAATAAAAGAAGTATCAATAAGGACTAAAAACAAATTTTACTCAAAAATTTAACTCTTAAATCATTATTATCATAATTAATAGTTTTTAATTATATGACAACTAACAACAAATAAATTAATAGATTAAAAAATAAATTATTTCAATGAAAAATTTTAAAACTATTTTCATCTCTCCTGTTGTTTGATTGAAGTGAAATAAAATAGAATTTACAATATATTATTCTCATAATTATTTCATGTTTCATTCTTAATATAATATATATATACATACACTTTCCTTGGACCATTTTTTATATTACATTTTTTGCTACAATATTGCACTTGTTTCATTTCATCCGTTTCTCTTTACTATCTCATATAAATACGTATCTTTTTCTGATAAACTATATAAATACATATCTAATCTAATCAATTGCATTGCTCATTTAAATATTGCTTAATACATATGGATCTAAATTTGCTGTACTCATTTCCTATCTCAATCCATGTTCCGCCAATAATAATGCACCACCTGTAAAACAAAAGCACATCATCATTTTAATAAAAATAAACGTTAACACATCATGGCTCACTTGGTTGAACATTTGCTTATGAGTTCTTGATAAGAGGATCGACAGAACATCCCACTCTCCTTCCCCCTTCCCCCTTCCCCCTCCCCTTAGGGTTCCTTGTGTGGAGCGTCCCTAGGTCTCACTTAAATTGAGTTAAATGACAATATAAAATTGTATATATATAATAAAACTGAGTTAAATATAATAAATATTATTAGATAAAGTATATTAAACATTGACTTAATTCAAATAAAATTATAATTATTAAATATTAGTCTCATAAATTTTATTTCAATATTTTACAATAAATAAAGGTTTCTTCAATATTATTTCTTTTTATGAGAGCATTAGTACTTCTAATAATTAGTGATCAATATTTGATCAAGTGTTTTATTTTGTTGATATACATTCAACAAACATTTTTCATAGATTTTTATATTTTATAATATGACTTAATATAAAATAGTGTCACAATCCTAATATTTAATTAAATATGACATGCAATTAAATATTGACAATTAATTATCAAAGATATCAAATTAAATATGACACATGATTAAATATGACTACAGATTAAATTTACAAGCAACTTACAATATTAAGATTTTCACTCTTAAGTGAGGGATTCATGTTATAAAAAAATTAAGAGTTATAATTATTTATAAGAAAATTAATTAAGTAAATTTTAATACATGTTTGAAAAGAATTAATTTTTTAAAAAAATTAATTTTTTTAAAATTCTTTTAAATAAAATTTTAATTATAAAATATTTTAAATACAAAATAAGTTAATATAAATATATATATTTTATAATTTATTATATATATACATATATTTTATTATAATATTAACCATCAATTAAAAACAAGCAATTAGTTCATATAATTTTAGTTAATTTAAATTTTAGTCTCTATAATATTTTTTTATATCAATTCTTATAGTTTTAATATTTTAATAATTAAAAATCATAAATATCAATCATTTATAGAAAATAAGAAATAATATCTTAATAAATAAAAAATATAGGGATTAAAACTTAAATAAGTAAAAAATATAAAAATTGATACCTTAACAATAAGAATCAAAATCTAAATAAATAAAATTATAAAAAGTAATATCTAAAAAAATTACATTAACTAAAATTTAAATTGAATAAAATTATATAAACTAATAATTTATTTAACCTCTCTTTTAAAGTAAACCTTGAAAGAAAGCATATCCCAAAATTAAAATATCACACTAGTATCTCTTTGACTCTAAAAAGAAAATAATTTTAAGAATTTTGTTAATATTTACTCTAAAAATACATGTTATAAAATTAAAAATAAAATTTATTAAATAAAATATAAAAATATTTAATATCTTAAAAATTCAAAACAAATTTAACTACTTCTTGGACAAAACTCAAATAAAAAATCAATTAATTGGCCTTGGCACTTTCACTTTGATATGGTAGCTAACCTTACCTTCCCCCAGTCTTCTCCCTCCGCCACCGCTCTGCAAACCCTTGCAGCTCCAATCAATTACCTCGCCGGAGACTCCTTTCTCCGTCCCATTATCCATCGGAAAACCCCGCCTACCGCCAACTTTCACGGTTCCCCAGCTCTCTACTCAATTTAGCCGATTTCGCACATCAACCCCTCACTGTTGAACTTCCCTATTCTAGGTCTCCGATAATCATTACTCAAAGGTATAGGGCTCGCTTACTTCTTTCGGTAACTCTAATACAGCTCTGCTGCGAAAAAGTCTTGGTTTTGCTTCAAATTTCGGGGCATGTAGTCTTCCTTTTGCCTTGTTAGTTCGGGGATGTTTTTCTAACTGTCTTTGTTGAATAAATGGTGGGGTTGGTATCTTTAAACCTTATTTCGGATGACATTTGGTATCAGACTCAAAGGTTTAAGTTCTTTTCAGTTTTGTCGCGCGGATGATTTGGGCAGTTGATATCTTCTTTCGGTTTTTGTGATTTAAACTGGTTTTTTGGATGATTCAATCTCTCTTTTGTAGCTCTGGGAATTTTTCATACGCTTATTTGTTGAGTGTTTGATGAGAAGTGTCTGAATGTGTTTATTTCAGCATTTAGTTTATGTGCATTGGGTGTATCTTGTCATATTTAAATTTTAAATTTGTTCTAGGTCATGAGACTTCCTGCCCTTTATGCATGATTGATTTTTTTTTTTTTTAAATCTAGCTTATACTGGGAATGGGTATTATATTTTTAGCGGTAGGCTTTGGCTTTTGTCGAAGTGCATTTGATGTTGTTGTCAATGATGCATACTGCGATGTTTGATAGTAGAGACCATGAATTATTTGATATTTTGATGAAGTTTGGCTTGCCAACATCTGGTTTTCTTTTGGCATCGTTTCTATATCATGGTTACAATGGTTAACCACCCTTTAGTTACTTGGTGGCTGGCTGAAACAAAAGCAATATGCTTCAGATTTTAGTTTCTTTGTGGTTAATTTCACAAAGATGATACTCTATTTAATTGATCATTATCTGGTTTTACTTGTCAAGCTTCTTCAAAGATCTTGTTGTTTGTTTTGGTTGCTTGTTGAACAATTGTAATTAGTAACAAGAATTTCTGAAATGTGATGCACTGTTGGGAATTAGGGAGGAATCCATGGAGACACAATCAGATGGTAACGAAGATGCCATAGCTACTATTAAAGACATAAGGCAACAGCTCGAAGCTCGCATAGAGTCCCAACACAAGGCCCATATGGAGCTGCTTGCTTCTATACAAGCCATAATCCCCAATCTTGTGTCTTCTCTTGATCTCTCTCTCAAGGTTGTCTCTTCTTTCAATCATCGTCCTTTTGCTCCCACCCCTTCTCTGCCTCTGCCTGATCCCAAATTGAATCCGAAAAAATCTGCCGAACTAACTCACCGAAATGCTGAAACCTGCACTGACCATTCTATTGAGGCCGACTTGACAAATCCCAAGAATCAAAAGCCCAAAACATCTCTGGAGTCAAACCCAGTTTGCCAGGTGGAATCTGAGAGTGTAAGTCTGTTAGCGGTGGTTCGATCAATAGTCGCTGTTTGTCTGTTAGGACGAGTACCCTTCTCGCCAATTGATTCTTCCACTGTGTTAAGGAAATTGGAGAATGATCAGACAGTGACACCAGTAGAGAAGGCTGCACTTCAGGAGCTTGGGGGGGATTCGGGGGCAACACTTGCAGTGGAGCTAGCTTTGAAGTCCATGGCTGATGATAATGGCAGTGTTGAACTGGAGGAGTTTGTGGTGAGTGGCAAATCGAGAATTATGGTTTTAAATATAGACCGAACTCGGCTTCTGAGAGAATTGCCAGAAAGCTCACAGTATCAGCAACTTGAATCAAGTTCTGGAGATGGGAATGTGAATCAAAATCAAGGTCAGCAAATCACTACCAGTGGCACTAATGTGAATGGTGGTTTGCTTGGGATGGGAAGGCCAGTTCTGAGGCCAATGTCTGATATGTGGATGCCCCATGGGGACCCCCATTTGTCAGGGTTGCAGCCAATGTTTTCAGGAGGACCAAGGGGAGCACCCAAAGTAATGAGCATGATGGGGACACATAGAGGTATAGGTATTCCTTCGATGCATAGACTCCCATTGGGGCCAAATGCACCAGGGAGTAGTCCTAATGCAATGCCACAGAAACCAAGAACTTTAGAGGATGAGATGAAGGATCTTGAAGCCTTGTTGAATAAGAAATCATTTAGGGAGCTGCAAAAATCTAAAACTGGTGAGGAGCTTTTGGACCTAATTCACCGGCCAACTGCAAGGGAGACTGCTGTAGCTGCTAAGGTTCTTGAAATTTACTGCCCACTTTCATAGTTTGTTATTCGTTGCTTTGGATTTTCATCTTTGTAAGAATATGAGATTGCAAAATTAAGCTTTGGTTGCAGTATTGAAAGTCTTTTTACCTAGACAGCAGGAATGGATCATTCCTGAAGTCGTGTTCCACTTATTAGCACTTTAGCAGATATCACAACATCTGGGATCCCCATTAAAGCAAGTTCAAGAGCCATAAAGTAAATACATGATATAATTAGTAGAAGAAAGAAAAGAGGGGAGATTAAGAGGAGATAGAACATATGCTCATGCTTAATATATTTCTGAACTTCTGGAAGTGTTTCTTTCGGTTTTTTTTTCCTTTAACGTTCTCCTGATTTTCACACTCATACAACTGTATGCTCCCTCAGTGTTCTAATAGTATATTCCTTTTCTCTTCCCATGATAAGTGGACTAAGGTGGTCTCCTATGTTTATACCCAATAGGCCATTACTCACAAGACGCCTAAGAGAGATTCAAAATTGCCTAGACAACAGCGATGGGTGGGGGGCTTATTGTATATATGTATCAAGTATTGATTGCTACTCACTCTTTGTTTTACCTACCTAGTGACAAAGAGTTGATTGTACTTTGGACTTGTAAAATGAATAGTGCCTTGCAGCCCTTCCATGTATGGCTATAATTTGCTCTACACTAGATTTTCCCTTTTCTTGTTGTCTTTCCCTTGTGCTTGGTGTAAAATTTTAGTGCACTCCAGCATTATGTACAGTTTCATCTAATCAAGCTTGTTTCGATGTCTTGTTTCAGTTCAAAACAAAAGGTGGTTCTCAGGTGAGGCAATACTGTGACTTACTGACAAAAGAGGATTGCCGACGACAGTCTGGTTCCTTTATAGCATGTGATAAGGTCAGTGACAAGGACAATATATTACTGTTTCTTAGTAACACACCAACATGTATGTGATCACCACACTTTTAAAATTCATTTGAACTTTGAACTTATAACAATTCCATGTATTTTTCACATAAGGCAGCTAGTGAAAACATGAATTGCTTAGTTTCAAAAATCGAGAACTGTGTTGTAAATCAGAGGACTTATTTTCCAAATTCTGGATTGTGAGTGGTATTGTATTTTTGTATTGCAAGATACAGTAACAAACTGATAGATAGCTTAAAAGACATAAATGTATATACCTATAACATGAAGAAATACTTGAAATTGTAATATTAACGCAAGCTTGACAATATTAAAGTCACACATGGCAATTGATAAGCTACTAAGCATTCCATGAATAACCATAAGTCTGATGTAAGCCACAAATAAGCTTACAAATCATAAATTCAAAAGTTTGTGGAACACTGGAGTAGAGAGGAGGCTTCAATCGCCAAGTGCTTAGTTCCTCACATACTCTTAAGACTGAAGATAATACTCAGGGTTGTGATAATACTTTTGTTGTTTTTTTTAACACTGATTCTTGCAAAAGCACTCTTGGTAGAAGCAATTCTCACAACAGAAATTCTATATCAAAGGCCATAAGGGTGCTAGTAGAATCTAAATATGACTGATATGCTCAACCTAGATCAACTCTCGTTTTATTTATGACTAAGTAAATTAATTATAGATAAACTCTCATCTTATTTATGAATAAGATAGCAAATTAACTATCTTCAATGACAGTATGGTCTATTTGCGTATTTAACCCTTCATCTGCAACCTGTTGCTTGACTATTCGAGGAACTAATCTTGACTCAAACCCCCTATATGATTAACAAAGGGTTATCTGGCCAGTCAGATCCCCCTGGACACTCCCTCTGATTTCCTTTCTAAGTCATTTACTCTATATTAGTTTAAGCTGGTATGCTGATTGACATGCGGTTTTCAATGTGATGTAACCATGAAAATTGGTAGTTACATTTTTAATTAGCCTTTCTTGATGTACTTTAGTGATCCTTATCTTGACAGGTTCATTTTAGGCGGATCATTGCTCCTCATACTGACATCAATTTAGGAGACTGTTCTTTTCTTGATACCTGCCGACATATGAAGGCATGATTTTTACCTCTGATTCTATCTTATTTTTTATTTGTCTTTATTTGAGTTATGTTTATCATTAGTTTGAGTTATGTTATTCTTTTGTCCTTTGATAGACATGCAAGTACGTTCATTATGAGTATGACCCTACACCTGATGTGTCTCCAACGATGATGGGTGCTCCTCCTCCTCCAAAACCACTAAAGCCTCAGCGTGCTGAATATTGTTCTGAAGTGGAACTTGGTGAGCCACAATGGATTAACTGTGATATACGTAACTTTAGAATGGACATATTAGGTCAATTTGGAGTAATAATGGCAGATCCACCATGGGATATTCACATGGAACTGCCTTATGGAACAATGGCTGATGATGAAATGCGCAGTCTTAATGTCCCTGCTTTGCAGACCGATGGTCTTATTTTTCTATGGGTCACTGGACGCGCAATGGAGCTTGGACGTGAATGGTATGTGCACTTGTCTCTGGTCGTATGCTAATTGTTATTTTGATCAGAAATCCTCTATTATCTGATTAGCATAACTAATAAAAGATTAAGGCTGCTTTTTGTTAATGCTCTGTATTTGGCTTGCATATATTTCATAATGCCCCATGCAGCTTAGAACTTTGGGGATATAAACGTGTCGAGGAGATCATTTGGGTGAAAACAAATCAACTTCAGCGAATAATCAGAACTGGTCGTACAGGTCACTGGCTCAATCACAGCAAGGAACATTGCCTTGTTGGAATAAAGGGAAATCCTGAAGTAAACAGGAACATTGACACTGATGTTATTGTCGCCGAGGTCCGGGAAACAAGCCGCAAGCCAGATGAGGTTTGTATTATATTAACCTAAGTTCTGATACTTAATGATGTCCCTTAATGCTTTGAATGATTTTATCTCTAAAAAAAGTGGTCCATAATAGTCATTGACATTGTATCTATAATTTTTGCTGGAGGATATCTTAAGCTCTCCCTTGTTGTACTTTCCCTCTATTTCTCTAATAAAATTTCTTTTTCTATCCAAGAAAATGTCATTTTCATGATAATAACCTTGGCCAAGACAAAAAGAACTTATTAAAAGCCATTACATGACATCTTTTACCCAGTGCCATTCTACATTCCTGATGTTAAGCCTGTGTAAGTTGTCAATATTTATTCTTGCAGATGTATCCTATGCTGGAGAGGATAAGTCCAAGAACAAGAAAGCTGGAATTGTTTGCTCGCATGCACAATACTCATGCAGGGTGAGTTTTCTTGACTGATATCTGTTTCTTTGGGATTTTTCTTTTTCACGGTGTTCTTAAAAATAGTTTGATTGAGATTGAGTCTACTGGATCTGAAATTCTTGTTGATGCTTTATGAATGGAGTTTGCATGATATTGTGCAATTAATCAAATGCTTTCTTATCATGTGGTTATGATTTTTTGGACCCACGAATCTGTTGCGAACGTGAAAGCCTCGATAAATGGCTAGTTTTTCAAATTTGCAGTTGTTGGTTTAGGGCCAAAAAGTCGTCCTTGTAGATATAAATCTTAGGCTGTTGGTGGTGTTCTTTATTATTGATTACGTTCCCCATTGTTCCATCAGATGGATGTCACTTGGTAATCAATTGAATGGTGTAAGGTTGGTTGACGAGGGGCTGCGGGCAAGGTTTAAGGCTGCTTACCCAGATGTGGAGGTGCAGCCCCCATCACCTCCCAGAGCTTCTGCTATGGAAGTAGACTCTAATGTTGCTACTCATACGAGGAGTCCATTTACAGTCACAGAATCTAAGTCCAGTGCAACACAGTTTGCAGAGCCTGCAGCTCCAGAAACTTCCTATGCTTCAGAGGAGAAGTCAATGGCCATTGATGTGGACATTGGCTAAGTTTCCACTGATTCAATCATGATAGGTAGGGACAATTCCTTGATAAAGCTGAAAGGAAGACAACATTTTGACCTTTATTAATTTGTATCTCTTCTCGCATTTCTTTTCTTTTTAGGAGAGGGTAAGAGTAGCAAGGTTTTTGAGAAGAAATACGTGATTTGGGTGAGGATGCTTATGTAAATTACAAAAGCGTGTAGAAGTTATTTATGAGGAGTGTTGTAGAAGTCTCATTCTAGTAGTACTTCAGGCTTCAATATTGTGAATTTGTTGTGTTGTTTGAAGTGAACATGTGATTAGTAAGTTCAAGAATGTAGTTCAGAGAGGCCATGACATCTAGATAAGTTGAAGCAAGTGGAATGCTGAAGCTTCTGGAGGGTGCATATTGTGGTAACTGGCAAGGCACCGTTGCACAGATAGATGAAGCTCCTTGTTTTGGCAATGGCCAGGCACTCCACTGGGGAGTGTAAGTCCTTGTGTGGAGTAATGTTATACACAGAGTTCCCAATGCTCATAAGCAAGACCGGATCTTTAATGTTGCAGCTCTTGTAGAAATCCTGTGACTTGAATAACTGAATCTTGACCTGGTGGATACAGAAACACTGCGTATATGATATGAAGGGGGAAAACAGGGGAGCCAATAAATTAGATCCAATAAATTAGATGAAGACTTTTTCCTGTTTAAGAACCCTGATGTGTTAAATCATTTATTTTTTGTTATCTTTTGGAATGAAAAGAGTAGAAAAGAGATTAGGGTACAGCCAGAAAGGGGATGAGTATAAACTTGCAGAGCTAATCACCAGTCTGGAGATTGTGATATGTAGACCATTAGGAGGTAGTCTTTCGGGTTGCTGAGGTGAGTACTCCCTAGTGAAGTTGACCTAAAATAGGTGGATTCAATTTGCTCGATATTGAAATCCAAATATGAAAGGATTGAATTTTATCTACTGAGTATAATGACATATCATTAAAAAAAACTTGATTGTGATAATAATTATTTATGCTACGTTTGTGTTAGATATCAATCAGTGTCCATCTGTGTGAAGTTGTTTTTTACTTCCTCCAAATGCACAGCTTAAATGCCCGTTGATAGTGAAGAAAAATCAAAACAAACTGGTCTCTAAAAAGTAAAACTTTTTAAATTTGCTAATATATGATTGAATGATAAAATAATTTTTTTTAAGGGGTAAAGGATCAAAATTAAGTTTAAATAAAAAAAATTAAGATTTATTAGGCAGACAGTCTATATTAAACCATTAAATTAAGCAGGTCTTCTGCCTAAAAATTTCTCCTAAAAACATCTATATCTCAACTTTGCAGGACCGACACAAGCAAGTGAAAGACCAAAATCTTCTGACGCTAATTTTGACTTAGATGCAACAATTATTGTGGTAAAGATTAATGAACATAAAATCATTTTTTAAAAGTAATTTTTTGTAAGAATTTATTTTCTAAAAATTGTTTTTTAAAAATATTTTCTCCTCCAATTACCTAAACAAACACCCGGTTGAGCAAGGACTTGAGAGTAGGGACACCCAGGTGAATTTATTGAGTGCTCTGTGCTTATTAATATAGGTATAATCTTGTTGCTGTATCAGTCATTTCTTTCAGGAGGTCTAGATTCTAAACAGGGAAAGATACAAAAAAAGAAGTCCATAGAAGACAAAATCACATGAAACGAGTGGAAAAGGTGAGATTTATGAAAAATTCTTTCATAGCTTTAGTTAACAATGAGTCATTTACTTTATTTGATAACTCCTATTTTCTTGAAGTAATTTTTTTTTTCGTTTTCCTCATTCGTAAACTCATCTTTAAATACTCACCCTTTCTTTTACTTTTTAAACTGTTTTTTTTTTTTAAATTTTTGTCCAGGTATGTTTAGTGTTACTACACTTTTAGTTTGGGAAATAGAACGCAAATGGCGACGAAATATTGTATCAAATAATGGTTACCTGTTAAATGTTTGGGATATTTACCACACGTTTGAGCTGTGGTGACATCCTACTCTATAGCTTGTCATGCGCTTTATCAACATTTCCACCTTAATTAATTAGTATTTTATTTTTTGAGTTCATACCTCCTTAATTCGACCAGTTTTGTTACATGGCCCAACGCCCACATGGACAAAATAAGATGTTCATTCCTCCAGAATTGGTTTTATCTGGGCTCCTAGGCAGTTTTTTTCTTTTTTTGGTCCTGAGGCTCCTGGGCAGTAAATCTAGCAGTGGATAAAGTTGCAAAAATGAGACTTAATGGCTCTCTCCCTCAGAGATGGTGGAGTGCTCTGCCTGCAGATCTATGTAAAGTGCTGCGTCAAGATTTCCTATAAGACAGTCGTGTCGAAGAAAACAAGCAATCTACGCTTTAATGGTTATCTTTTTTTTTTTTTCTGCTGTACTGTCTTTTGGGTTGTTCAGCCTTTGTTTCGGCTGCTGTTCGACATTGTTTTCTCAGCACAACTGACCAAAAAAAAAAAAGTAAGAATCGGGCACAGTAACATCACTTATACCAAAACAAAATCCTTACCCACGTGTGCTGTGACAAGAGGACGCACCACGCCTTAAACGAAAAAAATTTATGCTTCTATTGTAAATTTGTAATGCTGATTAAAGTGAAAACTTTATTTATTCATTTTTTTATAAGTAAGTTATCTTCGAAATACCCTTTCCCTTCTTCTGCTTTTTATGTATCACTACTCCATGTGTCTCTCTTTTATATCTCTTATCTCAAGGAACATGCCTCACCATTAATTCGGCAAAGGTTTAGTTCTCTCTTTCATTTCTTTTACTTCTCTTATTACTTTCTTTTACTATCCATGCATGAACCATGATCATTATCACTTTTGTCAAGCTATCTGCAACTAATTACTACTATATATGTCAAGGTTAACTAATAATAATAAAGACAAAGGTGAAAATTCCATGTGTTGAAATATTCTGCCCTTTCTTTTCCATTTTCCTAATCCCAATGTGGTCAATCAACCAAGGTTTTGTCCCCAGCCTTTAACTTTGATCCCTTTCATCGATGGTCCCTTTATTTGGATTCGACGACCGATAACATTAAAAGCAAACCGCACGGTACTTTCCTTCACATACAATCTCTCAGACTCAGACCAGTCGTCGAGCCATGTCCAAAGAAGATTAAAGAATGTAAAAGCCATTTATGCTTCATATTTTGAGTAGTCTATAATCTATATTCTCCCACATTCAGTCTTACCTGCAGTTGTTAATTATAATACACTGAAAGGCATGCGTGTGCTTGCTAATTAAAAGTTGAAATTCAACGTACACTTCAAGTAACATTCCTTAATATTCTGATGGGATGAGGAACTGAATTTCCTGCCATCTATTGTTTTTTCAACTGCCCATCTTCCCCATCTGTCTCGGTCTTTTTGTCTAGATCTCCCTTAAATCAAGCAATGATCATGAGATCAAAAGTTCAAAAGTGTTGGCAAGGATATCTATGGCAAATCCACTTACAAACCCCGAGGGGAATTTGCTTTATGATCTGCTCAGCTAAAGTTTATCAAAGGCCTGATGACGAAAGATCAACAGTATTTGCACGTAGCACACTTTGCTCAGAACTCTAAAAAAGAAGAACACAATGATGACTTATATCCAGAAGAATATATAGAGGAATACTTTGCTAAATACACCCAATTAATATCAAAAGCAATAATTAAAGGATCATAACAAATAAAATAATCAAAAATGGAAACTCATACATGGTAGTACAGGTTTATACATGAAAACAAAAGTCATTCACAAGTTAATTTTTTAAAAGTGTGTTGTGTGAGAGAGAGAGAGTAGAGCTCTAATACTTTTATGCCCTAAATGCAAAAACCATCATATATGTAACCATACATAAATTAACACATATAGAAAGGGAGCGACCTCTACATTTGGATCATGAGTAGTCTTCACACCATTAACAACTCATGCATGCACATAATCTACATATAATTATAATCAACTTACTTTCTTTAAGTGCATCACAATAAATCAGGGGTAGTGAAAGGATCCATGAACCCACTAACTATTCAACCTATCCAAAGTAAAATCCAATCTAATCCAATCCATCCAATTATAATAATAAATTTAATGGATGGATTGAATTAGATTAATTTTAATTAATGGATGGTTAGTGAGCAAAACACAATCATTGGATATCCAATTTTTTAACTTCCTCATAATTCAATGGATCTTAATAAATCTACCGAATCTATTTCTTAACTTCCACAGTGAACCTTGCCTAAGCTACTGTCACTGCGTTCTTTGCATTTTTTGGTGAATGGAATATCTTAGTTGCCATGTGTGCAAGGCCATTGTGGAGAGATTAAGAGAGGGAGGAAAGGATGGAGAGAGAGTGAGAGGGAGAGAGAAATTTAAATAAAAATAATTTTAAATGGATGGTTTGTATATCCATCTAGTAAAATAAATTAATGAATGTGTTGAATAATTATCCATTTAATGAATCATAGATGGATTGAATTATTTTATTAAATTTTTAATGAATCTTAAATGGACAAACGGTTTATTTTTGACCCATTCATCATAATTCAATTCAAAATTTATCTAATCCATCCATTTGTCACCCCTACAATAAACTAAAAAGAGAAAAGGTGATCACTAGCCTTTCATGGACTTAAATGCCCTAATATATTTGCCATTCAACTAGTCTAGATTTTAATTTAATTGAACAGACCTAATTACTTGTATTTACTCCATATTAACTTAAATTTCCAACGTACTTATCTCTAATAATTTTTGTAGACATATTTATCGACAGGAAAAACATATGCCTAGGTTTATCTAGCAACAATTAATTTCTCACCCATGAAATATGCATATCAAACTTGAGCCAAATTATATATATATATATATATATATATATATATATATATATATATATATATATATATATATATATATTGTTACTAATATTGTGCAAATTGGCCCTCCATCACTAGTGACATGGAGATTGTGAGTGTTGTTTATCTTGAAATAATTTGAAGTTGCTCTTTAATTGTTCTTTCTTTTTTTTTTTTTTTGCTACTCATAATATATATAGTTGTTGGAGTGCAAAAATTACATAAAAAAGTTATTGCTATTTGAAAATTGAGATTGTGAACCTTTGATTTAATAATTTCCTTCCAGATGCAAATTGTTGCTTTTTCAAAAAATGAAGTTCTTTCAATGTAAGTTACGATGTTCCGTTCCCTTCTGATAATTTCCTTTTCTTGTTCATGGCCATGGGGAAACCAAGAAGAAAGCATTGTCTCACACTAACATGCATGGAAACCTGTAAACTTAGAGTTTTGAAAATCCGAACATTTTGGTTCCAATCCAGTGGATGGCCACGCCCACAAGGTGGGGTCTAGGTAGTTTGCGTGCATGAGAGGTTAGGTTTAATACTCCGTACCATTATTGTAAAAAAGGGGGGAAAAATCACTCTTACTATTTGCTAAATCCCTATCATCAGTCACGTTAGATAGAATGATAACTTTAGAAATGAAATATCTTAAAAAGTCATTTCTTTGTTTAATATATAAAATTAAAGTTAATCAACATAAGATAAATGTCACTAAAAAAAAGTAAATTTAAAATTTTTCATGTGTATATTATGGATGCATGTATATTTTTGGGAACAATATTTACTTTTAATTTTGTAACTATGGGCCAGGATATCTAGCAAATCCTACTTACAACTTATAATAAGAAACATAAATTTTGCTACTCAGTCTTTGGTTTTTTGCTTCCCTCACACATGAGACACTTATTTCATGATGCAAAACGAGAAAAAAAATTTATCATTAATGTACATTTGCAATTCCTGTGAAGAATTGAATATTTTAATTTGTTATGTCATCACTATATAAAATTCGATGGTTTAAATTTATTCAAGAATAATAGTTGTTAATTTATAAAATTAATGAGATTATGTTGAAAAAAGAAAATTTTAAATCTTATTCCATGATATGAAATTACCAATTCCACTTCTCTTTTAAGAGAAAATGGTGAGCATTAGTTATGTGGAATATATAAAGCTTAAAATAGAAACATAATTTTTTTCACTAACAGATAAATTCTCGTTCTATAAAATACAGCACAAAACAAAATCATTATTACAAGAAACCAGCATGCAGTTACTTGAGTAGTACAAATATGCATTGTGGGTAGACTCAGCAAGCTAAGGTGTGACAAATCAAGTAATTCTATTTGTTCTTCTCTCGTTATTCTCTGAGTGTTTGTGTAAGATCTCACCACTTTCCAGATATCAATGGCCCCAAAGATAGACATCCAAAAGATTTTCTCACTCGCCGGTAAGTCACCAAGTGGTGGAACTAGTGCTTCATCCAGTTCTGGTTCCGGTTCCGGTTCCAGTTCCAGTTCCAGTTCCAACGGGACAAAACCATTAACTATGCAGCAAATCCGCTCTGGCAAAAAGGGATGATTCACAAGGAACCACAGTTAATTTAGCATTCATGCATATATATCATCACTATTACCCACCACCACCATGGCATCATCGTCTCTGCAGTACGAGTACTTTCTTTGTTTTCCTTTCTCTTTCTGTCTTCGGTTGAATATGTATGTCCTTTCGTTGTTTTGTTTAGACCAAGGAGTCGTGGTAAAATGTGTCCTTTCATGTTGTATAAATTAAGAGCTACAAATAAAAGTGTGTTTGTTTGTCCTCGGACTTTGTCTTTGGGGTTGTATGTTTCCTTTCTTGTTGCGTACTATAGATGCTTCTGGTAGTCTCTCATGCATGCATGATACTTTAAGCTGGTTCTGAGTGACAGGGAAATTGTCATGTTGGGTGTGGCCATGCCTGACCTGAACTCGGGGAGGCAGATCATGTATTTGACTCAACTCAACTGGAGTTTAGTACTTGTACATCTCAAAAGCTAGATCTTTGCTAAACCTGCATATATCACTGCCCCATATATGTATCCAACAAAAGTATAGTGTAGTACATGATGAAATAATGTAGTAAATAAAAGTTGGTTTCTTTAACTTGGCGGTTTTTGTTGTGCTTTGCTTTTGCTTGAACATTTCAGCTCTCAACAGAAGTGGGTTCTCTGAGCCACCGGAACAAATTGCACTTGGGCAACCCTAACTCTAACGCATAAGCTGTTTTAACTTTTAAATATCTGAAGTGCAGATTACACTTTTCTGTTTCTTTTTCACTTTCTTTTTTGTCTTATAGGGGATCCTCGCCCTGCACCCACAGACCCAGACTGAAGCCACAACTCATGTTTTTTACTTTTTTTTATTCATTCTTCTCCGGCGACTACACCGGTTGCTTGGTGAACTTGATCTCTATCTCTGCTTTCTTTCTCCCAATCGATAATTATCTTATCTTAATTCTCACTTTTAGTTCTTATTAAAAAAAAATAAAAAACCATACGTGGTTTTATCATTTTAATAATTTATTATAAATTTAGTTATATATACAATATTTTTAATTATAAATGTGTTCAAAAATTATACATCATTATGAATTAATTTATATATTTAACAATCACTTTAACACCGGTGCTATATATGTGTGTGTGAGAGAATAAAAGCTTGACTTTAATCCGCTCCAGCCTCAACTTATTAAATATTAAAAATTATAATTATAACAATTAAATGTATGTAATTCATAAATGTTTAAAAACTTATCAAAACCTTCTTATACCAACATTTCAATATATTGTGACCAGCTAAAACAATACACTTACAATACAAAAATCATTAAAATCTTTAATATTGTAACCAAACTTTGTGAAGGTGCGATGATAAAGTGAAAGACAAGAGAAAAAGGTTGTGTTTTGTGAGGGATTACGGCATAATACTAAGGAAAGACAAAATACGCTGTATTTTTGTGAAGATGTAAAGTATGGTGAAGTCTAACGGCAATTTTAAATTTCTTCAATTCATCACACCTTCTGTGATTGGAACATGCTATTGGGTTTGTTTTTTGTTATGCGGGCGGCAATAGTGAAGGGGAGTAGCAATAATGGTGGGCAGTGATGATGGTGGTGACCCAAGCGCTTCCCATATAATGCATTAATGATTTAGCAGTCTGGCTACATTATTGAACAGAATACGAAACTTTTATTTTTGTTGCTCAAAGTATACAAACTCGTAAATTTTATGAACCAAGAATCTGATTGAGAGGACTTCCAAGTTCGAAATTAAAGCGGAGTGACTGATCGCAATGAATATGCAATTGGCCTATGTTCACATTCAGAATTCATTATCAACAACAATACAACTTTTTATTAGTTACATGGTATTAGAGATAAGAAAATGGGACAAAGAATTTGAATTCATTGACAATTGAATATCTGACATCATACGCTAATCATAAAAATTGATGATGAGAAATACCAAAATTTAAGCACCTAAATGACCATTCAGAAAGATTACAAATTCAAAGCTTCAGCTATCGTTTACCCCCACCCCACATAACACATCCACTCTGACACACATAGGGACAACAGGTTGCATGCGTATGGAACATTGCGTCAATTATTTTGACATCGTAATGCCCAGGATTCTTTATTTTGTTTCTTCTCGTTTCCGACATCGTGGTCCATCTTTGTGGGCATAATGCAACAGAAATCACACCTCACTTCTTCTGGACTTTTCCTTAAATGAAACGTAGGATCACATGGGGAAAGATAGAGATAAAACGTAAGTGTAGACTGGATACATAGAATCGTCGAATCGTACACACAGTACTCATAGTACAATATATTTTTATCTATTATTATAAAAGTGGAGAGAGTAAAAGAGCTTAAATTTTAAATAAGTAATTACTAAGAATAACTTTCTATTATTCAGGATAAGGTATATATTTTCGAGATACAAAACCACTAAACTGAAATGTTACCATATTATAGTAATTCCATTCAATAGGAAACAATTCACATCAAGCTAATAATTCGTAGGAAAGCCATTGCCATATAATAGTATAGATAAAATAATAAATTTTCTGTAAATAAATTATGAATTTAATTTTAATTCGCTGTTACAGTAAAAAATTTTTATATTATTATTTAATCGTATGTTATATATATTATTAAAAAATTTTAATTTTTTAAATAATTATTGTTATAATTAATTTTTTTAATAATATATTAATATATTATTAAATGATAATATAAAAATTATTTTATAATTACAATATATTAAAAAATTAAATTATAAATTAATGGTTGAACTTTTTTTATTATTATTATGATTTGGTCAGAAGCTTATCCTCGGTTAAACCCAGGCTTACCTGTAGGCCCAGGCTAAAACTTAAGTTTATTAAAAAAAAAATTAATATATTATTATTATACATGTAAACTAAATAACTCATGCTTTTTTTTTTGTTTGGTCAACTAAATAACTAATGCTTGATTTTTTGGCCATCAACTAATGCTTAAGTTTATCAAAAAAAAAAAAAACCAAGGCTTAAGTTTAGTCCCACTAGACAGGGGTTAAGCTAGTCGATGGGCCAAGGTAAGCCCAATAAAGATGCATTTTTGTGCCGTTTCTCAAACTAAAGTGGTATGACCAAAAAAAAAAAGGCAACGTACGTTTAAGACCACCGAAAAAACCAAATCGACACATGTCGTCGTCTTAAAAATTTGTGTATGGTTCTTCTATTAATCTATCACGAGTTTGCAACCAAAATCATTCAGTTGTTAAAAATAATTTGCTAATCATTTCATTTTTGTGTAATGAAGAAGAGTTATCTGTTAAGATCTTATACAAATATGAAAAAAGAGTTAAAATCTTTTTAAATAATAATTTTTTGAAAAAGAAAATATTAATTGAATTACCATCACAAAAGTAAAGTTCAGTTTCTCCCGACCACCTTCGTTATTTGCAGAATCTTTCTATCTTTAGGAAAAAAAATTCTGATAATATTGGTTACAATTTACAACTTTTAGATGAGTTTTCATTTATAATTATAATAAAAGTTATAAATTATCATTCAATTATTTATTAAAATAGAATTTCTAATTACATCTCCATTGTGGGTACCATATATATATATATATGTATGCTGTAGTTCTATGTGAAGTTGTTTAATGAGTTTGAGATTTGATGGAATGTTAGTGCACAGAACTACAGAAGCAATTTATACGTACTATCATTGTTGCATAATTATTTAATTAAAAAGTTGTAAAACTTATGCATCTTATGTTAGAGGAAAGCCTATAAGGTTAGGGCTGCCTACATAAGTTGGGAAAGATCCAGAAGTGAATTGATTTGAATGAAGAAATCACAATTGTGAGTTTGACATTATATCTCAATCTAAAATCTTAAAACATTAAATTTATAGATTTTTTGTACTTATATACTATTTATTTAATTTATTTCTATTTTATGTGATAATTTCACTTGTACTTAAATTCTAACATTTTATACTATATATAAGATATGTATCGTATATAACTTTGAGAGAAAGTCTAACTTTCATAAATTAAAAATTTGATAAGATTTCTTAAAGTTATGAATTTTAATATTATAATTAAAGGTTGATTTTAAGACCTGAAAAGTATGTAAAATCGATTAATATGACATTTTAAAAAAAATATATCAAACTTATTGTTTCTTTATTATATTATTTCTAAATATAATTTTAAAATCATTAATATAAATATTTTTTCCAAAACTCTTTATGTACCAATATATCAATCCTTGTGTAATTCATGCGCAGGTGTATTGAAGGATTAATGAAAATTTTCTTCGATAAAAATCTTAAAATGTTTTGCTGATTAAACTATTAATATGATAAGTCATTAGAAGTGAACTACTTGTAAATAGTTTGAATAATTTGTAAAAAGTAAAAGTTTAAATCTATTTACCACCATTCGATCAGAGGAAAGAAAAAATTAATATTTCTTAAATTTAATTTTAGCATAGTTTCCCCTTTCTTTAGTGCCAGGATTGTATTGTATCATCCCCTTGGGAAAACAACAAGCTGGTAACGAGCATTCTAGAAGAGACAAAAAATCAGGGTCCCCAAATTGGTTCCATTGGACTAAGCCGGTGTTCATAATAAGAAGATAGACTTTGATCGGTGGTCATGTGAGATGCACTAATTACACAAGACGCCCAACCCAAGCCTGTTTCTCATTAATGTAAACAAAAGAAAAGGCAGCAAATATGTTTGATGAAATTCCTCACAGAACTCCAATAGCTTGCCACTTTTGGCCAATCATGATTCATGACAAGGACTATATTAATCATATAGGTTTCAATTATATTATTCTCTCGAACTTACTCTCCTAAAAATTACTTTCCATTACTTAATCCTCTAAAACTTGATTTTAAATAAAAATATTACTTTTTTAATTAAATCAAGCTGAATATATGACACGCACACGTTGCGTAACCTTAACTTTAATAAAAAAAAGTTAGCACTTACTCTCCTTAAAATTTGAATTTTTTTATCATATAACTTTTTTCACATATATTTTTTAATCTCAATTTTAACAATGTTCTGTTTGATTTAATTAAAAAATTAATATTTTTACTTAAAATCAAACTTAAATTAAGTAATAAAAAAATTAATAAGTAAGTTGAGAAATGATTATATATGATAAGATAAAATGTAGTTTACCCAACCACATTTATAATCATCTTAGACAAGATGTGGTGTTTGGATAAGGAATAAAGCTGGTTCCACTACAATCCAAGAGGGTTGTTCTCTGGACCAGACAAATTAATGGCATCATCATCTCTAAAAAGGAACAGAAGGGGCTCGTGATGGCTTTGATACAAAAAGGTATCTCTCTTTGAATCACCATCCACAAAGGGCCAGTATTTGAGGTTTGGCCAAGGGGTGAGTGACTCGCGAGTGGAACATGCAGAAAAAGTTCAATACATCTTGTGCTCTAGAAGGCAAAAGCAAGGTACTACTAGTTAAGAAACCTTAGCCACGCTTTCTAATTTATTCATCAAAATTTAATTATTATTCACATAAAAAAATTGATTTAAATATTTTCATAATTTTTATATTAATGTGTAGTTAAGTCATTTTTTACCTAGTTTTGAAAATCGGATTGGACCGGCTGGTACTATTGGCCGGTCCAATTCAGTTCCTATGACCAGTTTAGCAAATAACTTTACATTTTTACAAAAGTGCTCCCAACTGGATTCAAACACAAGTTACGGGAATGTGAAGCAGCCGGCTTTATCACTAAACTAAACTATACTCTCATTGTATAATAGGCCTTATTATATATTTAATATAAAGTAAGGACATAGTTACAACTTTCAATAAAAGATCCTTATTTCGAACTTGGAATAAAAGGTCAGATGAAAGAAATATTATCACTATTCTAATATAATATTTATAATATATGAATTGTAAATTATGAATTATATTTATTTTGGTTAGTTTATATACTATATTGTTATATAGATTAATATAGTGTTGCTTACATGAATTTAAATTTTTTTTATTTTATGATACTATTTTTTTTACGTTTCAAATAATTTTATTATTGATTTATATTGTATTTTTATAATTTTTATTTATTTTATTAATATATATATATATATATATATATACTTGTACTTATATTTATATATAAATATAAATATATATTAATTATATTTCGGTTTGATCACGGTTGAACCATTAAATCTTGAATCAGTACCTCGACCAGTTCAATGACCGATTCTGTTTTCAGAATCATGCTTTTTACTTAGCCAAAAAAAAAATTGCACAATTGTCATTAGACATTCCAGTATTATATAGTCAAAATATAAAATAATTTGACATATTTGTTAACTATTGAATAAATAAGTAGTCTCTACTATTTAAGTATATTTAATAATCCTCTTTAATTCTAATTGAATTCTATTAAAAATTTTAATTTTTGTCCACCTGTGTAACATTACTCTAGGTTAACGCCTGATCTTAAATTTTGTGAAAGGCTCCTGTCGTTGGCTAAGATTCTATGGGCAATCAACTAATTAGCAAAGAAAACAAAAACAAACAAAAATAAGTTATAAGATTGTTTATGTACAAACAACTTAAAATAATCCGTACATTCACCATTTTACCAATAATATACCTTGGTAAGCTAAATAATCACTCCATGTGGTTAAACTAAAAAACCATTTACTAAATTATTACATAATATTTTTTTTAAAAAAAAATAAAGTTAAGACAGAATAGAGACTATTTTCTTTGTCATGGCTTTTGACAAAATTACAATAATATTTACAAATCATATATCAAAAAAAAAATTACCGATAACAGAAATCAAATTTAAACCTTACAAACGAAAGCTTTTCAATTCTTACTAACTGAATCAATCCGTTAAAGTTGTAGCCTTCAGGGTAAACATCTTGACAAAGTTAATCCATAATATCAAATTCTCTACATGCCTTCAACTTTACGGTATATTCTAAATCAGAAACATTTGTTGTATATCAATATTTTTATATCTATTCTTATACCACTTTATTTAAAAGAAAATTAGAGAATAAATGTGATAGAATATATGTTTTTTTTATTATAAAAAATAATATAATAAAAATAATGTACAAATATCCGCAATCTTTGTACTTTATACTTTGTAGTAATATCTTTTATTGCTCCACCCGTGAAGTGGGTCGGCAATGGTGGCGGTTGGCGTGAGCGTGAACGGGAGAGTGAGAGTGAGGAACTCCATTAAAGTTAAAGATCTTTTATTGCTCCACCCGTGAAGTGGGTCGGCAATGGTGGTGGGTGGCGTGAGCGTGAACGGGAGAGTGAGAGTGAGGAACTCCTTTAAAGTTAAAGCATCTGGGGCTAGAAGTAGGTCCCATTGATTTCATTCCAGCACAGTACCCCAAAGTAGTAACCACACCAACCCAATCACCCACTATTCTATTCTCACGCAACTTCTTCCCAAACCCACAATCCATCACACCCCTTCAATCCATAATTAGATCACCATAGCAAAACCGCCAACACCCCCCAAAACAACTCTCTGTTTATTCCATAAATCTCTGTCCATATAATGCTATAATGCGGTGACAAAATCTAGTTGTCCAAAATGTGTGTTTGGATTATATAGCATTTTCAGTAGGTTTGATATATAGGTGTAGACATTCTACTAGTGGAAATAGTGACCATTTGCAGCTAACAATTCAGGGCAGTGTGGCGGCAGAGATGATGAATTTGATAGAGCAAAAGCATGAACATTCGAAACCAACGTACCTACTATTTCTTGTGTCCTCATATAAACAGTGTTTGGGACCAGAAATTTAAAGGATGGTCGTATGTTAGGCATGAAACTATGAATGTTTGTCAAAGATTCCAAGTTGGAAATTAATTAAAACGGTTGTAAGTTTCTTTTCTGTGCTTTCATGTACAAATTATGTCCGGCCAAGGGAAAAGCAATGACTAAGAGGAAAGGGACTCGTTAAATTCATTAACTGAATGTGGTCAATTCTTATGAATACTTTAACTCATAAACTTCAATACTAAACGTTTCATCAATTTAATAGTTTATGATTTCACAGATTTTATGTCCACTTGAAAAGATGAGGGAGACTGGCTGATTCTTGTATTCCTCAACAGGTTCTGCTTAAGAAAAAACTTCAAAGCAGAAGGAAAAGAAAATGAGCATCCACTCATGGATTTGGAGAAAGAGTGGCGTCATACACAACTCTTATTCAAAGTTGCAACCAAGATTTTTAAGACTTGCACTCAACTAATCAATTATCATTATGTACCCAAAAAAAAAAAATCAGTTGTCATTTCTTTTGGTTTGCCATTACTCCTAGAGATAATTGCTTCTTTTATAAGCATAAATATACAGGGCTTATTTGTTTCTGTGCTTTAAGAATGACAGACTATTTAGTACATGTTTTCTCCCCTAACTTGGGGGACTTAAAAAGTATAGCTATACTTAACCATTTATTTATATAGAGAGATTAGATAATCACTCGATTAATTATTCATTTCAAAATAAGTAACTAAATAAAATAAATACTCATTTCAATTGCTGATTTGATCCTTTTATGCAAATAAGTTGTTAAACAATTCCTAAAACTCCGCCTTTTAAATTTTTAGAACCCATGAACCTGATGGCCTTAACTCAACTTCCCCTATAAATACTTGACATAGCTTCACTCTCCACATCTACCCAAACAAATTCCAAAGTGCCTTTTCTTAGGATGGAGCTCTTGTGGAAAACTCACATAAGGGTACAAGTGAGACTCTTTTTCCTCCTCTGTCATTCTGTCCATTCTAAGTAGCATCCTAGTCTTACTGTGCAAGTCTTCACTGCATATGCTTTGAGCTTCTGCAGGATAAACCCTTAGCAAAATTACACCTATACCTTCACTTTCTAACAATTCTGTGCATGGTTGCTTTCATTTTACAGGTAATTAGATTAGTTTCTGCTATCCTTTTGGTGACACTGCAGCTGAGTTCAGAGAGAGCGGAGGGCAGAAAAGCCAAAATTGTGACCACTTCCTTAGAGTACAATGCTATAAATTGCAGAGCTCACAGCGCTTCATTGACGGAGTTCGGTGGCGTTGGGGATGGCAAGACATCCAACACAAAGGCTTTTCAGTCTGCAATCAGTCACTTGAGTCAGTATTCTTCTGAAGGGGGGTCTCAGCTGTATGTTCCTGCCGGGAAATGGCTTACTGGGAGCTTCAGTCTCATCAGTCACTTCACGTTATATCTGCACAAAGACGCTGTTCTTCTTGGTTCCCAGGTATCTCATTTCTGCTCACACTTTGATTACTAGGCAGCCACAAATATGAGATTCAAGACTTGGTTAGCGTTCATTTTGTGGGTTCTGGAAACACTCTGAAGTTTGATTCAAAATCTACCAGTTATTTGTATGCCCTCAATCACAATCTATTTATACCAAAGTCTCCTGCTACCCATCAATCTGTTTGGGTCAGGGCCTTCCATCCTCAGTCGTCTTATATTTTTATGGACTTTAAACTTAAACCTTCAACAATTTTCACTATTCACTTGCATTACTATCCTGTCTTCGATTTTGAAAGGGGTATTATTCCTCCATAGCCTTTGAAAGTAGAGGCATAACTGGGTTCCTGATTCTACTAATTTTGGTATTTGAATTAGTGTGATTGTTCCACCCAGTTGGCCACATCTGCTCTTTCTTGGACCTTTCTTTTTGGAAGCATTAGGCGAGAGCTGTTTCCCAAGTCTAACGACAAAACATAACAGGCAATGAAATAAGTTAAGAAGGGATGCCCTTTTTTGTTTTTTTTTAAGTTATATGGTAAGAGGTATTCCAGGGCCAGTTTTTGTATTTACTGAAACTAAATTCTATCTCCTAGTTATCTTAAAAAGTGATGCTCTAAGCTTTCATCAGTTGCATGGTAGAAAACCTTATGAATGGAATTCATTGAAGGAAAATTAATAAAATATCCTTGGTTTAGGACTCTGGCTATAAGCTTTTGAATGTCATTACAGAATAACAGTAATCTGTTATTTATCGCTGTCATAGACTCATGACTCATTGATGAAGATGGAGATAGAAGTTTTTAAAGGGATTCACTTGAGTTACAAATGAAGGAAGGTGTTCAATAAATGAAATACAGAAGATTTGTCACAAGGTTCCTCAGTTCCTACTGTTACTAGAAAATTAGGCACTTGAAAGCAATATTGTTAATTCATGAAAGCAATATGCAAACCCCTGAACCTTTGATCCCCTAAAAACTGTTTACAACACACTTAATGACAATTTGGGTTCCAAAGGAAATGAACCTTTGATCCTCAAAATCTCCCAGCGCTTTCGGTCTATTCCTACTCCCAAACACCAACTCTGCCAGTGCCACGGTGGGGTCCAATCCAATACGCTCGTCTTTTCTTTTCTAGGTGCGGCACAATTGGCACTGTCATCATCATGCTACTAACTAAAGTTTTTCTTTGTATTAATATATATTGGTTTAGGATATCACTGAGTGGCCTGCGATCAAACCGCTCCCATCCTACGGTAGAGGAAGAGACGCAGCAGCGGGAAGGTACACCAGCCTCATATTTGGAACAAACCTCACTGATGTTGTAGTCACAGGTATGGAAAATGTAACAGTGCACCAATGAATTATCAAAACATTAGTTAGGGGTTGGTGAAACATTTCAGCGAAAGTGTGCCACGCATTATAAAGTTTGAATTCCAATTCCCGAAATTCACCTACTCTCTTAGAATTATTTATTTATATATTTGTTCGTATTATTTGGCTCAGTTAACATTTTTAAAATTTGTATGTTTGTTTTTTTTTTAAATTTTAGTCCCTATATTATTAGTTTTTAACTAAGTCTCCTGACAATGTACTACCATCCAAATTAGACCGTTATCTCTTTGTATGGCTAATGGCTAATTATGTGCTGAGTCTAACTTAACAAATAAGTCCTTACTTGTAATATTCAGGTTCAACTTAGATTGATAAATGCTTTCCACATGTTATTGTCACTTTTAATTTTTTATTTATATTTTACATTAATTATTTTTAATTATAATTTCTTAATTTATTTTTAATTAAATGTGAATAAAGAAATATAAATATAATTAATTGAAATTTAACTAAAATAAGAAATTATTTAATTAATGACAATCTAAAAAATGTAAATAAATAATTAGAAGTGCACCTTATTTACATATTTTATTAACTCCAGTTAAGCACAAATTGGATCCAAACTTACAAAGTCAAACCTTATACATCATCATCAACACTAAAATGAATACAATTACATATAAGCACTAACAATTTATCCAGTTAAGTCTCTCCATTTCTAGTATAAAAGCCTAGGTATGGTAAACATGTATTAAATATTGGTTAAAAATAAAAGTAAAATATCTTAATTATTTTGATGATGCAATACATTATTGTTCACTACACATTGTTTCATATTACATAGCTAGGAAGTTATATTTCTTCTTTTCTTTAGTATATGCTACACTTTTTTTTTTATCACATATCATTACTAAAATAGTATAATTCATTCTTTTTTTTATAACAAAAAGAAAAAACTATGTCAACTTTATGTCGTTTAAGATTTTTTTTATAAAGTTCTTTACAATAGTAACAGTGAAATAAATAAATATTATTATTATCATTAGTAGTTGTGGATTAATCTTAATATCAATCATGAGCCTTGTGGAACTGGAAACAGGGGACAATGGCACCATAGACGGCCAGGGTGCATTTTGGTGGCAGCAATTTCACAAGAAAAAGTTGAAGTACACTCGCCCATACCTGATTGAACTAATGTTCTCGGACAAGATTCAAATCTCAAACCTAACGCTCCTAAATTCTCCATCGTGGAATGTTCATCCTGTTTACAGCAGGTAGTCATATTCAACTTTTAAAAGCCCTCAAAATCACATTTGACCTTTGTGACACCAACATAATAACATACCTCCAAATCTCTTCTAATTTCAAGATAATAACACAAGTTTTCAACGCTATACAGCAATATTATTGTGCAAGGCATCACCATCATAGCTCCTGTCACATCTCCAAACACTGATGGCATCAACCCAGGTCAGCATCTGAATATTAATTTTAGAATAAACGTACACAGTTCTATACAATGTAACCAAAAACAAAAAGGTGTGGGGATTGATATTCTTCTCATGCTCTTTTTTTTTTTTCCATCAGATTCATGCACAAACACCAGAATTGAAGACTGCTACATAGTTTCTGGGGATGACTGTGTGGCAGTGAAGAGTGGATGGGATGAATATGGCATAAAGTTTGGGTGGCCCACCAGGCAACTAGTGATCAGAAGGCTGACCTGCATTTCCCCATACAGTGCAACCATTGCACTGGGAAGTGAGATGTCAGGAGGGATCCAAGATGTCAGAGCAGAGGACATCACAGCCATCCACACAGAATCAGGGGTCAGAATCAAAACAGCAGTGGGGAGAGGAGGGTACGTGAAGGACATTTATGTGAAGAGAATGACCATGCATACCATGAAATGGGCATTCTGGATGACTGGTAACTACGGTTCACATGCTGACACCCACTATGATCCTAAAGCCTTGCCTGAGATCAAGGGCATCAACTACAGAGACATGGTGGCTGAGAATGTGACCATGGCTGCTAGGTTGGAAGGAATCTCTGGTGACCCGTTCACTGGAATCTGCATTGCCAATGTGACCATTGGGATGGCAGCCAAGGCCAAGAAACAGCCATGGACGTGCACTGATATTGAAGGGATCACAAGCGGGGTGAGGCCTCAGCCATGTAATTTGTTACCTGATCAGGGGCCGGAGAAAATCACTGCATGCGATTTTCCGACAGAGAATCTACCCATTGATACGTTGGAGCTCAAGAAATGTACTTACAGCATAAAAACTTGCATGAATCAAATGTTAAGAAATGTATTAGATAATGTAGGTTATTTATTTAAGGCTAGTCTTTCTCAGTATCCAGAAAGCATTGCTCAAGTTGAGAAATGAATTATCTTTCAAATTATATAGTAATGAAACGATACTTTTTTCCTCTCCAAGTTTACGATACTTGATAGCTTGATGCTGCTAAAGGTTTCAATGCTAACATAGATCAAAATTTGCTACTTAAGTCTTGCTAACAAAACAGATTTGTCTGACTTGAGCACAAATTGCAAACCAAGGAATTTTCTGAAAATATTTCCAACACTTAACCATTCCATTTTATGTCTTCAAATGGGTCAACGTCTGTCCCCACAAATAATTAGTTTTCTCGTGTATTTTTCTGGCCTAAAGGATAGAAAAACTGGCAGCATCAGCTTACTGCACTAAACTATGGTCCCTGGTCTAAGCTGAATGATAGAAATACACCAACAAGGAGTCGGAGCTCTTACATCTCAACAACACAATCATCCAAGAATGTGATAGAACTGGACCAGTAGCAGTAGAAAAAGATAGCAAGATTGATATTTTATTCTCCTTACCCACTCTGTAGTACACAGTAGAGGGACACAATCCAATTACAATGGCTCTGAACAATTCGAGAGGTCCAGAATTCTCTCCTCACTCTATTTCCTGTCCAAAACTCTTCGTATCCCTCTTCTGACTCCCTATCTCCTATTTATACAAAACTGAAAGTCAAAGACCTGAACTTGACCATTCCAGTCACCAATTCAGTCCTGTTCTGTTTAAACTTCCTATTCCTTTCTATTTCTTCTAACATAGAGGTGTCTATCAAATACTCCCCCAAACTTTCACCTTGTCCTTAAGGTGAAGGTGCAAGTAAGAAAACTGAAGTAGTTGAAGAAACTCCCATCAGGGTCCCATTGTTTGAGACATAGGAAACCTTCTTTTGCATTGCTAACTACCGTAGGAAGTGATGAGTTGATGATTGCTGCAGTCAAGCATCCAAAACCACGTGCACTCCAGTAAGAGACAAGAAATTGTAGAAGTCATATGGTTCTGCAAGACTCTCAAATTCTATCTGTTGGTCATGGCCTTTCATTAAATTCAACTCCCAAGTCTTATAGAAGAGTGTTACTCTATGCTGAGAGTTACAATCCACAGTTGCCTGTTGTATCACTTTGTGAATCTGTCTTGACCTATCCAATTTTGATAGCAACTTGATAACTTGATCTCTTAGTAGCCAAATGCTCATACACAAAATAAATAGCTGAAACATCTATTGGTAGACCACCCTCAATTGTATTAAGAGTCTCCTAGAATTATTGGTCCCAGAACACCCATGTGCAACTGGAGAGTTAGCTGCTGGAATTTTCTTCACTGTTAGAATATTGCACATGTCATCCAAAGGCAGTGACACAGATACCCTTTCTAACTTGGTGTTTTTCAAAGCCAAATGTGCACCCTTCCCTAAAGATTTGTGCCGTGGCAACGACATGCTCACGTGGTGTCCCTTATAGAAGTTAAAGACCAGAGCCAAACTGGAACCAACTCGCTTCACTCTCGATTTTTGACAAACACCCACCATCTCAATGTGTTGGCAGACCATTGCGCAATCAACATGCACACCTAGGCTTTCTTTTTTTGAAATTGACCAATAGAAAACATCAACAGTGGAACTATTAATTTTACCCCAAACAAAATCACTCACAGAAAACCCATATCCTTCATCACTGTTAAATCTTCCATATCTCTGTATCCTTGTTCTCACTTTTCTGCCTATCTCCTCTTTCTTCCCCGTCAACTCCTAATGACCACCTTCACTTGAAGTGTCAGCTACCATTGTTCTTCTTTCAAAAGCATAAACAGAGTCCAACTTCTCAGCACCTTCACTCCCACTTCCACGAGAAAACATCATGCTTCTTCCACTTTCTCTCATTTTCAACAAAGAGAACACCCATTCATCTCCCAATCAGCCCAATCTTGACCATCATTTTTTACTTCCCAGTCCTCTAAATCCCTCTGAACCAAAGCCTTGGTCTCAAAGAGTCGGCACTTGACTACTTCGACAATCCCATCATCACTCAAACCTTGGTTTCCATGGCTGGAAAGCCCAAACTCATTTTCTGAGTCTTTATTGTCAGAACCCCCCGAAAGCCCTTCCCCTCTTTTCTCTGAATCTTCATATAAAATCACTACAGACTTCAAAACTGCCGGGAGAAACAAGATTGGAAGCTTCAACTCTGGATAAGGGAATGGATGCTGAACACCTTTGGAGGAACAAACAATATCTCTGCCTGCACCATGAAGGAACTCCTCCCCACGTTGCTCTTCTACAGCGTTTCTGCCATTAAAATCAGGTATGGATATGGCCTTGGGTATCTGAGAACCTACTGTCTCTGTTCCAGAATTCAAATTGGGTCGTGGCCCAATCGTTGCAGCTGAAACCTTGTTAATTTGTCCCATTGGGTCTAGCAAATAATTCCCATTTTTCAGCCCTAAGCCCTCTTTTTTAGATACCCAGTTGTTCTCCTCAATAAGTTGGGCTTGGCCCACTAAATAAGAAAAAGAACTGTTTTTTGTTTCTGAGTGGAAATCACTTTTCTGACCACAAAGAAATTCCAGCTTCTTAACTTCAGCAGCCCACCTCTTTTCCTTATGGCTTTGGGCCTGACCCACTAGAGTTGCAAAATAATTCCAAAATCTCATTTCTGCCCCTCCTTCTTGCTCCAGCCGCCTCTCCTTCGTGAATGAACCTTGCCGAGGAGCTTCAATGGCTACGTCTAGACCATAATGCATCCCCTCAAGGTCTGGGTTTTGTGGCTTTTGGTCTGCCCTTTCTTCCTCCAACTCCCAATCCGAGCAGCCCTTTTGCAACAAACCCTCAACGGCGCGATGCGAAAGATCTGAATCTGGTGGTTTTGGCGGCGGTAATTCTTCAGCGATGCAACACGGCTCCGGCGGCTTCGGGAGCGGTGACTCCACCTGGTTTCGGATTTGTCTTAAACCCACGATGCCACCGCCACGGTCTGGTTGCGGCTTCGCATCTGGCGGTTCTGGCAGTGGAGGTTGTTTGCCGGGAATCCTCGCAACCCACACCTCCATGGCCGTCGCACCCACCTTCTCTGTCACCTCCAACCTTCTCCGAATTTCCTTCTCCATCTCAGGTCCATTATCTTCTGCCATTTCCTCCTCTTCCGTCACCGTTTTCTCCCCAGTCTCTATTTCCTTCTGCCATTCTATCTCTTCCTCAACCCCGTCAAACAATTCTGTTTCTTCCCCTGCAATCTCCTCCTCAGCCACCATCTCGTCCACCCTTTGGTCTAGCTTTTGTGTTTCCTCATCTGGGATGAAGACCAGTTGGTCTAAATCAAATTCTGGCTGGAATCTCAAGATCAAGGCCTTCAAGAAGGCTATCCAAGAGGCGTTCAGGTTGTGCCACTCCCACCACAAGTACCAATTGTATGCATGTCCTCTCAGAGCCATCGCCACTGCCGATAACTTCTCCGCATCTGGTGTTCCCTTCTGCATCGAAGTGCTGGAACGATTCTGATCAGCCAGCCGTAAGCATTATCTCCTTCGAACTTAGGAATCTCCAATGTCCTCCGATGATCCAGAACTTGTCTCTCCAGTTTGTCCGGTGTTTTCTTGAATTGCTCCATTCTTTTTTGAACTGTCCAGGGCTCCCAAGATCGGGAGCTCTGATACCAGTTGATAAAACTGGACCAGTAGCAGTAGAAAAAGATAGCAAGATTGATGTTTCTATTCTCCTTACCCACTCTGTAGTACACAGAGTAGAGGGACAAAATCCAATTACTATGGCTCTGAACAATTCGGAGGTCCAGAATTCTCTCCTCACTCTATTTCCTGTCCAAAACTCTTCCTATCCCTCTTCTGACTCCTATCTCCTATTTATACAAAACTGAAAGTCAGAGACCTGAAACTGACCATTCCAATAACCAATTCAGTCCTATTCTGTTTAAACTTCCTATTCCTTTCTATTTCTCTTCTAACATAGAGGTGTCTATCAGAATGTGACATATAAGAGTGCTAATGAAAGACACATCACAACAATCTCATTGAGAATCTCAATTATCTCTGATATGTTTCATATCTTGTGGAGAGCTGACAACTTCCAAGTAGTGTTGTAAATCAGTCATCAAGTATTTCACCATACATATATAACAGAAAATGCAAAATCTCAGTAAAATGGTGGATCAGGATTGAACTTCACAGATTCTCTCCAGATGAGTTCCTTGATATCTTCATCAGTGAATGATGGTTGCTCAAAATCAAAATTGAAAGGTCTGGGGCAAACAGGTTCCTCATTGACATCATGGAGAGGTGCCATGTAAGGGTGGCACAGAGCCTCATCAACTGCAAAGCACCAAGAAGTAAGGTACTGTCAATAAAAATATAGACACAGAGAATGCCATCATTTATAAAAGAATACTGTAAGATATATTGTCAAGAAACATGAAAAATTTTACATACTGTACAAGCTTATCACAAGTACTTAGAAAACTTGGATTGCGGTTGGATGACAATGATGCCATATTAATTTTAAAATTAACAAAAGCTTAAAAAAAAAAAGAAGATATAACTGAGATGATAATTTGGCTTTTGATAAAAATTTGAGTTTGAATCATAACTTATATTACATCTTCATTGATAAAGTCCTGAAAATTGTTTCACATTCAGAACCATATTTTTCTTTCACCTACCAATTTATAAGCATGGTGAGCTTTTCGGGATTTCCAGTCCACATCCAAAGATTAGAATTTTAATGAATTCACAAAACTAGTTGAACTATATAACAGCAGTAACCTTATTAGACAATGGCCTAAATGGTAAATGGGTCAAGACAGTCATACAAGTTTTCACCATAAATGTGCATAGGGCCCACTTATACCAAAAACTAAATGGCCATTGATCTGGTTGCTCTAAACTAAGAAATCAGTGGAGATCGGCAACCACTGCACAAATTTACAAGGGCAACTTTAAAACAAAAGTAATTACAAGAAATTATGCAAAAATGTTAATTGATACCCTCAGTTTTTTCCCGTTTTGCTTCCTGTGGCAATTATCGGTGCTAAAGTTCTTCAATTAAACTGAAAAAAAAAATGCAGCTTTACCTGTAATGCGCCTGTTTGGATCAAAGACAAGCATCTTCTCTAGCAAATCAACAGCACCAGCAGACATGTTCGGAAATCTAGCAGAAAATTGTTGCTTTGGATATTGTCCAAGCTGACTTACATATCTACGAGTATTGTCACTTCGTAGAAATCCAAGGCTGGTGTCATCAGGTGAACCTATGAGCTTTTAAAAAGCAAGGAAATTTGTCATACTTGAGTCAAATTTAAAACAAGGAGACTAGGTCTGAAAAGGATCAAAGAATGAAAATGAATTTGCATTCTAAAGGGAAAATGCATAAACTCAATCTATTTTTGCAAATTGTGAGATGGCAGCAAGCTGGAACATAATGGCTTATCTATCCAATTTAGATTTTAGTCACTTTTCACTTCTCAAGTTGGTGGTTTCTTTATGTTCCCGAAAGAACTAAAAAAGAAACCAAGGGAACAAAGGAGTACAGCATAATTTGAACAGTCCTATATAAGTGATGTAGCTATCAAATTCAGTGAATAAAGAAATTATTTTCAGGATAACCCTTGCGGCCAAGCCTGTAATGCGTCTCTTTCTCTTGATAGTGATGCCTAAATGATCGAAATCCTTATCTCACAGATATTTTTCATGCCACCCTAACAGCCACTGATTAACCCTATAACCCTCATCCTTTTGCTTGCAAGCCAGCCATTGCCCAACATATCCATATGAGACTTCCATTCTCCTAATTTCTACCCTTAATTATCCTAAGAAAACCTTAATTTTGATCTGTTGAATCCCATGCCTTTTGCTGTCCTGTCACATGGTGCACATGAACCGGGTCCACACAAGAAATTCAGTCTGCTCTCTGCTTTATCTCTTGCTCTTTTAAATATTTACAGTTGCATTAAACATCTCCCTTGAGGAACGAAACATCATTACTGTTTATACTTTTTTTAATAGAAAACACATCCCTGACTCTTGTAGCAGAAAGGTTAAAAAGAAACAGTGGTCAATATTAAAGGAAATGAGTGACCAAACGATTAAAAACAGTCAAGGCACTGATGACAACAAAATTTTAGCAAACTTTGACACCCAAAATTCACAATCATGTGGGACTTAGAACACTAATTTACAAGTTCAACATGCTATATATAAGAAAAACATATAAATAAACAAGAACATGTTTGCAATTCAAGAGTCAGTGGGAGAAAATTCCATTTAAGATCTCTAGCTAATACCTCAGTGATTAGTTTCAGCTGATGAACATAATCTTTGCCAGGGAAGAGGGGTTGTCTTGTCATGATTTCACCAAGTATGCAACCAACAGACCATATATCAATGGCTGCAGTATATTCTGAACAATTAAGAAGCAATTCTGGAGCTCGGTACCATCGAGTAACCACATACTCAGTCATAAAATCAGTGTCAGATGTAGTTCTAGCAAGACCAAAGTCTCCAATCTTAAGGTCACAATTCGCATTTAGTAGCAAATTGCTAGGCTTTAGATCACGGTGCAAAACATTTGCTGAATGTACATATTTGAGTCCTCGTAGCAACTGATACAGAAAATACTGGAAAAATAGATCTTATCAATGGCTGTGAGACAGAAGGTATAATTGTATTTTAAATATCTATTGTTACATTAATCCATGCATGTTTATAACTATTTTAATTCAAAACAAAAGAAAATCACTGAGTGAAAGTCCAAGGTAATTCAGGATATAAGATTACATATAAATTCATAAATTGCAAAGCCTATTTATATTAAAATATTTTCACTTGTCTGTTGTATAGGAAGTGAACTGAAGTATACACATCCAACACAGATTTATATTACATTTTGCACATAACCAGAAAACCAAAAGTGAACAAAATTGTCTCTCAAATATTGATCAAAACACACACTTAAGACAATAGCCTAAGGACGGATGAAACCCAAAGCATAATCTTTCTACGAAGATCACAAAATAACAATGGAATGATGTAACAAGAATCAAGACCAAAGTTAAAGCTAGAGGATGAGGAACAATCTGCTAAGAATATCTCAAAATAAAAGTTGATAATAAGTTTGTAGTAAAAGAATTAAGTTCTTCCAAGCATAACTTGGTAATAGGATATGACTATACATAATTATTATAGATCCCCCATGAGAATCAGCATGCATTGAGGCTAGAATCTAAAATTTATATGCAAAGGTAAAAAGAGTAATCAGGCAAGCCAATATTCAAGCTGAAAATGATCTTTCAAATCTTGACCAAAACAAGAGATGTATGTTATTATTGTAGTGACAGGAGTTCAAATGTCATAGAAAAACATAATTAGACTGAAGTTTAATGCATCCCAGAGGAAATTTATTTCCACTGTTGACATTATTTTGGAAATTGCTTTGCAGAAAGTAAGAACAATGCCACTAACACAATTGTTGCATTCACAACATTGCACAACTGCTAACATGGCACTGAGTTTAACGGGAAAACTGTAAGTGGGGCCAATCAGAATCAGATGGATGGAGCCATTTGTGCAATATTGCATTATTGAGACCACAAAGTTGTGTATGTACCATCACTCATTAAGTAACTAGGCAAAGATAAATGTCCAGCATTGCTACTTAATCCTTTTCTTTTTGGTTTTTATCTTCAGTTTGTGCAACAATACAAACAAAGGGAGCACATTAATCAAGCCATTAGCTAAAAGGTCTTCCGCCTACATAGACATTAAGTCATATGCTAAAAGAAATAGTTGAAGTGCCGACCCGATAATGATCATCAGCCAATGGTTGATTGGAACGTATTATTTGATGAAGATCTGTGTCCATTAACTCAGAAACAATGTACAAATCATTGAAGTTCTCCTTCTGTGGAGGTCGTATAATGTCTTTGATGGCTATCACCTGCATTGGAGAAATACCTGATAAGTAAGCAGTGCACTTTGCAAACTGAATCCCAATGAAGATTCTAGAATCAAAATTCAATGAGGAAAATTCAATCAAGCAACTTTCATGAATCAAAGAGAAGGTATAGCTAGAGACTGACTGACAACTAGATGCGTATTTGCTCTAAAACTAACATCAAAAGATTTTACTATAATCTGACTGTTATAAAGGTAAACCTGTCATACTAAAGCTAATCATCATCTGACACCATTTAAGCATAAAGAAAATATTCCAATAAAATTTGAGCAAGGATGTAAAGAAAATCCTACTCAAAAAGTAACAACATGATACTCTCCCTAATTTTATTCACTCAAAAGCATGTTTGGGATGCTAAATTGAGATAAAAGGATAGTGAAGATCAGATATATTGCATGTACCAGTGTGCTTAGATAGTTGAATTTTCAGCCCAACAGATCACAAATCTAAACATCTAGAGAAAATACTGTTCAGTAATGTATAAGTAGCAAAAGTCTTTAGAATAACCCAGATAGGACAATTCATACTGCCAAAGATAAATGGCATTCTCTTAACAGCCAAAATTCAAGAAAAAAAATACCATCGAGGGAAAAAAGTTCTAGATGTGAGAATGCAAGTAAAAAAGTTGATCAAAAATTACATTTTCGTGATCCATATGCTGAAGAAGTTTAATTTCTCGTAAGGTCCTTTTGGCATCTATTCGGTTGTCAAATGCATTGCCAACCTTCTTAATGGCAACTTCCTCACGTGTCTCCGCATTTACAGCAGCACTGAAGGAAATGAAAAAAATAATATTGTCCCTCGTATTGTTGATAACAGAGAATCTAAGTCACATGAATGAGAAAAGACAGCTTCTTGTCAAGCACCAAATTATAAGAAATAAACAATCCACAGTTTAATGAGTCCAAAAATACTAAGGATTGTGCAATGTACAGTTTTAATATCACCTGAGCACAGAGATACCAGAAGAATGATCCCATCTCATTTTACAATTCGACTCAATCAGAACCGTAGCATCAACACATTTAATTGGACAATAGAAAAGAAATTGGAAGAGAGATGATAGTGTATCTTCCAGTTGATAGAAAGATTTCTGTCTTTTCAAAATATTAATAATGATAAATTATCAGATTCGCTTAGAAAATGCATGCATTTTGTTTCCCCTTCTTTTTCTGGTAGTTGATAAAACGTTTTTCTTGGTAAGTTATATATAGGCACCCATCAAGTCAAAAAGCCATGATTTTCCCTTGGACCATGAGTACAGGACCTGTGGTCATTGGCATCATGCTTACTAAATATGTTCTTGTCCATAGAATTTGCATCAATAAGGGAGTTGTCATCATAACCTCAGAAAAATAGACACAAAAAGAAGAAATTTTTCAACTACAGGAACAAGTAAATTAGTTGAAATTGTCAATTCATCCTAACAAGTTAATTACCTAATAACTAGAAAAGTTGGAATGGATAACAACCTTATTCATGACATACATCCATTAAGTTAGAAGAATTTCCTTTTGGTCATATGAAATTCTCAACTCTTAAGTCTTAACAACCAAGAAGACACACAATATATTTGAAGAGAATAGTTTTTCTAATGACTTGTGATATAACCATAGAAGGACTAGTTTTTACTCTTTTTCTGTGATCATATCACCAAGCTCGAATTTAGGGAAAAAAGTGTAAAACTAGTGTGCAACCAGAGCTGGCTTGAATAGGATAAGCATGGAATATACAAATTCTAATAGGTTTCACCTGTATGAAGATGGATCATTATATGCTAAAACAATAGAAAAGAATAACATTTAAAACAGCTTAGAATGGTTATCATTAAGACGGTAATATACATTCCAACATGCCAGTACAGAAGACACTTCAGGCTATGACACTTGGCTAGCTCCACTGAAAAAGTAAATTGAGCTCTATAACAAGATTATCTAACGCATGATATTAAATGCACAAAACTAGATGTAATTAAATAAATCCCACAAGACTAAATTTTGACTCTCTTTCACTTAATATATTTCCAATCAAACTGGAATGAAATGATGATCAGAAACGATAGATTTTTAGAGTCACAAATCACGATAATCAGCTCAGCATTACAACCCACACAATGATTCAGCTCAGGAATCCCATCAAGACACGGCAAATTCATAAACATTCAAAAGACCAATCTCTTAAAAGCAATGATAAAAAAATATAAAATTTTAGTCTGAGCTAAAAAATGGTCTTCATCATCACACCAAAACAACCACTTCAATCTTCATTCACTCAAAAAACAGATATTGCCAATCGCGCCAAACATCTACTTCACAAAAAACCCCATTACAAAAATTTAAAATCGAAATAATCAACCACCAAATGAAGTAACTAATGGAGAATCTAATCCCTGTGTTTAACAGATACACAAGCTCTTCTGATTCTGAACTCCCCGTAGCAAACCCAGAAGATGCAAGTAAAACATAGCTCGAGAGAGGACAACCCTTTACCCACAAACAACAAACAAAACCCACAGAACAAGTTAATTCAACAACATACCTCAACCCCACAAAGAAAAGAAAAGAAAATTCCTTACCAAACAATACCGTAAGCGCCTCTGCCCACAGGGCGAATAGGAGGGACGTACTTCCTAGAAACCTCGAAGAGGTTTCCGTACACATTGTACTGAACGTAGCGTCCGCCATGGGTGGGTACCGCTCTGATGCTACTGTCAGTTGACTCAGCAGACATGTCTTGGGACTACAAGTTCTTGAAGCTTCGAATCCAACACCAAAATGGGAAGAGCCCCCCAGAAAGAAAGGAGGATTCAGAGTGAGAAAGTTGCTAAATTAGAGATTCTTGACATTCCATTTGGGGCAGGAGAGGAGAGAGAAACAAGAAGAAGAAGAATGAGGAGGAGACAGAGAGACAGAGTAGGTGTATGTGTATGTGTACGTATGCGTATGCGTAAGCGTAAGCGTGTGTGAAGACCGAAGATTGGAAGAGGCTTTTGAAGAGGGAAACACTGGTGTGAACCCGTGAAGAATTGACCTTTTTTAGCTTTCTTTTTACTTCTCTTTTGATCAAGATTGGTGTGCTGTCTGTGAATTCAGACCTTGGATTTCTAATTCTTCCGATGATGTTTTCTTTTTTATATCTTTTTTACATAATTATTATTACATTTAAAACCATGTACAATTATACAATTGTTTTTCTTTTTAAGTTTGACCCCAACAAAAAAAATGAATGTGATCATTTACATTTAAATGAAGTTATTTATATAATCAAGTGCAATTATAAAACTAATAGCTATAAATAAAATTACTCGAGAAAACGTGATGAAATTTTCCATTATTCAAAATGGGTATAGTCAATATGAGCGTGTGGACGAGAGGGTGATTATGACCTGCCAAAATGGTCAAGTCAATTGTTTGGGATTGGACCAGCCTAACTTGTACTATACAATGGGTTGCCAGATTTTTTGCCATTTTCTCTCTCAAGCTGCTTATTGGAAAATAAAATGAAGAATTTCAGCTGCTTCAGCCTTCATAACTACTTCAGAAACGAGGGATGAATTTAAGAAATAGTTTTAAAAAAACAGGGGATAACAAGCGACCATAAAGGATAAATAATGTGTTTGCTAAATAAATTATTAGATAAATAAATGCAGTCAGCTCAAATTGAATTGCGTATAAATTTTGCAGTCTTCGTTTCTTTCATTGTCTTTTGTTTTCATTTTTTCTTTTCAACCTTGGCCATTTGAATCTGAAAGCGATTAGAAACTTCCCAGATAATGGTCCGAAAATGCAAACAAATTCCGGAGGACAAGCCTCGGAGACGGAGGTTGTCCTGTCCTCGTATTCTTGTGTCATGCTCGTCTTAATAACTTATTAACTTGGTTCCATCGCCAAATATCATAGTTTATTATATAAGTATATATATTTTATTATAATTTTAATTATTAATTTTTTTATTAATAGTTATAATTTTTTTAAAAGCTAAACTCAACTTTTAAGAAGACAATTATAAAACAATAAAAAAACTCAGACGATTAAAAAAAATGACTGTTTACTATTTTTATTCCAATATTCAAGAGTGTACTTGGAAGAATAACATCAATCATGCAGTACAAATGGTTGATACCTAAAAAAAAAAAAAAAAATATCTGTCCATCGATGTCTCACTTTATCCATAGGTTACAAAAATTTCCGTTCACATTCTTGAAAAATTTATGATTCTTCCATATCCTCTATAGTAATAGTACATTGGACAGCAAATGGCACTAGAAACCAGACTGCAGAAGAGGGCGAGCATCGTGCAAAGAGGAGCAAATTTGATTCAGTCCTCGTGGGAGACGATTATTTAGCAATTTCTGCATACAGATTTTAATTTTTGCAGGGATGTGAAACATCCAAATATGTTTCCAGAAGTGGAGATGACATGGTTATTGTCTCGGGGAGGTGAAAGGCGGGTGAGCCTAAACTCTTCTTTATAATATTCTGAAGGAACAGCGTACTAATTTGAGTAACATTGTGCTTGTCCTTATTTATTCTACTAACATCATGATTGCTCGTATCTTCAGAATCAGAGCTTCTGATGTTGTGTACTAATCCTCAACAGATATAGAAAAAAAAATTAATTAATTATTTTTACTATTAATTCATGAAGAACTTTCATAAACAAAGGTAATTTCAATTTTAAGTTTTAAATGTTTAGAAAACCTAAGCACATAACATCTATAACTTCAAATGAGTATGTTTTCTCCTCACCGCCAATTAATCTGCAAAATTGAAACTCATAGCAAGTGGTTCTTCTAATTTCCCCAAATCAAAACTCGGTTGAGTGAGTCTGTGAGCTGAGGAGTTAGCAGATCCAGAAGGTGCTGTTGCAATTTGGATGCAGAGGCTTGGCACCATTTTCTGTTGACTTGTTTAGTCTCAGCATAGCACAATAATCATGTAGCATACACAATATGCTAAATTACATGCAATACACATACCTCATGGTTATGTCTCCAATCCAAATCGATACATGGTGAGATGCATATCTAAATCCCATTTTTAAGAGACGAATTACATGATATGTATCCTGTATCATACAATACTAACATGCATGTCTGGTACAACCCAAGGGAAGACTAATAAAACCACGCATTAGAAACTTCAAGCTGAATGAACCATGTAGATGTTGCTCTCCAACCTTTAACATCATATTCAAGAACAGAGTAAAAACTAGGATGAATTTGGGCCGTAAACTAACATGCCTCAGGTTGATTTGCATGCAAAAGCCAACAATACTGTCAATTTTTTTTTACCTGTAGAAAGATAGAAGCTGGCTGAGAGACAGGCCTCCACCTATGGTGGGGAGAGCTTGTACCAAATGGCTTATCGCGCCATGGGCAAGCAATACTGTCAATTGCTCTAATATAACCTAATGCTGATCAAGAGCAAGCCGGCCTCCAAGTGACAAGAGAAGCTCAGCATTAACAATCAACAGCTAAAGAGTATCGTAGCATGCATACTACTCGAGAAAAACAGCAAAGTTGAAGTGTCATATGAGAGCAAATACCAGGTTGCAAGTTAACAAACTTCCATACGCACAACGAAACATTTTCATATATTTTACTGTTTGACATTACACAGAGCATCCCACATATACATTTCAGCGCTATAATACTATCATATAACCTACAACTGATGCTACCCTGAATACAATAAGACAAACAAGATCTAAGAACATCATCAATCATAAAACATAAAACCCCATATCTAGATACATCAGCATATACCGGAGTTAGACTGCAGCATATTCAGAGGACCACTTTCTCATCTATTTTACGCCTGGGGACGCCGTCATTGACAGTTCCACCTGACCTCAGAGTACAAAGCAAAACATCACGACTAGTCAAAACTACTTGGAAAAAAGTATCCACTCCCTTTGCAAGAAGATCTAATCCTTGTGAAAGCTTCTCTGCTGCCCCACCTAATTCCTCGACAGTCTTCAGAAGCAATTCTGCCTCGCCAGTATCTACACCACCCTGGATGGTAGGATATAATTCCTTCACAAAGGTATCAACTGCTTCCAACTCCTTCAATACAGTAAATTTTCTATCGGAAAATCTAAATCTAATTTCCTCATTTACAAGATTCTGCAAACTTTTAAAAGCTGGAGCCCATGAATACATGTCAGCCACATCCAAATCTAACAACTTCTTAGTAGAGCCTGAGAAAGTAGCAGCAAACACACTGCATACAAATACAGTCTCCACCTTAACTCCATACATAGCTTGCATCAAAACCTTCCCTTTGGCTGAATTTTTAACTTTAGGCAGATCAAGTGATCCCACAAGACTATCTAAAATGGTGCCACATTTCTCAATCCTAGGGTTCCTAGAATTAATATGCTGCCTCCAACCATCAAGCGAAGAACAGGCTTGAACAAATGGATTTGCAGAGGCAGAGTCTAACTTGTGCAAAGCACACTGAAGTAAAAGATGACCCTGGTTCAGACGTGAGAGCTCAGAGCTAAATGCATTGCATAAATCTAGCAACTTCACACTTATGTCAAAGTACACATCAATCCATTTGTCATCCCAATCATGCACAGGTAGCTCAAGATCTGTTATAAGGGTTTTTATGCCATTATGAGTTTCACAAAGTGACTTCATGGCTAAAGTCATCCAAGATAAGCTGAGGATTTCATCCTTGCTTTTGGGCATAAGCTTTACCAGCCTCTCTGCCAATTTTGCCTCAAAAGAATTTAATACTGCAAGAAGTTGTGGAGACATGCGAGATCCTTTAGGTGATATCATCCGAAAAGGATTTCCAAAAGGGAAGAAAGATCGGGGTGGATCCTGTGGACGGCTCATTTTTGGATGTTTTACTACAACAGGCAAGATTAGAAAGTAAGATACAACATTACCAAATAAAGACCATGCAAGTTCAAATTATCAGGCACACAAACAGTGGTTAAGCAACAAAAAACTATGTACTAGGAAGCAAGGATACAACACATGCATGGATACGATACAACACAGATACAAGGATACCACAAATGCTAAAAATTATAAGACACGACACAACTAAGATACAAATTTAAAATTAATATGAGATGAACAAAAAAACACAAAACCTGAAGATATATGTAAAATAGAAACACAAATCCTAATACCAGCACCAGTGTTTAAAATGTAAGTATTACTACATAGTCATTCCTAAAACAAAACCAATAGACAAAATAAATAAAGTCAGCATTGGTTATTGTAAACACAATAAAAGACTATAATTTATCCAATTCTTATGATATCACACCCATATTGGCACAAATTCAATTATTCAAAAAAGTATAGTAAAAAAATTGTACGATAAAGACTTTAAGCATCCAATGGTGTTTGAGGAGTATCTGACACTAATACGTGTCTGACACCAGTACGGTAACCACTTTGAATTGTTCATAATTCCTTGACCTTGGAAGAAAAAATCTCTACATATAGCAAAATTCAATGTTATTTGTGCACTAATATTTCATAACATGCCTATGCCTTTCGAATAGCTTGTTTCAAAGTAAAAGTAGGGAAGAGAAAATAGATATGATGATGAAATTCTGATAATATTGACATTGGCAGTGTCACATAACTAGCCTCCGTTAACCACTCCAAGCACCACTTCTTCCCTTTTCCCATCTAATTCTTTCAGTATTATGATAAACATCTAGTTCCCTTTTTATATTCAAGTTTTAAGTTTAAACAAGGTATAAGATCATAATAACCAATTTATCTTAAGTAACCTGGCGATTGACAGTGAATCGAGGCAAAGTCCAAAGTTCCCATCATTAAAGAAACACAAAGAATGCAAACCCACAAGGAAATCAGAAATTAATAGCCAACTACCCGGGATTCCCTACAAAAACAGACCAAAAAGAGGGAGAAAACAGGGAAAGCAAAACCCAAGATCCACCAAAGTTCTTCCTCATTCCACCCTTCCATTTTCCTATAATCACTCAGCCCTCAGCGCACCCGGATCCTTTTTTAACAGCCAAATCCAAACAGCAAACCATCAACCATGCATACGGTGCCGTTCTCCTTTCTTCAACCCACACATACAAACATGCTTCGTGTGAAATCATTTCCTTTTCCCATCAAGTCTCATATCATAAAAAAACAAATCTAAAAAATAAAAAGACGAAATCAAACCATCTAAACCTTAACAAATACGTTAGATCGTTGAGCTAGAAAACCGATCAAAGTGAAGAACTTCACCGATTGTCAGATTAATCACAAAAAGACAAAATAAAAATACGGAAACCCAAATTCCAGTGATTTTTCCGAAATAAAAATCGTTTTTTTCAGAAAATAAAAGAGAAAAAAATAAAATAGATACAAAGATTGAAAGTTGTTGTACCTCGAAAGAATCGAAGAGATCGGAAAAAGTTCAGAGAGATTGGGTCGCCGACGGAGTCTTCGCCTCTTTGAAGGGTTCAGATATGGGGTGGGTGGAATGGAGGCTGCTTTTTTGTGGTAGCTGGAGGATGGGATGGTGATAAAGCTACCAAAGTCGGTCTCATATTTTGAGAAAGGTGACACGTGGGATGAGATTATTGGTGCGTCATGCTGTTATATTATTTTCTTTTTTCTATTAGAAGTTGCCAAGAAACTTCTAATTTTTTTCATTTATTAATTTCAGACCAAATTTAATGTTAATAGTTATATGAATTTAATTTTAATTTTTATGTATAAACTTGTATACATTAATATAATTATGTGTTATTATATTATTAAAAAAATATAAATCTTATATAATTGTTATCATTCTTTTTATCTTTGATAATTATATATGAAGCATTTTAACCTTGAATTGAGATTTTTTTTTTCGGTGTATAATTTTTTTTTTAATTCTTGCAAGGGGTTTATAGGTTTTATTATATTACTAGTTGCCTTGAGTTGATTTAAGTGTGGCTTTTATAATCATATTTATAATAAAAATAATTTTTTTAAATTAAAAAATTGCTTAGATAGGTGTAGGTAAAGGGCTGTCGCTACAACTTATAAATCTGATCACAACCTAAAAAAACAAAAATTACTATTACTATCCATGAAAAAAATCTACAACACAAAAAATGCAAGAAATTACATTACTAGTGTCATTCTTCGGTTCTTGTTTACAATTGTGCATCCGAATTATTTCATGCATGGAAGTATTTTTTTTTATTATGAATTATACACTTGCTATGATTTTTAATCCGTATGGAATAATAGTTGAATGATTAAATCATACAAAAAAAAATTAGAAGAATTGAAAAAAAATTAAAGGTATAATAATATTATGACTAAGGACTAGTTAATCACGTAATATAATTATTTAATTTAGGAGATACTTTCCATGAGACTTCAGTTATGTTTAGATAAATAGTTTAAATAAGTATTTATTTAAATATAATTTATTTAATAAGTTTTATTATTCAAAATACAGTCTAAAATAAATTAAATAATGTTTAAATATAAAAATATAAAAATACTTATCACTGTAAAAATTATTTAAAAAGATATTTATAAACATTTAAAGTTAAATTTAAAATTTTATTAAGATTAATTTTATCATTAATTTTATAAAAATAATTAACGCTTAAATTATTTTTAACTTTTATAAAGACTTATTTTCATAAACTTAAATTTCTAACTTATAAAAATAAACTAAAAATAAATTATTAAAATTTTAAAAATTATTTCAACAAATTTATCTAAATAAAATATTTATTTTTTATAAATATTTATTATAATAAATAAATCAAAATAAATTACTAATAAATTCACCCAAACGAAACCTTTTCGAATAAGAATAACGTTTATTCGGTCACCCCAACAAACACGCGCTTCGTCATTTTGGAATTACATATATAAATAAATATTTATATGAATATTAAAAAACGAAGAGGGTTGGCATTGACCGTTGAAACGGGATGAGTTTATCTCGATAAGATCAGATCGGACGGCTCTTGTGAATTGGGAGGTCCACACGAAAACGATACGCGTTCCAAAACTAAAAGCACCATCACTTCAGGAAGAAACGTAACCGGAATGGGCCCATCCCCATGCAACATGGCCAGGCCCATCACGTTTTCCTTTGGGCTACACGCCACATTGCCTTTCAATTACATCATTTTGGGCCTTCCAATCTAGGCAAATAAAAGAAAAAGGCATGGCCAAGAAAAAAAAATAAGAGAAAAAAATTTTAATTGCCAAAAATTGAAAAGAAGGGTAAGTTGCTTATGCTGATAAAGTAATGGGCAACTCAAGTCAGACAACCATGATAGAATAGAAACCTTAGCTGAGACTAGACCCTTTTGTGATAAATTTGTTGTTTCTATTGAGAACTATAAGTGAGAATTCTAGTAAATAAGTGAATGTTTAGCCTTTAACCTCTCATGTAAATCAATGTTCTTCTTCTTACATGTTTTTAAGTTTGATAAAGTTGATATTCTAATTAACAAATTTTATTTAAATAGATTAACATTCATCAATATTTGATTACGATTCCATATCCCATAATTAATTCCAACACATCTTTTATGGTGAAAGGACCTTCCAAATAATTAAGGCTATACGCTTACTTTATTAATTATGATTTCAAATTTCCTACAAGATTTGGCATCTCGACTTCCATGTGCTTGGCGCATGTGCAAGCGTGTTATACATACTTGACAAATATCTTTATAATTATAACTCAGAATATGTCTTTTTATATTTGTAAACATCAACTTCTTAAACTCAAAGATTTATTTGGTGGTGAATGTGAGTATATGTAATGTGAAGTAATGCACATTATCATAAGTTCAAATCTAAAGATTCACATGTCTTTTTTTTATCTTTTTTTTTGTTTTTGTTTTTGTTCTATTCAATCTCTTTTGATCAAATTATGCAGGTAGATTAGTTGAAACATGTCCATATGCTCTTGTAATTTTTTTTTTAAACCATGATTTTGTGATTCAAAAATTAAACCAAATACACGAAAAGTCAGTTGTGATCTTTCGTATATTTTTTTTCTTTATTTTATGCGAGTACCTTTACCTTTTGTTAAATTCTATGGTAGTTCTAACTTCTAGCTAAGATCATAATTGTACCCCTTCCCGGGAAAAGCTGCTCCTTTTCATGTTTTCTGAAACAATAATCAAGTCCCAAGTTAACTTTCTCCACAAGCATGATCCTGTACCTCATGTTTGTAATTAAGGTTGTCTCCTTATCTGTACCCCTAAGCAAATTAAGATTTGGTAGCTCAAGATCACATGGGAAGGGAGAAAACAAAGCTCCTTAAAATTTGCTACATTTGAGTCATAACATTCATGTTCTGAAACGTGATATGACTTAAAAGAGAAGCGTCAATGGCTGGCTCTGAACCAAATTAAGCATCCATCACCAACCTTTTTTTCCTAGAAAAGGGTGAATTACCGCAGAAGAATAAGAGCACAGAAGAAAGCAATGCATCCCTTTCTACCGATTTGGATAGTAATCACGACCAAGGGTACGGAATTATTTCTTCGACGTCATGTTATTCCATAAATTTATAAATAATTAATAATGATGATGAAATGAACACTTGGAATAGTAGTAGTAGTTTCTTGAAGTACATTGCTTTGTACTAATCAATTGTGTTTGTTTGCAAGAAACTACATAAAATTCGGTTTTGTATGCAGATCGAGGACACTTCTCCATTTCCACTTCTCACTTCCAACGAACATGATGAGCAGCATGAGCACGTGTGCCAGCATGTTGGAACATTCAATGGCCTAAGAAAAGAAGTTCAACTTGATTGTTTAATATTCATAACATATGTCACAGTTTAATTATAGGATCGTATTATTTATAACATTTTGTTTTGCATACTCATTATTGATTTGAGTCATATTATAACTTTTCTTAAACGGTTGAGCGCGTCGCCCTCTATAGTACGTACAAGAATTATTTTATATAAGTAAATTAAGTAACGATGATAAACATGCATTTTATTCACATACTTTTCGTAAGTCACTAAATAACATTCAGGAAGCGTTTGGTGTGCAAACATTTTAAATATTCAAGCATATATTCAATATCTGAGTATAAAATGTTTAAACATGTAAGATTCACATGTTTATTATGATGACATCTTAGATGCTTAAACATGTGTTTGATGTTTTTGTTTGGTTTCACTTAACAATCTTAGACATGTAACTTCGAATCTGCAAAATACTCTTCTAATTTTGTATATATAATCAATTTATTCTATCATAAAATTTATTGATTTTTTAGTAACATAATAATGATAAATTTCGTATAATTATTTCATAGCAATGACATATTAATAATTAAAAAAATTATCAATGGAAAATTTTTTATTATTATGTATGAGTTATTTTTAATATTTATAAATTAATGAGATGATAAAATTGATAAGGATAATTAGCTATTTAAGAAAAAAAAGAAAGGAAATAAATGAGGCTTTAAAGTTGGTAATTCATAAAATAAAGTTTAAATCTCATTCATATCTAAGCATATCTGATACACTCGCGAGTTTCAAACACACACAATAAGCATCTTTTTTTTTTTTTGGGTGCAACACACAATAAGCATCTTAATTGAATGAAAAATTTTATCTTCTTAAATAATCATTCTAATAATTTTTTAAATTAATAAATAAGTAATGTTAAATATTACTAAACAATTCTCTTAATAATCTTTCTAATATTTAATAAATATATTAAATAAAAAAACATTTAATATTTTACGAACTTAAAAAATACATTTAATACTTTTTATTTAATAATTAAAAAAACTATTAAACTGATTGTGTGAGAAAATATAAAATTTTTTTTTTTTACTAAACATAACACTTTTCTTTTGGGTTAAATTATTCAAATTCAACACATAACCCAACCATCATTTTCCTTGACTCATTTACGGAAGAATCACCCATGTCCAAGAACAAGCCACTTATGACGAAAGATAGCTCACTGGCCAACCAGCCAATTCGTTGAAAAGCCATTAAGACATCACATGAGTGCACGCTTCTTCAGACTACAATCCATGCAATTGTCGGGAAATCCAAATACTTTAAACAAGAGTTGGCTTCTTTAAGCAACGCCCCCAAATTTAAACTTCAAAATGTCTCTTCCACTTTGCAGTTCTGCACCAAAGAGCACACATCTCCAAATCATGCTACTAACATAGCATTTATTTGGAGACTCTGGAGACGTTGAGTTTCTGATACGAGATTCAAGTTGCCCCCTTTTTGCTTGAAGGGCTATAAAAATGACAAGCAAAGCAAGAAAGATCAGAACAGGAAAAACAAATGGATAGAGAAGGAGTCTATCCTCAGAGGGTCCACAACCACAATTGAGAAAAAGTCAACACTCAACGGAACTCGCCAAATGCCTTAGCTAGTCCACTTTTGACAAAGCTCTCTTGGGGGTTACCTACCCAAGCTAATGTCAGGCCCCAAAAGTACATTAAAATTTACAGAGAAGAGGCACTCAGCCGAGTGAACATTTTCTAGTCTAAAGAGAAGGGTTTAGGAATTTCAAGAGAAACGCAGTTAAAGTCAATAAGAAACTAACTAACGATTGAAGAGTGCAGCAAGAGACAAAAAGGGTGCCCCCAAGATACACTCATCATCAGCTACCAATCAGTGCCGGTTATCTAGCTTCTAAGGACAAAAGCATGCACTGGCATTGATTGGGAAACCTAACCCATGACCAAATACCTGTAGAGTTCTTTGTTTTCACTGCCTGCAGTTCCAATTGGGAATTCCAAGCTGAAATGACAAAAAGTTGCAGATACAGTTGATACGGATTAGCCGGCCAGCAGGTCCATTTCCCACAAGCATCCAACTGTGAAGTTGGCAATGATGTTGATGCAATCTAATAGCTTCTATCAAGATAGCTGGAAGGTAGGCCTAGTGCTCATGAGCATCTAACTGGGGCCACCAATTACACTCAGAAAATTCTTAGTGATTCATCTTATGGGGCCAGGATGCAATGCAAAAAAAACAAAACGTAGGAGACAAAGGTAACTGATTTTATATTGTGAACACTTGAAAAAAGTGTCAATTTTATGTAATGCTCATCCTACTTTGTCCAAGAAACAAGAAGACATCAATAATCTTGATTTTTTATAATAATGAATCAGAGTATAAAATGAATTCTAAATTGAGATAGATAACAACAGGGGGGAAATTATGTAAATAAGAAAAAGAATAAACTCAAATTGCTCGTTTTATCATTAAGGTAGAAATAAATATTGGCAAATTACTAAAGACCAAAAAAAATACAACACAATTCTATTTAATTATCAGATTATTATCATCTCCACTTAGTGGGCTGATGATGATTTCTACTACTATCATCTTCACTTTGATCACTGATCCCTCCACCTATCCGCTTTTTATCTAAATTTGAGTCCTTATGCTCTTGTTGATACTCACGATTGGAACGGGAAGCTTCTCCTCCGGTCCTGCGTTCCTACAGACAGGAAGGAAAAAAAAGTGATAAGTGATTATCAGATTATAGCAATGTTGAATTATCTTGCTTTTGGTCCGTTCAAGACCAATGTAGAGTTTTAGAAGGAAAAAGAACACACATCACGGAATAATAGGTCGTCTGCCTCAAGCATGTGGATCACATGTCCCATTTTAGGCCTCTTTGTCGCATCTGGATCAACACATCGAAGAGCAACCAACAGAGCACGTTTAAGAGCCTTCGAAGAAGGCATCTCAGGGAGCTTAGGATCAACTACTTCCTCAGATTTTCGATTCCCAACCATAGTTTTCAACCACTCTATTAGATTGACCTGCAATTATTTCAACTTCCACGGTTACCAGAGAGAGCGAGCTGCATAAGTGTAAAAGGAACAATCTCAAAACTGTTGGCTGTTGATGGTGGTGGTCTCTAACCTCTCCTTGTGGTCTACTATAATCAACAGGACTTCTCCCACTAATTATTTCCATGATAAGTATCCCAAAGCTATAAACATCACTCTTCTCAGTCAGCATCCCAGTGCAGGCATACTCTGGTGCAACATAACTACAGAGAGAGAAAGGGAGAGAATCATTATCTTTAAACCTTCAAAAATTTGAGAGTAATATTAACTACTCAAGTATTGCACTCATACAGGAACTGAAACTAATTACAACTGATAAGAAAGATAGGAAAATGCTTGGTTAAATCATACTAACCCAAATGTCCCCATCACTCGAGTTGTGACATAACTATGCTCAGAACACAAAAGTTTAGCAAGCCCAAAATCAGAAACCTTGGGGCTCCATTGGCGATCAAGGAGTATGTTGCTTGATTTCACATCTCGGTGGACAACCTTTGGTTCAAGACCCTCATGAAGATAAGCCAAGCTGAAAAGATACACAACAAGCACTGTAATCAAAACATTCATGCATCAACATGGATAACAATGAATATGGATTAGATCAAGAATATGGTACGCTTTTGCTGTGCCCAATATAATGTTCATGCGGATATCCCATGTCATAGGGCTTACAGCTCCAACATCTCCATGCAGCCACTGTTCCAGATTGCCATTGTCAACATATTCATACACAAGCATCCTGTAAAACAAATCCATACTTCAAATCGTACATCTCCTCAAACTAAACAAAATTTATAGCTTCAATGTTTTAAAATAAAATAAAATAAAATAAAATAAAATAAAATAAAGATAGATACCTGTATGCCCCCTCAACACAGTATCCAAGCAACCTAACAAGATTCTTGTGCCGTACACGACCAATTGCTTCTACCTCTACTTTAAATTCTCTCTCAGCTTGGCCCCTGAAAATGAGTTAAACATTAAGTGATCACTTCTAAAATAAAGACAAATACAAGACCAAGACCAGGGAACCTTCAGTAGCTAGCAAAAGTAAGTAATCAAAAAAATACGTAACTGAAAAATCCAACAATATATGAGATTGCAAAACTTCTGACAAGTGACAACATTATCAATTCAGTAGTATGAAAACAAGGGGCTGAAAAGAAAAATGATTCTTTTCTTCACACAAGTGGGTCACTTTACAGCACAATTCCTAACAATAGAAGACAAGGATAACACACGAAAAAAATAGTTAAAAAGTAGAAAACACTAGCTAAAGTATAGCAGAAGAAAACACCGGCCTACAATAAACAGCCAATCCCTGCTCAGGATAAATTTGGTTGATTGCCACCAGGAAAATCATTAAAGAGAACAAAGAACAATTATACGTTTTAATCATTTCAACTATAGAAAACACAAGAAAAGCTGCATTCTGAACCCATCATAAGCATTAGTTCAAGCAAAAACTTTGCCATACTTCTTTGGAATCAAATAAACGAATACAACCAAAAAAAAAAAAAATCCTTTGTACCCCCCCCTGATTCAAAATATCAAAGGGCTATATATACCATGGATTTTTCATCATCTGGGAACTAAATTAAGAAAACCAGTTTACATAATGTTGAAATCGCATCTATAAGAAATTATTATTTGAACACTCGCTGCACTATCAGTTACTAAATACTTGTACACAACTTCAGAGAACAAGTATGGGCCAAATAGCATAAACGTATACACATAGACCCAACAGAAAAAGATTCCACCGTAACTTTGAATCATAGACACTTAATTTTTCTTCAGATTTCGTAAGTACTCTCCAAAAAACCAAGCAGAAGTATTAAACTTGCAACATAAACTAATTTAGATGGATATAATTAATTTGTTATTACCAAAGTCATGTCCAATTCAACCATATACGATGAGACAAGTTCAATAACCAAATGAAACACATACATGTTATTCAATAGGTTCTTCACTGCGATTCTGGTACCATCACTGAGCACCCCATGGTAGACGATTCCATAACCACCTTCCCCAATCACATTTTCCTCACACAACCCACTCGTTGCAGCCTCCAGCTCCCTCAGAGTGTACCATCTCCCCCACCCAAGATGCGAAACCTCAGGCCCAATACTACCACTCCCAATAGACGACGCCGTTTCGCAAGCACTCGCGGTTCCCTTGCTCTCCCCGCTGGAAACCCGATCAGAGTAGACCACAACCCGGTGCTCCGCCTTGCCGATGTCGACGTGGATCTCCGGCTGCTGCTGCTGCTGCGGCGGCGGCGGCGGCTGGTGCTGGTTGGCTCCGGGCAGGCTCACGATCTCCTGGATTTCCTTGGACACGACAGGGGTTGTCGCGTCTTTGGGGTCGTAGAGCTTCTTCGGATTGCCGCGGCGGCGAGAGGTGAGGCAGAGAGAGAGGAGGAAAAGAGTGAGGACGATGACAGAACCAACGAGGATTCCAATCACGACCCAGAGACGGAGACCGAAGATCGAGGTCCGTTTGGAGAGCACTGTGTCAACGAAAGCTGCATCGTAGACTGACATAGCTGCAGAGTAGGGTCTTGCTATGAGAAGAGAGGCAAAGAGGGACACACACACTCACTCGCAGTGAGGTACACACACTCACTCACAGTGAGGTGCTATAAACTGGGTCGCATTGGTTTTGCCTGAAAAAGCCGAAAGGAATGAACTTTACGGGCGAATGCGATCACAGGGAAGTGGAGAAGGAGCTGAGAAAGAGAAAAAAAATGAAAATTTTGAATAAAAAATGGAGACCGAGAGAAGCACAAGTGGGGTTAGTGAGAGAGAGAGAGGTAAGAGAAAGACGGTAAGGCTAGCAAAGACAGAGTGAGGTCGCTTGTGTACGAAACCTTTCTGTATCTGTTTTCTTTTTTCTTTCTGATAAAAAAAACAAAAAACAGATAAACGTATTGTGGGGAATAAAGATGGAAAACCTCCAAATTTGATTAAAAAAAAAGACAAGAATCCATTAAAAAAAACAAAAAAAAAAAATTAAACGCCCATTTGCTGAATCTGGGATGCTACCACTCTGCTTATGTTACCTGATTTTGCTTTAACGACGTGTAGATTGAAAAAATGGATGAGTACAAATCAATAATCTTTTTGGGTAACTTTCACTTTACTCCTTGATTTTTTTTTAAGAACGATATTAGACTGAATTTCCGTCTAAAAATTTAAACTTTTTTATATCGACTAATTACCTACTCTATTAAAATAACATTTATTTTAAACTTAATTGTCGTTTAAAATTTATATTTCACTCATTTAATTAAATTAACTATTTATTATCTCAACTCTATTAACGTAATATTCCTTTTAACATTAAAAATAACAATAATCAACCATATAAATATGATTGACACTATAAATATGAGGTGACATATTCTCTACTTTAAAATTTATGATCTTGCAACATTTTTTAAAAAAAAATTAAAAAATTAATTAATTTTTACAATTTCAATCAATTTATATTTTAGTTTTTATAATTTTTTATTAATTTTTATAATTTTATTTATTTAAATTTAAATTTTTAAGACAGATTGATTAATATTTATATTTAAAAATTATAAGAATTAATTTTTTATAAAAAATAAAGATTAATATTTTAATAAATAAAAATTTTAAAAACTAAATTTTAAATTAATAAAAAAATATAAAAATTAATACCTTAATAATAAAAATTAAAATATAAATAAATAAAATTATAAAAATTGATATTTAAAAATATTATAAAAATTAAATTTTAAATTAAACAAAATTATATAAATTATTTATTTATTTTAATTTTTTTTCTCTCAAAGCATTATCATTTTTGCCTGCTCATTTGATTCTCTTTTTAAAATTAATATTTTTAAATTTGATTACGATCTTGATCCCTTAATTATTTGGTGATTTTCTTTTTATTTTCAATCTTTTATTTTTGGGTTTGATATCTTTATTTTTTTATGATAAGTGTAAACTCTTGACCATTTAATGAAAATTTGTGACTTTGCAACATGAATTTTTGTCTTCATACTTTTAAACTTGCCATCCAAAAAAAAAAATCAAAATCAATTTTTTTACTGCTAAATTAGGTTATTCGTATAGTTAAGTTTATATTAAATAAAATTGATGTTTGTGATAAATATTTTTTAAAATTAAAATATGTTAACAGATTTAAGGCGGGTTAAATATAAAATCAATTTGATAAATTAGGATAGCACATAAATTTTACTTCGAAACTAAATCTACTCTCGTATCAAGAAACCTCAATAAATAAGGTATAATTTATCAATATCTTTCGTTCGGACAGCTGAAATGGAAAACCGAATAAACATAGAAACTGCAAATATCATTAAATGTCATTTTTTTTTGTGAATATTAAATGTCAAAATTTTGTTTTTATGGGATCATTGTATGCATCATGGCGCAACGTACTAGTTTTTCAGGTTCACATCATTAACTTTTTGTTTAAACGAGTCAAAAGAAAATAAAAAAATTAAATTTTAAAAAAGAGAGAAATTAAAAAAAAAATTGTTTTCATTATTTTTTCTCTTTATTTTTTTTATATTTAAATAAGAGAAAATTTTAAAAAATTTAAATTTTAAAATTTTTTTGTTTTTATTGTTTTTATTATATTTTTTTATTTAAATGTAAAAATCTGTCATGCGAAAAAATTGGACATTTTCCATTTTTTTTTTACAAGCAGGGTAAGTGGTCTTCACACAGACAGTACCATAAATCCATAATTAAAACTCGAGCAAATTTTAGGTACTTAATATAGTAATTTTCAAAAATCAATATATATATATATATATGAAAAGGACATAATCATTTTCATTCCTATTTTTGTGCTAGTCAATCATTCTTTATTGTTATCACAATATATATTTAAAATTTTTATTTTTTGATCTTTTTAATACACGCTATTATGATTTTTTTTCGGTACAACAAAATTATGATATTTAATACTTTGATAAGGGAAAAATATATCAATTACAACTGCACAAGGTTACGCTACGGACCTTTAATGCCTGTCTTTGACATGCCGGTCATTTATTCAATTTTATGACTTAGATTGCATGAATCTAAATTCAAAATTTGTTAAAATTTTATTACAATTTTTTTAGTTTGTAGTGTGTTATTTTAATTTTTATTTTAGTTTGTAATTATTATTTTCAATTAAAAGATATTTGCAATATTATTTTTTTTGTAAAAAGAGAATGATAGGAAAAGAAGGGAAAAAAATATTAATGAACTCTAATGAAATCCCAAACTATTTGATAATCACTGCATTAGCCAATATGAGTTGGTTTACCAAGTGGAAAATTTTTTAACAAAACTCTTGCAATTTTCATGTGCAATATTTGAAACACCTTTTAACTAGCAGTCTTACTTGATAGAGATCTTGAGATCTCTGATGTTGAAGAGTTAGTTAAGTAATTTTATTTCAAGAAAAAAAATATTTTTGGATATAAATATAATCCTCTAGTGGGCCTATGCTTCTGTTCTAGAATTCCAAACATGTTATGGCAACATTACCTGATAGTATAAAAGTAACCTACATTGCGAGAGAGCATGAAGGATTATCCTTCCAAATGGAACTTGAAACTTGTTGTGTTGTGCCCCATTTTATTAGCTAAATGGTTGGCTGATGAAGGATGTGCTGTAATTTAAGATTCTTAAAACCATACTTCAACTAATCAACGTCTTGAATGATTCATCCATGAGGATGCCACTGTTCAATTCACCCAAGAATAACGTATTGCGTGGGTGCAAGGCTTCATCATAATCTGTTTGTACTATTAGCGGAACATACAGCTTTCGCCAACACACGGCTTCATTTGCATTCATATTGGTTGAGGTTCCCACAAATGGCAGGAAAAACTCAAAACCCAATCACTTGGAGTAAGTTTAGATGCAGGAATTTGGAGTAGAATGTTCTTCTTCTTATTTTTTTTACTAAATCAGGAGTTATTTTCTTTTATTTTATTTGAATTACATCATAAATTTAATATGTAATTTTTAAAAATTAAACTATAATTTTTATATTTAAAAATATAATTCACTTCAGTTATCTCAATACTTAATGAATAAATATTCATAATTTAAATTGATTTAATTTTAAGAAAGAAAGCCATTTGAACTAAATTAATTTTCTTTTTTATTAAGAATTAATTGATTTGATTCTAATTTATAACTGAGCAAATTCTAATTATTTTGATTTAATTTAATTTGGTTTGAATCAAATATTCAATTTACTTTTGGCTACATTTAAAAAAAAAAGCTCATTTAATCTTAGTTTTTTATGATCTAATTAACAACATATTAACTTAAATCATAATAAAATAATAGACACTTCAACCATAATCCTCCTTCCATTGTTTCCTGGATAATTGCTGAAAACGTGGCAAAACTGCTAGATGGGGAAATGGATCATTTGACATGGAACCCACATTATGACTTAGCCATTAAGATTAGACTTTTTGGTTTGGACTAAGAATGTGCAAGAAGATTAAGAAGTCGAAGGATCTTGCATTGAAATATGAAAACCATTGGATCATAGAAAACGTCAAGCCTATTGCTAAATGCTAAGAATTGGGTTTCAAGAAAATAAGTAAATAAATCAGTGTTTTCTTTTTTTGGTCTTCACTAAGTGTGTGTATATATATGTAAGAAGTTTGTTGTAATATATAATATTTTTTAAAATTATAATTTATATTTTTTTAATTAATTTTTATATTAAAAAATTGTGTATTCATAATATCATTCGAATAAAATTGTTGTTAACAAATGTAAACGCCATGATTCCAAGTGCTTTCTCTTCCGAAATTACAAAAATTGCACTAGAAAAAGGCAGCACTAGTGGAGAGGCCCTCTATGACATATACAGCATAATGCACCGTGGAACTTTGAAAAGGCATTTTCTTTGTTGTTTTTCTTTGGAACAGTTGGCCTTTCTTAAAGAATTGAATAATCGAGTCTTGTTTACTTTTTTTGGATTACCTCCCTTATCTTTAATTCATGACTTTGATGTATTGGATGGTGAGCATGATTTGGGGCTGTTAAAACTTTTTCCTGCAACTGCATATCCATATAATTTGACTAAGTAGGTCACTAAAGTCTGATGCATTGCAGTTTAGGCCACTTAACAAGAGAATGAGAAGTCTAGGCCTTCGTTAAGATTAATGCATTAGATTGGAGTAAACTAATAACCAAAATAAAACAAAAATGAAGGAAGTAGCCAAGAAGATGGGAAATAAATGCTCATGGAATGGGTCCTTAAAAAGAATAAGAATAATTTTATCTTTTCATAACTTATTTTTCTTAATTATTAAATGAAAAAAATATTAAATATATTTTAAGTTTTTCAAATAATAAATATTTTTAATTTTTATTTAATATTTTTTAAGTAATTATTAAAAAAATTATTAAGAAAATAAGTTAAAAAGATATAACATTACTCAAAGAATTATTCTATAAGAAAAAAGGGTATGACTTATTAAAAGGCATATAGATAGGAAGATATGGAATAGTTGGCCAATTTTATAAAGTTATGTTTAAATTGAGGAGAATAGAAATAAAAGGATGAAATGTGAAGGTTTTATTTTAAATATTTTAAACTTAAAATTTTAAAATAATTCTTCTCTTTCCCTCACTTTTTTTCATTTTTTTCTAATCCAAATATACTTTAAAACAGAATTTCTTGTAAGAAGTTTAATGCCAAAATCATAAATTTTTCCACAGCTACAACTATATTCTCTTCATCACCACACCACAATTACAATAGTCTCACTTACTCTTTCACAATCACTCGCGCATAGATCGATGTAGGTTAATCAAGAAATAAAATTGTAACTTAATTATTTTATTCTAATTAATCATAAAAAATTATAACAAATTGCACTAACCACTATTAACTACAATTTATTATATTTAATTATAAATTTAATTTTAATTATTTACAATTATAAAATAATGTGACGATTCTTTAATTTTGATTAAAGTACATATCACTTAAATATAATTTCAAAGCAACGAATAAGGTGGCTTATTGATGGTATAGCAGCTGGTCATGCAACTGGCCTAACAAGGTTCAAACCTAGTGGCTAAAAATGCAGCGGCCCAAAACAACTTCGGGCCCCCATACATAATCAGCCCAGTCTACTTAACATAACTTGATTAATTTAAAAGAATTTATGAATGTCAAGGAACCTTTACAATAATGTCACTACACAAAATCCTATTTAATCTCAGGGTCCAGTATATAGTTTTTTTTTTCAAAGAGTTTTTTTCTTTTCTTCCTCTAAACTATCTTATTTGATGGGCAATAAACTAATAGCCATATATTTAAAATAGTATATATACATTATTTTGATTTCACCTATTATGAACTCAAATAACTAAATTCTACACTTATCCAGTATACTAACATGTTAAGCTCAAGGTTCAAAACCCAATAATATGTGATTTTAAAGAAAATTAGCCTACCATTCAATCAATTTTTTTTCTTTGCAAACAAAAAAATCAATTAATGAAAACAAATTATAAAAAAATTATAACATTCTCTTATCCGAGCAACATTAATTACCCAATTTAAATAATAATTTTTTTTTGTCATTAATTCTTTCTTGAACCTTACAAATTACAAAAGCTAACTATCCAGCTCTACGGTCCTGCAGTTGGTCTTCAATCCCGGAACATGGGTCCGAATTCCTTGTCGAAAGGCCTGCCATTTATAGTTTTCACAGATACGGCAAGTTTTGGGCCACCCAAATCATGCCACTTCTCAAACGTTCTAGGACCCAACTAAGTTGATTAAATTCACCCCACCATGCCCAAATGTGCCATGGCTCAATCCAAGAACTTCTCATTTCAAGACCCAAAAAAAAACAAAAGAAAAAGAACCTTTCATTTTAAAAATACAAATAAATTTAAGAAATATTTTTTATTAAAATAGAATATAAAATATATTAACTGTATATTCAAATTATAAACTAACATATAATTATTAAAATATTTATAAATTTTATTAAAAAATTAATTATAAATTTTTAATACATAAATATACGCAACGCAAGAGCTAAAGTATTAGTTATTACGTAACCTTGTACATTATTTTTCATTTATTTTATATAAAAAATGCACATGCTAAGGGCGCGGAACGTAAAACGTTGTTTGTATGAGATTTTTTCCAATACAAACCGGCGTTAGGGAGAATGAAAATTTTACTTCCTTTTGGAGAATGTTCTTAGTGAGTGTGTCCACCGCACGCTTGCAGTGGGAAAAATCTCAAACAAACAGGCTGAAAATTGTGCGCTGAAACATTTTAATGCCCAAAAAGATGCTTGCATATGTTATTTATACCCTTAACCTTTTTTTTTTATCATTGGTTAATGGTTACCCTGAGAGTTGGTATACAAACAGAAACACTATGCGACTTTTTTGCGTGAAAAGGAAAGCCCTTCGATTCTCAGTTGAGGTATTGAAGAAAAGAAACCACTTGTATTACTAGCATATGCTCTTCTCCCTTGTGCTCTCCACCCATGTGCTCTCCACCCTTGTAACCTTACCCCACCCACTCACGCCTAGCCCTTTGTCATTTGCAGCCACCCTGTCTCTTTCACACTGACACATCATTTCTCTCTCTCTTCTCCTCTCTATATAAGCTCCACCCCTGGTCACTGATTCTTCATCTTTGTTTGAGAACTTTCTTTAACGTGATGGCTTCGGAGAAGAAGAGTGCCGCCGGTTTGGTCAACCTCTGTTATCTTCTCATGAAGGAGGTGGGCATGTCGGAAATGGCACTCCAGGAGTTGCTGAACAGGGCAAGCGCCGCAAGCACTGTGCTCGAAAGCCTCGAATCTGTGCGGTTTTGGAAGATTGTCATCGAACCCTTTCAAGTTCTGGAGGAGAAGGTAGCCATGGGGCCATTCGAGCCGGCTATGAAGCTCAGAAAGCGTCAAAAAAGTCCTGACAATGAAGAGCCCTTGGAGTTGGACTTGCAGCTCAAACTATTCAGTGGAAAGGCTTTTGGCGTCATGCAGGTGATGGATCTTCCTAGCTTGTAGTTTTCTTATCCCCACAACATAGAGAAATAGACAGTCAGGAACAACCTGGGATTGGGATTGGGATTCACGCATTTTGATGAGCACTTTCTTGTCCTGTGCGAGGATTGAGGAAAGCTCTGTTTTATCTTTGTCATTGTACTTCCTCTGCTTTCATTTCCAATATATTTTTGGGTTTAATTTCTGGAAGTTTGTTACTGGGTTCAGACACGTGGTTTCTGTCCTTTTTCTATTTTTAATTATAGTAAAAGGAAATAATGATTGGATCTGTTCTGTTCCTAGATTTTCTCGACAGAAAACTTACTCATGCACACTTAAATATAACGAAAATGCCATTTAGCCCGAATGTGAACAGACAAGTAATTTTATTTGTGGGGTTGGGTCGTTGGGATGTAAGAATAAAGTGGCCTTTTCAATTTTCAATCACTCTCCCACTGACAAAGATATTGCATCATGCTTTTAATTCTTTTCTGCATCATTCTACTCTGTTGTACTACCTACTATTTGGTATTATTATTGATATTCTGACCTGGATTTCAAAACCTCAAATGAAATTTAGGAGCAGGCCGCAGCTGTTGAAACAGAAGGCAGTACCAGTACTACTGCTGGGAAAGGAAAGACGGTCAAAAGGATGAAGTTCGCTGAACAGAACGTGGGCCCCTCAATTAATGAGAAAGGAAAGGGTGTCCTTGAAATGGGAAAGCAGTGGGAGTAACTGAGTGAAGAAGAATTTGCCTTGCCTCTTGTTTCTTAAACTCGAATAAAATTTGTTTTTACGTTTGAGTGTGTTACGGCACTATGCTTGGATAGATTGGTGCATGATTTGGCATGTATCTTGTTCAAGTTCCCTTTTTCGTGGGTCTAGAGCACTAAGCTTGTATGGTGAAGTGCATGATTTGGCCTTTTGCCTCTTGAATAAGTATTGTTTTCTTATCTAAAAAGTGCTGTAAGTCGAGGGCACTAAGCTTGGAAAGGCTAGTGCATCTTTTTCCTTGTTTGATAATTGGCCTGTAATGACAAGTGGCGGTACTCAAGGCATCATCTGTTACTGTTTGTGTGATTTCCTTAATAAACCTTATTTTAGAATATTTTTATCTGTTTTACTGCGTTGGATTTTCGTCTTTTTTTTTTTGTTGTTTTTTTTTGGGGGGGGGGGGGGGGGGGGGGGGGCTAACACTGCATTGGATAATTGGAACACATTATAAAGTGGCTTGCGTTGCCACTGGCAAGCCGATAATCGGTAATTGTACAATAGACACCCATCACACAGGATGGGAAATTCCACAATAATGCCTAATTTAATCGTGTACCAGAGGGGGATTCTCAATAACAAGATTTAATCGATATTCAGCTGCATCAAGAAAGTAGGATCTGGTTAGTGGCGAACCATATACCGTTGGTGTGGGTGTAGCCATATGTACCACTAATATCCTCAACATTATCTGGAAACCGAAGTCTTTAACCTAACTTACAGTAATTTTCACAAGTGGACATGAAGCAGGTTAGAGTTAGAGACGGCTTTAAAGCATGTTCCCGGGTCAGCATAAGTAAAAGGACCAAAGCTTGTCCCTACAACTCGACTCTTGTCTTGGACACTTCAAATTTGGTGCCTTTTGTCTTTGTTCGAACCAATTTGTAAAGGTCTTGATCGGTGCCTTTCCTTCTTCTAGTACTAGTACAAGGTAACTCAGATCCATTTAATCAGCACACGCACCACCTGATGTACATATTTGATGATATTTGTGAAATCTAATTCTAATAAAAAAAATAAGAGAAGTATTTTGAAAACTTTTTTTTACTTTTTTAAAAGTTAAGTATTTTTAATAATATAATAATATATAATTAAATAATAAAATAATATAACAGTGAATTAAAATTAAATGTTAGTTTCAGCCCTTCTAAGTTATTAGATATTATTTAAAACTGGCAAAAATATCACATGTTTGGACCGTGAGAGTGGCCCGCTAGATATCAGGTCCACCTATTGTCTAGCCCAAACAATTATGGGAAATAATTTTTTTTATCTGTGTTGCAGTGGAACGGCAAGGGAACATAGTAGTAAGAATCGAATTGACAATTGACCTGGTTAAAAGATTGGACCATGGATTAACTTTCTAATCGCTGGATCAGTGGTTCAACCAATTTCTAGTCACATTATCTAATTTCAATTTTATTTTCAAGGGAACAAAGGCCCTGCCTCTTAGATGTTACTTGTTTTTTTCTACAAAAGTCCTTTGTTTTTGTCATAATGGGCTCTTTTCTATTCTTCTTTTTTAAGTCTTGTTTGGTCATTGTCCGTTAGTCTTTTGCATAATACAATTACGATCACTCGGTCGTCATGACAGCAATAAATTTTAATATAAAATGTATTTCTTCAAGCTGGAAAGTCTCCAACTGCACCATTTTTTAAACACTTATACAATTTTTTATGGTTTTTCTATTCCCTTGGACTGCACTTCATTGTCATATCAGAGCTTTCAAACTCGAAAACTTTGACAAGGCATTATTCCTCTCATCCGTAGAGCCATTTGTTGGGTGGGACTCAAAAGTTTGTGACTTGAGTTTGTTGTGTTCTCATTAATCTGAACCATCGAGAAATTTTGTGACCACTGCGAACACCCCCCACGCCATAAAGTCTGTAAGAAGTTTCAAACTCTTGAGACCTCAAAGCATCGTGAGAAACGGTATGCACTCTACATCTTAGGACCAAGCTGTTCAAGGTTTTCCCACCTTCAGACAAACTGATGCTGTTCAAGTTTGGCCGGAAACTGACCGGTTTTTCAGTTTTAATCAGATTTTGACTGGATTTGACCAGTTCTCTCAGTAAAACTCTTAGTTAAACTTTTTTAATGATTTAATAATTTATAATTAAATAATAATATAAAATTTTTTAAATTAAATATATATTTGGTAAGAGGAAAAAAATTTTATCGATAAATTTTATATATAATTTTATATATATAACACATCTATGAAAAATATAACTTTATTTTTATTTTTATATTAAACATATACTAAATGCATGATTGTATTAAAAGACATCTAAACCAAATAGAAAGTAAGGTGTTTTTTTAGGCATGTGTATACATATTATTATTACAATTGGGTTTAACTCTTCAAAATATCGACCAATTAGCGTTTGCTTTGAAAGACATCCAAATCAAATAGACAGCAAGGTGTTTCTTTGGGCATGTGTATGCATGTTATTACAATTGGGATTTGCCTCTTTAAAATATCAATCAATTAGCTTTTGCGTTGAAAGACATCTATACCAACGGACGGTATGGTGTTCCTTTGGGCATTTGTATTTGGGGTTTGACTCTTCAAAATATCGACCAATTAATCTTTGTTCCAAAGCACATCTAACGTTCATATTTAGCCAATACACGATGTGACAACATGACTAATATTCGGTAGTTGTTGTGCTTGGATGTAGGGTGTGACGGTGTGAACCGAAAATGGAAATGCAAAAAGATGAAGAAAAGTTTGGGCCTTTTTCTTACTTATGCGCTGCGTATTTATACAGGGGATAATTTTTTTTTTACTTTTATTAAAGAAAAATAACTTGTTAATATAATAGGAAGTGTATATGGATGCACTATTTGTGACATATGTGTCATCCTTGATTTAAAACTTTAATTTGTTGTCTTCGGCCATTTCCCATTTACTGGTAGAGAAAACTCAAGATTGCAAGAAAAATGAAGTGGGAAGCAGAAGATTCGGTGTTAATTTAGGTTGTGTTTTGATTAACTTATTTTGTAATCAAAAGAGTTTATAATTAAAATCTTATTATAAAATTTGTGAAAAAAATAATAATTTTTTTAAAAAAATAAACTTGTACCAAAACACATGCTCAATTTGCACTTTGCAGTGACGTGCCTCTGTTTTCTTGAAATGGGAAGTATTAGCTATTATTGATGATTCATTTGCTTTATGTATGCAAGTATTTATTTTGGTGGATGTTTATGCACACGGTGAGAGTGGACAAGCAGGCCAAGGAAGATATACTAGTCGAAGTTTCCGATGGAAGAAGAAGGTGGATGGAAAAGAACAAACGATGACATCACGTGACAATGTTGTCTTACTCTGGCCCGACTTTTTTATTTGAATATTTGAATATTCCCTGGTTTCAGTTCAGCCAAAGAGAGGGTTATAAGTTATATGCTATTATTCCCCCATTGCTTTCTCTGACCCTTTGTGCCTTTCTTTTCCGCAAAAGGAAGATTCTTAATATTATCCAATGATTTAGAGTGCTTTATAACATCAATTTGTCTTTGAAAATTTAACTTTCATGTTGTAAGTTGTGTTATAATTGAGATACTAGCTTATTTGAAGGCATGTTTAATATTTTTTACTGCAACGGAAAGAAGCTTTTGAATTATATTTAGAAGTTCTAAAATAAATTTCTATAAATTTTAAATGCTAACCAAATAGATTTTCTAAATATCTAATATGACAATTGATACACAGAAATAGTCAAAAAATAAAATAGAATGAACATGAAATGGATAATTTTTACGTTTGTTAACAAAAAATAATATATAGATGCAAGAAAAATTAATTTGAGCAATGTATGATAATTAGAATATCAAAAGAGATTTGACTTGTTGACGACACGATTTCAATGTCTGAATATCCTCAGTTGTTGATCTGCAGACTTGTAAAAATGAAAAAGGCTTGATCTTTCTCTACATCTCCCACTCTTTTCTGTATCAGCTATTAATGAGACAAGTTGAAAAGTAACAATGTGAGGTTAGGGTTCTTCTTTCCTTAGGGAGCGCAAAGGGGACCTAGTCATAAATATATAACCTAACGAGCCTTCCTATTATAGGCCTATTGAGTTAAGACTTATACTATTATTAATCCATACTAACTTAATGTAAAGTATGCATAACTCATAATAATTGGATCACAATAATATTAGACTTATCCATGCTTATCTATAATACAGATCATATTGTCAGTTTAATTTTCACAAACAAAATGTTACAATTAATTATAACCTATATAGGAAAATTCTAACATTCTCTCACTTAAATAAAATTAATTGTAATTTTAATTTTAAAAATATTTTATTTTGAAAACAACTCTAGGCCTGAACAATTAAGAAAAATAAATTTAATACTTGGCCACGATTTTTAAAACATATGATCTATAAATAACACTTTTAATATGACTTTATCAAATAATATCAATTATGTTGAATCATGGCAGTCATTGATCATTTATAAACACAACTCCTATTCATAGTCACAAACATAATTTAATATTATTCACTTAAGTCTTAGTGTGGTAGTATAACAAGAAAAATAACAACATTGATCCATACGAAATCAAGCCAAGAGGTAGAGAATTTGTATCTCAAATCATCAACCATTTTAGAAAAAAAATTCTAACAAACTCGAAAGAAGAGTTGACGAAGAAACACCCAAAACTAGTGTTAATTGATGCGATTTTAAATGGATTCTAAGCAAAAAGGATGTTTAAAACACGACCCATACACAAGTCAAATCAAAAAACAAGGAATTTATACGAATTTTGATTAAATTATCAAGAACCCTTAGTTTCAAACTTGAAAAAAAAAACTTAGATTTTCTCTTCTGTGGGCCACGATTCAACACAATTTAGGTGTTTATGGATTCCTTTCATTTAGATCTCTAATAGCCTTAATGAATTGTGTTAAAATTTTCACAAAATTCCTTTCGATCTGAAGCCGAAAATGTGCATGAAAGGAATAAAAATCCAAAACCACAACATATAAACATGCCCGATCAACAAAAATTTGGATCCTAAAATCATACAACATGGCTATAATACAAAATCTAAGAAAAATTAATTTGAGCGTTGTATGATAATTGAAACAGCAAAATAGATATGACTTGTTGACGATATGATTACAATGTCTGGATCAAGGTTCTGAAAACCGAACCAGTTAGTGAACCGGTCAAGGTACTGATTTAAGGTTTAATGGTTGAACCGTGGTCGAACCGAAATATAATTAAATATATATTTATATTTATACATAAATATAAGTATATATATATAATTATTTATATACTAATAAAAATTATAAAAATATAATATAAATTAATAATAAAATTATTTGAAACATAAAAAAAATATCATAAAATAAAAAAATATTACATTCATATAAATAATATAAAAAATATTTTTTTAAGCATTATTTATCTTAATTTTTTTATTTAATAATTTATATATAAAAAGTTTAATGAATTATATTATAAATATATATTATTATTTTAAAAATTAATATAAAACATGTCAATTATTTAAATAAAAAGTTTAATATAAATAATATCTACTTCAAATGAATATTTAAGTCACGTGCACAAATCACTAGGTTCCCTCTGGGCTCCGGATACGCGTGTGGAGTGAGAAAAAGCCAAACCCTGCACGAGCAATAACAAATGGGTTTGATGAGCATTGAGATTGGAGTAAAGAAAGAAGGCAAGCAACCACCTTTGGTCGTGCATTGGAATACACAGCGACAAGACTAGGCAAAGCAAAGCTACTCTACACCCTCCCCCTGATAAAAGTTGGAAGATAGAATTTTAAATGAACTAGAACAAAAGCAACCTCTCCCTCACTCTCTCTTCTATTTTATCTCTTCCTCTTTCCTTTTCACCCTCTCTTCTCACTCTCACTGCTTCTTATACCTTACCTCTTTGTCCCTTTGTCTGGTACTGTGAATCTTCATTATTTGGGTTCTTTTCTTTTTACTACTAGAGGTTAATTTGCTTTTATTTGTGTTTGACTGAGAAAAACCGGCGATGGTAACTACGATCTCCGGAGGTAGAAAGAAAGGATCAGAAGAGCATGATATGGGTGGTCTTGGTGTTGTAGCAGGAAAGGCACGATTTTGAGTTAACCCGGAAAATCTTGAGCAATTTGGCGCACCGGCGGCGAATAATTGCTCTGCATCAGCAGCAGAATCTTCGTCCAGCCATTAGCCTTTGTGACCACTTCCTGTACCTTGTGATCCAAAATGACGTCGTTTTGTTTATAAAAGTTCCAAAAAAAAAAAGAGTTTAAAATCGATAATCGTACGGACCGGTGCCAGTTTAACTGACTCAACCGGTTTGAGATCGGTTCATCGGTTTTTGATCGGTTTTTGACTTCACCGGTTCTGGGAGCTCACCCGAACCGGTGAGGGAACCGATTCCCGGTCCGACCGGTTAAACCGACCGGTCCGATTTTCAGAACCTTGGCCTGGATATCCTTAGTAGCTGATTTGCAGACCTGCAAGAATGAAAGAGGCTCTGTCTTCCTTTACATCTCTCACTCTTTTTTGTATCAGCTATCAATGGAGCAAGTTGAAGAATAACAATGTGAGGTGAAGATTCCTCTTTCCTTAAGAAGCGCAGAAGGAACCTAGCCACAAGTATATAACCTGACGAGCCTTTCTATCTTGGGCCTGTTGGATTAAGACTTATACTATTATTAGTCTACATTAACTTAATGTAAGGTGTGCACAACCCATAATAATTAAATCACATTAATATTAGGCCTATCAATGTTTGTTTATAATATAGATTATATTGTTAGCCTAATTTTTACAAACAAAATATCACAATTAATTGTAATTCATATAAAAAAATTCTAATAATAGAATCCATGAAATCCATTTCACAAATCCAGGAATGGAGCATGGAACACATTCCTTATCAAAGGAATGAGATTAGGATTCCATGCTCATGAAATGAGCATTAATTTTTTTAGCCAACTTATCCTTATTAATTTTATAAATTACATTTATTATCTTTTTTAAATTTAACTTATCTAATGGGATGACTCTTTAGTAAATAAAGACTTTTTTACTTTGTTAATTCAAAAGTTTGGTGAGAAGGAAGGCTACTTTTAACGAAAAATTATAATAGTATTTATATATCATCTATTAATAAGAGACTCTAATATTATGTGAATTTAAGATTTTTTAGAATGTAAAAATCAATCTTATTAGTTAAACTAATTCTCTATAAAATGTATAGCACCCGAGATAAAAGGCATTTAAATTCTTAAAAAAAAAGTATTTAAAATTTTTTACAAATGAGATATTTAAGTAATCTACATTAATTTTAATTTTATTTTATATTAATTTTATATATTAAATAATAGAATAATTTTAAAAAATATTTTATTTTTACAAATATCAAATTATAAATTTAGAATGATTGTTACGTCCCATTCTGTTTTCATTTTATTTGAATTCTATAAAACCGTGTACTGGCTCGTAAGGATAGTATTCCATTCACGGGTTTAATTTAAGGTTATGTGGGTCTGGAGGCTCGGACACATTGTTCCACCGATTTTTCTATTTTTATATAAGAAAATAATTATCGGATCTGTTCCTAGATATGTTGGACAGGAAGCGACAGGACAGATTTACTGTAGATCTTTATAACACATAAGGACAGAGAAGTGATCTCTGCACAATTTTCTGCTTTTTATAATTTTAGTTGAAAAAATGTTTCTTATACGTTAATTTTTTTTACATCATTCCTTATATTTTTTGTTAAAAAAATAAAAAATGTGTTAGAATATCACTTTTTTTATTTTATTATTAACAAAAAATGTAAAAGTCTTACTATGAAAATGATGTGCACATATCATTTTTCTTTTTTATTTGGAGGTGGTTGTGAGTGTAATGTCCTTTGCTTTTTGGTTAGAAAAAGATGCCAATTTTGTGAAAAAAAAAGAGAATCATCAGTCTTGACAAAGGAGCAGTATTTGCCCTGAATCATGCACGAGTACAAGGACAAATCCCTTGATTTCAGGGGCATTGTCCATTCCCCGTTGTCTATATAAAGCACAAGTGGCAAATGAGCGAAAGCACTAGTGGGTAATATGCCTATCTAGCTTTTTGCGTCTTTGAAGTGACTTAGTCAGCGACCGAACACTCGCTTGCAATTTTCAAAGAAAATTTTTTTAGATAAGTATTATTTATTTTTAAATATTTTATTTAATAATTAATATATATTATTAATTTTTTAAAAAATAATATATATTTATAATACAATTTATTAAATTTTATACATATCAATTGTTAAAGTAAGTATTAAAGTAAGTAATACTTATTTAATAATTTATCTTTGAAAATAAAATTTGAGTCCCCCAAACAATGACACAGCACATCTTGAGTTATTGGAACACAATTATATTCTGGAACAGTATCATGACACAGCACCTTGGCTATAAACTGAAATGGATCACTTGCTAAATCAATGGATAGTTTTGGTCCTATTGAAAATACCAGTGTAAGTGAAGACCCGATTATAACTAATATGGATAAAAACATTCATAGTTGGGGTGATAGTGACAATTCTAGTTACAGTAATGTTGATTATTTAGTCGGCGTAAGGAACATCCGAAATTTCCTATCTGATGAAACTTTTTTAGTTAGGGATAGTAACAGGAACAGTTATTCCATATATTTGGATATTGAAAATCCAATTTTGGAGATTGACAATGATCATTCTTTTCTAAGTGAACCAGAAAGTTTAATTGAAGAATTCTGGTCATCCCAAAGATTCTTTTGTACATATGTGATGGAAGGGTCAAAAGTGAGACCAAATTAACTTCACTTATTTGCTAGCTATGATCCCAAAGACACTTTTGTTATGTATTGAATGTGAACATTACTTAAATTTTGAAAGAAGGACTTGTTAAAAAAAAATTTTAATGTATTCTCATAGTATTATACTTAAAAATTAAAATTTATCTTCAAGTTTATTATTTAATTTTTTATATTCAATCTGACTACTTAAATAATTGCTATTTAAGTGTTACAATTTTAATAGATTAAGTATAATGTCCTTAAAGTATATAAGAACTTATCATTGTTAAGAGATTATTTTAGTCACAATAATATTAAGGAGTTAACTTTATAATAATACTTATATGAATATTTTGGTCATTTAAAAAAAATGAATGTGGCCCGACAGAGTAGAATATATTCAGCGTTTCAATTTCCAGTGAAATGCCTTTGTTTTCTTGGTATAGCAAGTACTATTATTGATTATTCACTTGCTTCATGTAATTATTTGTTTTTGGTGGACGTTTAAGCGCACAGTGAAAGGGAACAAGCAAGCAAAACAAACATTTAAACTTTACGTAATTATTTTAGTAGTTCCGAATTAAGAGATGATGATCACATAATACCTCGTTAATTAATAATGGTAGGGAACACAGAGCATATCCCATATTTTTAAATTCACCACTAAACGTTTAAGAAGGTGTCATGTTTTGTTATAAATTAATCTATATTAGCATAAAGAAAATTTATTATTTTTTATTCTTAAAAAGTTATTAATAATTAATTAAATATAAATAAAAAATAGATAAAATTATAAAATTATTTTTTTAAAACTATATTAAAAAGTTACAACTATTGCTTTCAAATATTCTTTACTCATTTATTAACGGATTTAGTCTAAGTAAAATGAATTTAAATTTTTTTAAGTAATAGAGATTTGATTAGTTTAAAATTTAGTCAATATAAATTTATTATTGTTTCAGGATTATTATTTTTATTAATTAGTATAAACACATTTTTAATCTTTTCATAAAATTATTATTATTTAATTAAGTAATTTATTATTATTAATATAAATTTTTTTATATTATTATTTCATTATATGTTAATATATTATTTAATAAATTTAATTATGATAATAATTATATAAATAATCAAATTTATTAAATATCGTGACAATTGATCGTACGAGGCTGACTAAGCGTGCGCATGCGTGCCTCTAGAAGACGAGGAGAAATCTATTTCTGTACGCTGTAAAGACGCAAAAGATCCAAAAAGCTTAGCCACAAACTCAGATCACAAAGGTGAGGGACTGTGTTCCGTAGGGGAACCTGATGGACGCGCATCGCAGAGTGGGAACGGGGAAGTGCCCATTGAACACAGGGGGGCAGCAAGGGGTAGGGTCCAAAAGGTTTGGGATACAATATTCTTAAAATTTTTATGTAAGCATTCCGTTTGTCACGTAATATAAAATTGAAAAGTATTATGACGCCAAATGACATCAAGTATCTACTTAAAATTTATTACAATTTTTTTGAGAATATAATTGAACAAATTGTAAGAACCTAACAACCCAAAAAAAAAAAAACTATAAGGTTTATTTAATAATAAGATGAAACTGTAAGTACTAAATGTATAATTATACGCCAATCTGTATTCATAGCTGACAGATTCAACTCCTGGAAGACAGACCAGAAAATAATGGGAATGCAGCATAAAAGGATTTTACTCCCCAACTCCCAGTCACCGAGAACAATAACTACTTACTACTTAAATAGTACATAATGAACATGAGAAGGATCAAATCATAAATAAATCAGCAAAGCAACCAAGAATTAGATGTCTCAACAAAACTCTGAAGATGCAGCTAGAACATAAAACAGAAAAAGAAAAATAGGCAAGCACAGATATTAAAAGGTCACCTCTACTTTCACAAGACCAGACCGTAATGCAGAAGCATATCCAAGCTTCTTAGCGAAGGCATCAGCCTGCATAGGATGGTACACACAAATGGAACCAAAGAGATACAGATGGACAGACCCAGACCCCGATCCACACACACAATATGCTTGGTTGGAGTGAAAATAGGCAGGTGGAAGATGGCAATGTAGTTCAATAGAATAACGTCGTGGGTTGTCTATTTTGTGGTTCTGCCATCATTGCGGCTTCCCAAGGCAAGTTTATTGGAAGCAGGCTATACTTTCTGACTGAGAATGCTAATGTAGCTATATTGCTCTTTCATCAACTAATGGTACTCTTGTATTTGAGCAGGCTTTGTTTAAAGATTCCAATAGAATTGCCAGCCTGTACTATTGTCCTCATGAGTATCAAGCTGACTGCATTAGGGAGTGTCTTCTGAAGAGCAACGTTTACCTGTTGCAATAATTCCAGAAGAATACCCTGATTGGAATGGTGACATACGTCTACTCAGGGCATTCCTTCTGGGAAATAGGTTCTGACTGAAAAATATATGTTAGTTTACTGTCAATGGTACTCTTCTTTATATTTTTATGAGTTTAAATTTTTAAAAGTTGTTTCTTCTCTTCTTTAAATATTTTTATTCTATGATAATGATTAAAAATAAGAGAATTCCTGTGCTCCGACCAAGAGGAATTTACTAACCATTGTCTAGATATGGTAATTTACTCACACTCATCCAATGTGGTTTTTTAATGCCTTTTGTTGACAGAAAGCACCCGAGGATTTTCTACGAGGCACTGTCAAAACAGATACCAACAAGTGAAATGACGGAATTTTGGTGAGTTTCCTTACAATCTTACAGTTGTTTACCCTCCATTTCCACTCCTACAAAATGAACATTGTTGGAGTGCCTCTAGCGATAGCATGAAGTTGATAGTTTTAAACCGGTCCTTATGAATTCCAGCGATATGCTGTAAATTCATTCATTATGTTCAGATCTTATTGGAGTTTCATTTCATGCTATTTTCTATTTTGAGGTTTTATGAGCCATCTAGCTTAGATTCTCTAGACAATTCTGGTGCAATACTTCAAATGTGAAAGAAAAGAAATCTCCATAATAGATTTATAAGGATCTATATTATTAGCTTATGAAAATTGTGTCCGGGCTGGACTGCAATAAGATGTTTGTTATGCTTTTAGGGTTGTAACTTTTGTCCAGTATAACTGTATGCTAGGCTGACCACTACAAATGCCCTATTTTCATATTCGTGACTGGTTCATCGTGAAGCTGCTTCTGTTAATAAAGGAACTCTATGAGTTAGGAAATTTTAATTTCATCATTAAATCACAATTAATTAACACCTTTTGATTGGATTAGTTATTCTTATCACTTTGAATAATGTTATATTCTTTTAAATAGTTTTTTAATCATTCTTTTTAGTATTACAAAAGTAAATATTAAATAAAAAATAAAAATATTTAATATTTTAAAACTATAAAATGTATTCAATACTTTTATTTAATACTTAATAAGATTGTTAATCTAATTGATTTGGTGGACAAAGAATTATTCTATTACTTTATCATGAGCAATGCTATTTGGTTGCAAAAAATCTTCCTAACATTTAATTAAAAAATATTAAATTAAAAAATATTTAGTATCTTATAAAAATATAAAATTATTTATTTATTTATATATTTAACAAGCATCTTTGAATTTAAGTACATTTTAACTAAATTCTATCAAATATTTTCTGACAATATAACACTACTGTATTGAAAAATGATTGGTTTTTGTCAATGTATAATTATTATTCTAGATATGCTAAATTTAAGATCTATTGTGTTGAGTCTGGGTCGTTTTGTAACTCCTTGTTGTTCACTATAATAATTCTATTATATAACCACTGAATATAATAGAAAAAAATGGTATTCTTTTGTAGGTAAATATTGTGAAAAAATAAATTCAATCAAGCAATAATAATTGTCATAGAAAAGATAGAAGTGTGTATGGATAAGCTAATTGTGCAATACGTATCACCCCTTTCCCTGATGTACGTATTTTTTTTTCCCTCGATTGGAAACTTTATGTAATTATTAATTTTGGTAAGGAAATATATAAAAAGTACCATTACGACATGTGTTTCTTACGCATTGTCTTTCCTGTCCTTTTCCTGTCTTAATCAGTTGGGAGTTCCCAAATTCAAATATTATTGTGAACGCTGACATAGTCAAAGATATTGCATGTTTCTTTTTTTTTTTTTTTTTTCTAGTCCTTTCTGCATCTTTTCTTCTTCTATTTTTTTTCTTTTTAAATATTTTGACCTGCAATTGGGAGACCACGCCGCAGATGTTGAGACAGAAGCCGTCGGAAAGGAAAAACGATAAAAAGAATAGGATTTGGATTCTCATGGTGCATTTTAGAAAATAAGAAAATAATTTAATAAATTTATAATTGTATAATTCACCAATATAAAAAAAATCAAGAAAATGTTAGCAATTTCTTTTATATATTATTATTATTATTATTATGAAAAAGGAGGGCTACGGTCCTGATACAATGCATTGTGACGAGTGAACAAACACCTGGAAGGTCATTCATCATATGAAGGATTTGACGTAACATGGTTGGTCTTCTCATTCGTTATGCAAGCATTCCGTCGGTATTAAGATGCCAAATGACAACAAGAATCTAATTATTTTTTTTAAAAAAAAGGTGATTCTAACTTATTCTAGTTTAATTAGATAAGCAGTTAATTTAATATAATTAAAAAAGTAATTAATTAATCATTTATCAAATGTTTATATTAAATTAATTATTTTATCCGTCTATTTTTATCTGTTATTTAAAATTTTTATATAATAATTAAGAAATTTATTAAATAATTTTAATTATACAAAAATAATTTAATATAATTAAATTACTTTTTTTATTTTATTAATATTTTATTAATTTTATTTATTCTATTAATTTTTTTATTAAATAATAAAAATAAAAAATAATTAATATTTTTAATATTTTAAAATAAAATATTTTTAAATAAAATATTTTTTTACGTAACATATATTAGAGTAGACAAAGAAAATATATTTAATATCTATCACTTATAATTCTTTATCAAAGTTAAATGTTAAATTTCTTTTTTTACATTATAAAATCAAATTCTACATGTCAAATTTAAATCACAATTTTTTGTTTTAAATATTACAATAGATTATCTTCCATAATTAGAACCGGATTCCACTAATATTTGCTACTTTGAAATGCAGGGTCCTGAAAAGTTGAAAGTTAGGTCAAAGTGATAAGGTGGCGACTGACGTGTAGTGATGAAGGATGGGGGATTTTCAACCATTGCATGAGCCCGTGCTTTCGGAAGAGGAATGTTAAATTCCATGAGTGAATATCAATTTTAGAAGCGAATGTAACCCCAATGTCGGCAATGAAACTAATAATTAGTTAGTGGGATAATTGTAGTAAGATAAAGATAATAATAAAATAATTGCAAGCGGAAGAGAGAGAAGAATAAATAATATTATATTTTGCTAAGCTTCTTTCTAATAAGTATTAGATAAAAAAAGTAAAATATTTAATATTTTAAAATAAAAAAATATTTAATATTTACTTTATTTTGTCTTATATTCATGTTTGGAAGAGAGAACGAAAAGAAAACGACAGAGAGAGCCAATTTGTGAAGTTTAAGAAAAAGCGCTTACGAAAACTTTCCCAACGAACTGATACGTACGTGTTCGTTAAAGATTGAAGCTTCCAGAAGACGAGTTAAAAGGAAGTTTTATTCACATTATAGACAAAGGAATTAATAAAACCGTGTTTTTATTCTTTTCCACAATTAAGTTACAACTATGTAATCAATTAAATTCCACTTAGCAGATGTCATGTAAGACATTAAACCCATTTCTTGTAACAGAGAGATGGGAATAGAGAATTTTTTATGATATTCACTTAAATTCAAGAGTGATTGTGAATGGAATAAAGTGATAAGAATTATTTATTTATTTAAAAATTAATAAATATGTCAAATTATTTTATTAAAAATTTTAGTTAAATAATATTTTTCAAAAGCTAGATGCATCGATTGAGAAAAGAGTCATGTAAGGTTTAAAACAAGTGTTTTTTTAATCTGAATTACAACTTTTTTTTATTAAATTAAACTAAGGTTCTGAAAACCGAACCGGTCATTGAACCGGTCGAGGTACTGATTCAAGGTTCAATGGTCGAACCGTGGTTGAACCGTAATCGAACCGGAGTATAATTAAATATATATTTATATTTATATATAAATATATATAATTATTTATATAGTACTAAAATAAATAAAAATTATAAAAATATAATATAAATCAATAATAAAATTATTTGAAACACAAAAAAATAATATCATAGATCAAAAAAATATTACATTCATATAATCAATACAACAAAAAAATATTATAAAGTAAAAAATATTACATTCATATAAATAACATAAGTTTAACAATATTCCATCAAAAGTAATCATAAAAAATTTCACAAATTATACAGGATCATCATAATTAGCATTAAGTTGTTAAACATTTTCATTAAAAAGATCTTGTTCATCTTCACCATCATAATCATCATCAATAAATGAGACAATTACAATCATTCAAGGAGCTAATCACTAGTTAATTGACAGCAATCAAATAAAACAGTTGACTAAATACAAATCTTCTATCACTCCTCATCAAGTTAAAGGTTACAAGCTCTTGGCTTGTTACAAACAAATAAGAAAACAAATTAAAAATATGATGGGCATAATAAACTGGTTGGAGAGACAACACAGACACTGCTGGAGAGATAACACAGCAAAATAATGGCTGGAATGATGAAAAATCAGAAAAGCAGTGGATAGCTGCTGAAATGGTGCACAGCCAGATGAGCAGTAGATGGCTGGAATGATGCACAACGAGAACACAATGGCTCACAACTCTGCTGAAATGGGAAAAAACGCAAAACAGAGGCATGAAACAAGCCAAACAGCAGGTGCGGTGGCGCTGCTGGCTGGGCTACACCGGAGTTGCGGTGCGGAGACGAAGCTGACGGTGCTGGCTGGCTGAGTATGCGACGCGAGAATGGAGGCTGCGGTGCGAGACGGAAGCTGCTGCGGCTGGGGTTTCGATCGCGGAGGGAGGAAGGGGTTTCGATCGAGAAGATACGGATCTGCTGTGGCTGGGGTTTCGATCGCTGAGGGAGGAAGGGGTTTCGATCGTGGAGAGACGGAAGCTGCTGCAGCTGGGGTTTCGATCGCGGAGGAAGGAAGGGGTTTCGATCGCGGAGAGACGGATCTGCTGCGGCTGGGGTTTCGATCGCTGAGGAAGGGGTTTCGATCGCGGAGAGACGGAAGCTGCTACGGCTGGGTTGCGGAGAGACGGAAGCTGGGTTTCGAACTTTCGATCGTCGCAGACGGAAGTTGCTGCTGCGGCTGGGTTGCGGAGAGACGGAAGCTGGGTTTCGAACTTTCGATCGTCGCGGACGGAAGCTGGTGCGCGGACTGAAGCTGCTGCTGCGCGGACGGAAGCTGCTGCTGCGCGGACGGAAGCTGCTGCGCGAACCGGTAATCGTACGGACCAGTACCAGTTTCACCGATTCATTCGGTTTGACACCGGTTCACCGGTTCTTGACCGATTTTTGACCCTCCCGGTTCTGGAACATAGCCCGCACCGGAGAGGGAACCGGTTCCCGGTCCGACCGGTTGAACCGGCCGGTCCGGTCCGGTTTTCAGAACATTAAATTAAACAGTTATAAATGACTCTCTTAGGTCTTAATCAGGAAAGAAAAAAATAATCAAAATACAATATTTTCAACACCCTACCATCAATTACGCGTAATCGTACAGCATTCAATTGATTATTCTTTTATTATCGAAGCCTTTAACACAATTCAGCTTTGCTAATATATAAATATAAAATGTTCAAAAGAGACCCTTAATTTGTGCATATACATTATTGAAAGCAAAGCCATGATGAAAGGGCCATCCACACATAATCTTGTTCAGAATTAACGTTAGATATGATGCTCTTTGTTGGCTCTCTGCTTTTTTGGTGGCTTGGGCGGCTTCCATTCACTGGAGATTGGTGAAGGAGCATGAGGGTTTGTCTTTAACTAGCTTCTGGTCTCTGATGTGGACTACATACCAAAGTGATTTGCTTGGAATTTGCAGAGGCAATATCCGAGTCTGCTAATTAAACAATGCAATCTGTTTGATTGATTTAGATCAAACCCTCTTGATTCCTTAATTACTTGCTTATTTGCTAGCTATATGTGGTCCCAAAGATATATATGTGAATATGAACGAGGCACATGCAGAGTAGTGAATGATGATTATGAGGTACAATATGCAAAATGACAAGACCACTTTAACCTTCCCTATTATTTGATAGTGCTCCTCAATTTGGCTTTGTAGTGTCCTGCTTGATTCATTTTTAGTGGTACCTTTTTGGTAATAACATGCCCTCAATTTGCTTGATACATTTGTTTTTATTCCTTAATACGTGCTATTAACAAAACCCTATGATAAATATCTGTTGCTTCTACCCACCTCATAGTGGTCTAGTAAGTTCACTGGTTTTACCATGCTTTTTTGGTAGGTGAGTACCTTCAATAATGGGTCTCAAAATTCTATAGCATGAATGTATATTCGGGGCTAACAGGATATATATCTCACTCGTTTACAACTTTTTTTATATTATTATCTAGTAATTATTTTCTTTATTTACTTTTATCTGTAATTTAAAGTAAATATATAAGAATTGAAATAGTTGTTAAGTAACCTTAATTATAAACAAATATAGTTCACCATGATTAAATTACATTTTCTTTCAATTCATTAATATATTTTTTTTTCTTAATTTTCACTAACTCTACTAATTTTTCCTTCTCTAAGAAATAAAGGTAAAATTGAAAAAATTAACTAAAGTTTTCTTAATATTTTTAAATTATAGATATTTTGAAAAAAAATATTATCTAAAACAATAAATAAAAGTAAATGAAAATAGTATGTGTTAACACATCATTTAATAAATTTCACAATGATAACAACTATATAAAATGGTCAAATTCATTTAATGAGACGATAAAATATAATTTATTAATAATATAAATAAATTTTATGTTGATAATAAGTTAAATTTAAATTTAAATTAATATCCTATATATTCAACTATTTTATTAAAAATTATTCTGTTTTATCATAATGATATATTAATGTTGTAATTTGGCTAGTATCAACCTTTTGAGTCCTGAGTAATGAATCAATATGTCTTTTTTAAGTTAAAAATAATAATAATAATTCTAACATAGAATCAGATATAAAGACCAACAAGGAAAACGAGAGTAATGGCAGACTCGCGCACCTTTTTTTTTTGGGAAACGAAAGGACATCTTATAATGGGCTATAAATACAACTACATAGCACACAAAATGAGGAAGAGACACTTTTTTTATTCGCAAACGCGTAGAATTTTGATTGACGACGACGATGATAACACTGGCCAACGACTTTTTGCGTGAAAAGGGCAGCCCTTCCCACTTGAAGTGTTCAACAAACCCTTGTCGTATTACAATTATTATTAGCTCCTCGCTCTTCTCTTGGACACTTGAAAGCGTGGCGTCTTTTGTGTTTGTTCCAACGAAACTCATAAAGGTCATGATTGGCGCCTTTCCTGCTTCTAATACGGGATAACCCAGATCCCTTTCATCGACACATTCACCGCCACATGTAGGTATTTGATTTCACAGAAAAATGTGTCTTTGTCATGCATTGAAGCTTCGTCCTCGAGGAGTTAAAAGGAAATTTCTTACACCTTACAGTTACATATAAGATAAACGAATTAATACAACCATGATTTTATTCCTTTCCATAAGGGTTTTGTCAACATCATTGCCAACTTCAAAGTTGGATGCTTGTGGAAATTATTTAAAAAAATATTAAATATGTCTTTTATTTTCAAGACATTAAATTATAAATATTTACTAAGTTCCAATTAGCTACTGCGTTGCATGTAGTTTTTTTTTTAAGAAAAAGAATTAAATTGCATACCAACCAAATTTGTATGTAAAAAAATAGTAAATAATAGAAAATGAGATAATTGAGTGTGATTAAACAACAAATAAATAAGAATAAGGTTAAGAAAAAAGAAAGATATGAAACACAGAAAAGGACAGAAAAAAAGAATCATTAAAGCGATAGTTTTTATTTTATTATTTATTTAAAAATATTTAAATAAATTAAGAAAGAAAGACAGTGGGCCAATGAGTGGCAGGAAGATTCTGATATTTTTTTTTGACTTGAATATTCTGATATTAATTATGCATGAGCAACAAAACTCAAAAGAACATGGGAATTGCTAAAAAAGATAATTTTTTAAATTTTAGGTTATTTATAAATAATATTTTAAATTTTAAAATAATATTAATTAGTATTTAAATTATAATAATTATATAAAAAAATAATTTTATATCTTCTTAATTTATTCTCCTAATAAATAATAATATTTTTAATTATTAAATAAAATAAATATTAAATATTTTTTATATTTTTAAAATATTAAATTTTATTTTTTATTTAATACTTACGTATATTATTAAAAAGAAATTTTAAGAAGATATAATAAAAAAATTCTACATAAATTAATCTTTTTACCTACTTTTTATTCATTTTAAATTTTTATATTTAATTTTCAATAAATATAAAGTAAATAAAAAATTAATTTATATAATTATTATAATTTAAATATTAATTTAAATAATTTTAAAATTTAAAAAAATTATTTATAAATAACCTAAAATTTAAGAAATGTGTATTCTTTTCCCTACTAAAAATTCCTCCGCTTGAGGGTCAAAGATGACTTTTCTCCGGACAAAACATTCGGGGGGACAATGAAACGGGGTGGGTACAAAAGAAAGAAAACGGAAGACTTTGTTCAGGGAAATTTGTACCAGTCTTAGATTTGGTGTAATCTACTGGAGGAAAAGTAGGTCATTCATTCTGAAAGGCTGTCGTGGGAAACCGAGAACTGAAGGTGACCGTTTTGTTTATTTGTAACGTCATCTATTTCTTATTTTCTCTTTCTTTGTGTTTTATCCAAAATCTAAAATCCATCACTATATATAATTTTCTTTTAGGCCCCGTTTTGAAGCCATTTTCTTAAGAATTCAACTCAACTTGTTAAATGAATTCAATTGAATTATATTAATTGGTGAATTCTCTTGTTTAAATTAAATCTTCAAATTTATAGAATTCAAAATTAAAATTGAAATCCAGTATTTAGGATGTGTTGTATTAAAAAATTTAAGAGATTAACTTTTGTTTTTAGACAGCTCAATTATATCAATTAAGCCAACTATTATTTAGAATAAAATTTATTTTACTTTTTAATTGTACAACATTCCATCATTATTTATTATTTTAATATAAATTAAAAATATTTTTGTAAAATTAAATCTATTTAAATTATTTTATAAAATTAATTTTTTCATATCAGAAGTCACAATAATATAAATTTTCTTATCAAATTGCAGTATGTCTAAAATAATATATATGTTTTAAATCAAATGTGATTTTGTCCTGGTAAATGCAGGGTTGAGGTAGCTTAACCTCAAAAGTTAGAAATCACGACCGTCAAGACATAGCAGGTAGACATATTCTCAATCAGAGTTCGAGGAACGAAGGACGTTCCACCATGTGGAAAGTAACCACTGGTGACATGAACCCGTAGGGCCCAAAAGAGATATTGTGTGGTTCCTTGGATTTGTTTTCTTCAATTAAATATGCGTTTTATTGTTCTCTTTATTTATTTTTATTTATTATTTAAAATTTTTATATAAAAATTAAAAATAATTATTAAATAATTATAATTATAGAAAAATATAATTTAAAATAATTAAATTATCTTTTTTATTTTACTAATATTTTATTTATTTTACTATTTTTATTAAAAGATAAAAATAAAATTTAAAAATATTAATTAATATTTTTTTAATATATTTTAATAACATATTTTTAAATAAAAAAATTTATACTATAAATAAAAAAATAGACAAAAAAAATATATATAATCGACTTCCATGCACCTCTCTCTCCTCACAGTCTCACTTGGTGGACCAGGATTACATTAACAAGACGGCGTCGTCTTCAATGCACCTGAACTGATTGGGTGCACCATGATTTTTGAGCCATTAATCTTGTATAAAAATAAATAAACAGTTAGATTTACTTACTTGAAACATACTTGACAGGTTAAACTAAAAAAAATCTACATAGATAATTGTGAGGTGGATTCAGTGTCGGAAACAATAAAATTTAATCAAAGTAAGTCTTTCGATTGACAGCAACGAGAACAGTAACTCACCACTTAGATTGTAATGCTTTGTTTAGTAACTGTATAGATAATTAAAAGGCACTGGTACATAGATATACGTTTATTATAGAAAAATATTAATAAATGGTAGATATACTGTGATTTTATTATATTGAACCGAAGTCTTTTTTTGCACTTCATATATCCTTATGTCATAATTAATTGTAGTATATTATACCCATAACGTGGTACATGTAAATTAAAAATTCATCCTTACAATGTTATTTTAAAAGAGATTTAAGAGTATATCCATGTATCATAATTATTATTTTAGTTCTCTAAAAATTTTTATCATTAATTTAATTTTTAAATTTAAAAAATAATATTATTTTAATCATTCAAAGAAATTAATTCTAATTAGTTCCTCAATAATAAAAAAAATCATTAATTTAATATTTTAATTATATAAAATTATTATTAATTTTGTCTCTTAATAATTAAAATTTTATTAATTTAGTCATTATTCATATATAAAAAGATGATTTTAATATTATTTTCTAGATTCAAGGACTAAATTGATGATAATTTTAGAGAACTAAAGTAATGACACATATATCTTTAAAAGATAAAAAAAAGAGTTTATTTAAGATTTAATTATAATTTTGGTCCCTTTTATTTTAATAAAATAGACGATTTCATCCTTTAATTTTGAAAATGCATAGTTTGGTTCAACTATTTTTAACAAAATGAGTATTTTTAGTTCCTATGTTAGTGTGCTGTAAAAAAAGTAACAAAAAATGCTGATATGACATTCAAAAATGAGATTAATTGCAGCTTTAATCTTGTTATTTTAACAAAAGGAATTATTTGGTTTCCAATTTTAAACTTATTTTTAATATTTAAATAAATAAAATTTTATTATATTATATAATATAATCTCATGCATTAATTTTAATAAGAAGATATTTACTAATTCTATTTAGCAATAAATAAAAAAACTTATATATAAATAAATTTCATATATTCATGAATACTTATATATAATTTCATTTTATTTTCTTTCTTATTAAATAAAAATGTAAATTATAAGAAATTATACCTATTTGTTAACTCAAAATATCTATATTATGTAAAAGTTATTACTAAAGTAATTAAAATAAATGATTTTGCTTCATAAATACATATATAACTAAATTAAAATCAATTACATAAAAGTATAATATGCCAATAGACTTCAAATTTCAAAGTCTCAAATAACCCAAAACTTAATCAAAATTAGTGTATTGTATATAATAAATTATATAAATATACAACAACATTTATATAAATAACATAATTTCTTAATTATAAATAACAATAATTTATACTTCTATTAATATTGGAGACATTAATAATTAATAAATTACAAATTTTATATACAAATATTTTTATAGATTTATATGTAAAATTTATATATAGATTTATATATTTATATATAAAATATAGAAGAGTTTTTGTACCCTTTTTAAAAAAAACACGCACCAGAGAAACATTCATTTTTTTCAACCTACAAGCATTGTTAGAGATTAACCTCTCAGGTACTTTGATCTTCTCCCAGGGCATGTAGTTCCCTTACCACTATACATAAGTGTTTTCTTTAGAATTTAAACTTTGATATTCTCTCTAGGTGTATAGTTCACTTATCACTACACCCACCACTTGTTAGTACCTTAAATAATATATATTTAAGTTACTATATGAGTTTTCATTAAATTAAAAGATCTAAATAAATCTTAATTAAATTAGTTAAATTAATGAATTTATATTGTCAGTTAATGAAATGAAATCACATGAGAATAAAGTATTAAAATTTTTTGAATAAATATAATTAAAAAATATTAATAAAAATATAAATAAATAAGATGAAAATGAATATTTTTTTATGTTTTGCAAATAATTTTTATTTTCATATTTTTTAAAACATATTTAGTTTATATCAAAGTTGTTAAAAGTGAATTTTCATTTAAAAGCGATAGAAGGTCTAGTAAAATCATAGATCTTACATATTACATAAAATCATATAAAAATAAGACATGTACGTCTAACTCAAATTTAAGTATTAAAATAACAATTTTTATAACTTAATAATCAATATATTGCAAATTATACAGAAACAACGTTTCTAGTATTAGCATAGTAGATCATACTTTTTAATGTTTCAAAGCGTAGAATGTAATGTTTTTATGAGTTTGGGATTTTACCAAATATTCAAAGAGTGTTTAATTTTAAAGTCATAAAAGCATATGCTTTTACGTTTATTTAAAGTAAGATTTTAACAACTATGATTTACATAGTTAAATCAACTTTTTTTCCACAAAAAAAAATCAACTTTAAAAAAAATTTAAAAATCAAAACAATAAATATACGTTTGGTTTACTTATTTTTAGTTTATTACAAATTTTAAAAAAGATAAATAATAGAAATATATGTAATAAATACTTTCTTCTTAAATTTTTTTTATAAATGATTAAAACTTAAAAGGTTTATCGTATTTGTATAAAAGAATAATTTTTAGATAACTAAATTTAAAAAGAAATTTTATTAATTAATTCAGAATTTTGTTGATATGTGCTCTAAGAGTGAAGCACATGTTAAAGAATAAAAAATAAAAATATATTAATTTATTAAAAAAATAAAAAACTTATTCAATATAAATTAAAATTATTTAATGTTTTAAAATTTTAAAATAATTTAATATTTTATTTTTCAAATAATTAAAATAATTTAATGATATTTTTTATTTCTTAATATATATCTCACATATTAATAAAACTCATTAATTAATATCATGTAAATATGAGAGGAGCCGGCAGCTCGTCCTCCAGTTGGGTAGGTGGTAAACATCAGAGACGTCATTTCAGAGGAAGAACTTCTCTTCCCATTTTGGACTTGTGGTGGCGTAAATGGCTCAACCTTTTGTAGATTGTTGTGCTGTGTGGCTGCCTAAATACAACACTTCTATATACTTTGGATTAACTTACTTTAAGAAATTTATAATTGACAAATTTAAGAAAGAATTTAATTAAAAAAAACTTTTTAATATTAAATAAATTAATTCAGACATACACTACTTAAATAATTGCTTTAATAAAACCTTTACTTTAATTAAAATGGAACTTCAACTATTTCGTTCTAATAAAAGAGAAATGTTAACATATATGAAGATATTGCGTAAGTATTATGATATACTAAACATAGAATTATACTTTTTTGTCTTTTTTTTTTAAACTCGAAGCATATAAATCTATTGCTTCCTAATAATATATGGGTTCTAGTACTCAATTTTAAAATGACACTAAATTTAACCACACATCATAAGAAGAATCCAAAGTTCTACTTGTGGCTGATTTTTGTTGGGATTTATGATGGAATGTGTCATCGTTATTATCAAATAATTACTAAAGTTAGAGATTATTAAAATATCCTGAGTGTAAAGTAATTATTTTTTATTGTGTAATCGAACTTGTGGCATTAGTTATTTCTAATGATAATTATTATTTGTGTATGAATAATAAAAACACAATAATAATTACATAATTGAGATATACACGTTTAATGATACATTATAAGTATAGTATCATGAAGAATTTATGTTATTAAGTCAGCAAATGGTCCTAAAACTATAACAAGGTGGGCCACTTCTATGATACACCATGAAATTAAAGTGTATAGATACACTGTAATATCGTTACCATTGATTCTCTTTATTAGACGTGAACAGTTGGATTAACACAGTCCAACAAAATTGAGTTGTTTTGTATTTTTATTTTTTTTATTTAATTACATTGTTTCTCCTTTTTTTAACACAATAAATTCAAAAAAAAAAAAATTAAACTAAGAAGAGAAGCCTTCGTTGCTTATGCAGGAAAAAAAAAAAACACAGCACTCCCACACATGGATCTCTTTATAATTTTTGAACCTCCGTTCTTGTTTGCCAAACCAGCATCAAAACCCCTCCCTCAATCCCTTTTCAACCAGTGTTTACCAAATTGCTACCATATCCTCTTTTCTCCATTGCAGAGGAATGAGTATTCTCTGAATTTTTTGAAACCATCATCATCCTCTCATTTTGGAGGTGATGACCCACCAATATATGATTTCACCTCTCCAACCAATGGAGAGACTTCATGACATAACCACAGCCATTTTTGACCAATATGTTCGAAGCGGTTGACGATAAAATTGTATGGATATTATCATTTATCACTGTTTCGTTGTTTTCTCTTTTCTCCCTCTGGTAACAGTTGTAAGTTTTCTTTTTCTTTATCAACAATGGAGGCTTTGTGGCCTAATTTTTTCGATTACTATTGTATTAGAAAATGGGAAGCAACGCAATTATATAAAAAAGAGAGGAAATATAAGATAACTCACATTTTATTGGGTTAAGATAAACTCAATGTTCACGTCTAAACAAAGAAAATCAATCGTATAAATGGTATATTATATCTATACACTATAATTTCATAGTGTATTGTAGAAATGGTACATGTGCATTCCAAAATATAAATGTTCCATTAAAGAAAATGAATTTGTTCCTCCAGAAGATTCATTTAAAAGGAATAAGTGAAGAATTATAATAATTGATAAAAAAATTAAAGAAATAAATTTAAACAAATTTATAATTTATTATATAAATTTATATATTTTATCATAATTTTAACAGTAAATTTTTTTTATTAATAATTATAATTCTTTTACTTTTTTTTTTTTAAAAATGAACTCTCATTTTAAGACTTTGTTTGAATTGATGATGACAATTGAGCAAAAATAAAATAAAATAGAATGATAAAGAATGTGATTGTTTAAATTTTTAAAAATAAAATAAAATAAAATAAAGAGAAATGCTTCCCATTCTGTAATCCTCCATTATGTCATATTTTCAAATAAGGAGACAATTTTTTTTATTCTAACATTTAATATTTAAACAATGATATAAATTTTTTTTTTATTCCATCTCGATGTACTACATCTCCTTCATTGTGCCGACAAAAAATATATATGCAATCAAAGCTCATGTCCTCTAATTGACCCTGCCAACCACAATCTTTTTCTTTATTCAAATGTTTCCTGAACTGAGATTATTAATGAGTTTTTGTTATATTTTCTTATTTTTTTTTAATATTTAATAAAATAAATTTTAGATAAAAAATAAATATTTAATATCGTAAAAACATAAAAAATATTTAAAATATACTTTATTTGATAATTAAAAAAAGTATTAAAAAATAAATTAAAAGAATATATAATTATTTATCAAGTCGCTAACGATAAAGCGTAGAACACAGACCTTGCGGGGCCGTGGCGGGCTCCTAGAGTCTAAAGCAGCAGACTGGCACATTTCGTGCCAAAAAAAACAAAATGAAAATCTTTATATAGTCCTTCTCTCCCTTCAGAGATTCCAGCCAGCAAGACAAAGGAGTATAGCCAGCCACTGCTAATGGGTTCTCAAAGCGAAAGCCTGTATTCTTTTGAGTCGGTTACTTCCCCTGCAGCTCCGGGCACGGTCAATCCTCCGCTTGATCTGAATTTAACACTTGCTCCTTCTTTTCAGCAGAATATGCAGGTGAACTTTTTGTACTGAATATTCCCCTGGTTGTGTTCCCCTCTTTCTCCCTTTTCCTTTTCAATGGAGATGATGCAAATCCCCTTTGTAGCTGCTTTGTTAGATGGCCTTGTCATTGATAATAACTGCAATTTTTTTTTTTTATATATTTTGACTTGATGGTGTAGGGACGGATCGGCGTTCAAACTGGTGAGTCAATTTCAAAAGTTTTTACTTATTACATAGTTATCTTATATCATTTTACTAGTAATCAATAAATATGCAATTCCTCTAACTAATAATTTTGTGAACAATATTTGAACTATCATTTTTTATTTCATATATTAGTGTAAAAATTGCCCTCAGTAAAGTTATGTTAGAGAGTTTAAAAAAATTTCAATAAAACAAAGGATAAGGGAAGAGAGAATAATGCAAACTAATTAATAACTTTCTCTTACCTTATTTAAATATTTTAAATTTTTTAAAATTTTTTAATTTAAAAAATTTAAAAATATTCATAAAAATTAATAGAGAGTCTTGGAAGATTATTTAAAAATTTCTATTTCATTTCCCTTTCATTTTTTACTTTTTAAATAAGAGAGAGATATGATAACATTTTCCTTCTCTTATTTTCCCTCTCAGATCCTCTATTCAATCATAGCCTAAATAAAATTTCTGGGTCTATCAATTTCTTACTCCTTGAGTACTGAATGACTTTAGGATTTGCTACTTCTGCTTCTCCAAGTTCTCCTGATCCAGCAATGGTGGGGCTTGTGCACCCTTTGGAAGAACCCCCCGCTGTGGATTCTGAGCAGTCTATGCAGGTGACTTTTTAAACTGAATCTGTTCTTTTTGGGTACTAAATTTGTTTATACTGCATTGTTTATATATAATTTAATTTGATCTTACTCCTAAGAAATTGGGTACTCAATTAATTTGGGATGCTATTACTGTTGCTTTTACACCTTATCCAGCCACGAAGGTGTTGGTGCACCCTAATGCTATATTTGGGTTGAGGGTTTGTGAGGGAAAATGAGGGAAGGGAGAGGTTTATCCTTGTTTGAAAGTTTTATAAAAAAAGGATAAGAAAATGAGAATTTTTAAGTATTCCTCTAAAAATTTTCTTATTAATTTTTGTGAACATTTTAAAGTTTTTTCAATTTGGAGGATTTTGGAGGATTTCAAACATCCAAACAAGGGAAGGGGATCTATTTAATTAGCCTTCCGCTTTGAGAGAATCACAAGACTCCTTTCCAAATACAACATACCCCTTTTTCTTCCCTCACTTTTTCTTAAATCCCATCCAAACTTACCTCACAAATTCTCTCAGCTTTTAGCTTGTTACCTTGGGTCTGGATCCCCTAGGTAGTATGGGCTCCTTGCTTTCTGTGTTAGTTGTAACAGAATCTGCTGACTCAGCTGGGATGACATGGCTGGGGATAGTGCTTCTTCATATAGTCTACCGTCTAGCTAGGTCCTCCCATGAAGCTCTAGTTATGTCAAGGCCATACCCATTAGGATTATTACCTGCTGTGTCCATTCATTGTTTTTAGAAACTGTTTTAGAGCTGAAAACCTGTAATGGTCGTAGAAGCGGCCCTTGTTCTAGAGTGAGTAGAGGTAAGGGAACATATTGGCTATGGTGGTCATCTTGGCATTTCTTCAGAAGTGAAATATGAAATACTGAATGAATTTTGGCAGTTGGTGGTAGGAGGAGCTTGTAGGCTACACTGCCAGTTCTTTCCACTAATGGAAATGGTCCAAAGTATCTCATTCCTAGCTTCTGGTTTTTCTTTAGTGTTAGGGAATGTTGCCTTTAGGGTTGTAATTTGACAAAGACCATGTCTCCTATTCCAAACTGCATATCTTGTCTTTTGTAGTCAGCATACTTTTTCATTCTCTTTGTGTAGGTTAGCTTTTAATTGAGATAGCAGTGCATCTCTCTGTTGTAAGGTCTCTTGAATAGTTGTGGGGTCATAAGGAGCAGGTGATTATCTGGTGACGGTTGGAGGTTCTCTGCCATAAATAGTTTTGAATGGAGTCATTTCAATGCTGTGCGAAGGCAATGTTGTACTAGTATTCAGCCCATAAAAGCATCTTAAACCACAGTCTTGGTGGATTGTCATGATTAAAGCACCTTAGGTACATCTCTAGGCATTTGTTTAGTGCCTCAGACAGGCCCTCAGTCTGAGGATGATGAGAGGTACTCATTGCCAAGGAAGTCCCTTGGAGCTTGAACAATTGTTGCCAAAATATGCTTGTGAAGACTTTATCTTTGTCTGACACAATGTGCTTGGACATGCCATGTAGTTTCACAATAGAGTGCATAAATAACTCTGTCCACTTGTGCACTTGTGTAGTCAGTCTTGAGTGCTGCAAAATGCCCATACTTAAGAGCAGATTATGCAGGTGGCGTTTCATCCCCTGTTTGCAATCCTTCCCGACCCAATAACTATACACTGTTTCCCTACTTTGTTAATTGGCTGTGTCACTGATTATACTGCAATTTTTATATAATTTGAATTGATCTTACTCCTAATAAATTGGGCACTAAATGAATTTAGGCTCCAGCTCGTACTCCAGCCAAGTTGGGGGTGTCAGTGGCCACCGGGACAGAGAAGGGCAAAGAGCCTCTGGTTGATTTTAATTCGAAATGAACCCCGTGCTAAGCTTATGCAGGTAACGTTTTTAAAGTGAGTCTTTTCTTTTCAGGTTGACTTTTTCTACCCCTGTTTATACTGCAAGTTTTATTAATTTGAATTGATCTTACTCCTAAGAAATTGGGTACTCAATGAATTTAGGTTGTTGCTGCTGGTGAAGAAGCCAGAGGCGGTGCCATTACTGGGAGACGCAAGATAGAAGAAGGTGAGGCTAGTAGTAGCCCCAAGTGGGTCAAAAAGATCAAGGCCTTTGGTTTTTGGATGTCCAAGATGTTGGCCACTGCAAACTCAGAAGAGAAAGAGAAAGGGCCGTCTGGAGACCAACATGAGAAACAGAAAGGTGTGAAGAAGCAGTAAAGCACTTCAGCCTGAGTGAAGTGGTGGTACATTCTGGTATGCTTTCGGAGTATTGCTTTTAATCAAGATGTAAGATAAGTGTGTGAAAATAAGTCAGATATGACAATATGTGTTTATTTATCTTACATTTACTTGCATGGAATAAGAAAAAGCACTTGTTCAAGAAATATATAAGAATTTATCCAGAGGATCATTTAGTCTTTGTTTTGTAATTTGAAAGACTTGGCACTAGCTTAGACGTCTTTGGATAATTTGGTCGTGTCGCTTCTAACTGTAAAGCTGTTATGCCACTTGTTCTTTTGACTGTCATGGACTGAATGACAATTATGGGATGGCCAAATTATCCAATAAAAAGGTAGCATTTATGTGGTTCATTGCTTCCGCAATTCCGTCAGGAATCTAATTTCCAACATAATTCTGCGCCTTAATATAAATTATGAATAATTTATCGATGTAGGACTACTATTTTCTAATGACATATATAATTTTAAGAGCCTTTCCCTCCTCGTTTTAATCATATTTGAAGAGAATTATGTAATTTTAAAAATACTTTCGTAGGAACTCACTAAATTAACCACCCCAGCTACCCTTTCTGAGGTGAAGAGGAAGTATAATTGCTCTTGGAAGGTCATCAGAGTCGTCCTTCATTTTTAATATCAATATATTAGCAGTGTCACAATCATCTGTAGCCAAGAAAATTTCACAATCATCAATGTCTCGACTCCAAAAGTTCAATTCTGGACCTTGAAGCCTTTGATCGTTGATTGCCTCGTTGGGAGGAGACATGGCAGTGGTGGTCCCGCAAACTTTGTAAGCTGTCATAGCAAGGATAATACAATGCATACAACTTACAAGTACCATAGCCTTGAGCCCTTGACCAAGGATACTTACCCCAAAGTACCATCTTACCGCCAACAATAGATAGGGTTTGGTATCTATGGTCTTCCTAGTCCAAGGTGTGTCAAAGGAGGTAGAGATTGGGCCAGCAACCGAAACATAGCCATATTGTTGAAGCCCCTTTCACATCCCCCTCCTTTGTCTTTTCACAACACAGCAAATCTCCGCAGATAATTGATGGATGGTAGACCTGAAACAATAATATGCATATGCTCGCAGAGGAGGTTGAGAACGGTAGTCAAGATTGCAGCTGCAGAGGAACGCGTCAAACGGGGAATTAGACTGTGAAATGACCGGTACTGCAGTCACTTATTAGCATAAAAATTGTTAATTTTAAAATAAATAGAACTATATGCATTCAATTCTACAGCTGAAATTTACGTTATATTCAGCCCGCAAATGAAAACCCTTATCATGGTAAAAATGAAAATGAAATTAAAGACGCAATTCAACGACAATAAGTAAATGGTGATTATAAAGTTAGAGGGAGCAGTTTTCTAAGTAATAATTGAAAATTTTAGAAGTTAATATTTAAATTTTTTCTTCACATTTAAACTTTTACAAATATATAACACTACCATGCGACCAAAAGGCCAAAATAACTACTCTCTAAAACACGACAGCAGGCAGAAGGAAAAGATAAAAGAAAATCAACAAAGAATAAAAGGCAAACAAAAATGGGAAACAAAGTACAAACCAAGTATACAGTATTAGTGTTATAGCAAAAACACTATTCAGTGACCATTAACAACTGAGGTAAAACGGCATCTAGAGATACATATAACTACTTCCTGTTCAGCCCCTATTTTCCTTTCACTCTTGCAATCTCATCTGAGCTATTAAGTGTCAACCAGCATCCTTCATCAAGGCATGGTCACTGAAACCTAGACTACACATACACGGCTGCCCTGTTATAATTGCGAAGTAATATTACAGCAATTGCGGCACTCAATCATTGCAAGTTACACTACAATGAATGTTTGCTGCTCTTCATATATAGGTTGCTTGCCTTAGTCTGCCTTCTTATCTGATTTGTCAAGTGCAGCCAATCTTTCAACAAGGGGAGGATGAGAATAGTGATAAGCAGAGTACCAAAGGATCTGTATTCATAGCTGACAGATTCTCCTCCTGAAACACAGCAGAAAATAATGGGTATGCAGCATGAAGGATTTTACTCCCCATCATCAGGAATAAAAACTACTTAATAACGTGAGAAGAATAAAATCATAAATAAATCAGGAAAGCAACCACGAATTAGATGTCTCACCAGAACTCATGAAGATATGGCTAGATAAAACTAGAACATCAAACAAAACAAAAAAAGGTTGGCAATCATATTAAAAAGTCACCTGTAGTTTTACAAGACCAGACCGTAGAGCAGATGCATATCCAAGCTTCTTGGCAAAGGCATCAGCCTGCATAGGATGTCATATTGTTTTAAATTACGGTTGCAGTTATGCTGCGATTGTAAAAATTGTGAACAATTGCTAGAAAATGTGACTGATGCGGCCGCAATTGCGGTCGCGTTGCCATTACTAAGGCTCCTGCAATAACAATATTAAGGCTGCAATTGCAGTTGCAGACCGTAATTTAAAAACTATCATGATACACACGAATGAAACCAAAGACAGACACACACACAAAGACTAAGGCTATGCTTGGTTGAAGCAAAAATAGACAGGTGAAAAATGACTCTGCTTGGTTGAAGTGAAAATAGACAGGTGAAAAATGACAATGTATTTGAACATAATATCGTCTAAATACATTGCTTTTCTCCATTTACCCATCTTCATCTTTACTCCAACACAGCTGAATAAGCAAAGGAAAGTAACCTGAAATTCAAATGATCTGATCACAAGATTCAGACCAAAGCTGACTAGGTGCTGGAGTGGGATTACAGTATGCTGAAAACAAAGCCACGTAAAAGAATGTTGTTAGGGAATATATGTTAGGCTATTATATGTTATTGTTATGTGTTATTGAGCTGGGCTTATCTCTCCGATTCCTGATCCTTATTTGTTTATATAAATATAAAGACTGGAAGACAAACAAAGTTATGTTAGTCATTCTCATTTTTTCAATTTCTTCTTCCTCTCTAACAAATGTTAAGTGCTTTCCAAATAAAATCTTACATAAAACTAGTTAAGGAATGGTGGCATGGAGATTCAAACTTAGGAGCTTCTACATACTACCCAAACCCCACTCCCAAGGCCACCTTAACAGGAATGATCGCTACTTGTAATGTAAAGAAGTCAACGACCTCTTCGTAAGTTCTTATAGATAAATATTTTTCCTTTCTATTACTGAACATAGAATTGCTATAAGCCTATAACACCAGAACATTTTATGAAGATTAAATCTAAAAGATGCAATTTTAAAATATTCAACTAAATGGATTACAAAGTAGAACCTCTTGCTCTTACAAGTGTCAAACTGGATTCTCACTAGTGACTACAAGCATAAAAAAACAATAGCTATCACTTCTAAGCCCCTATGTCTTTTGATTGAATATCATGGTTACAATAAAAGGAGGCAAACAAACAAAAAGCATCATCTCAACCAACATAGCATCTCATTTTAGAATTAAATGTCTCTATCTCACTCATGCTGCAGTAAGATGTGAATTCAAATAGAAATCAAGTATACCACTATTATTATTATTATTTTTGTTTAAATGTAAAGAAATTAGGTCTACCAACATTCAGGTCAACCATTATTTCGAGAAGAGTTTAATTTTGATCACTGTTAATATAAAACTTTTATATATTATCATTTAATCACATATTGCCACATCATTAAAAAGAGTTTGACAATGATAATAACTATCTAAGGACAAACTTTTTTAATAATGTATCAACACATAATTGGATAATAGTGTAAAAAAGTTTCACATTGACAATGAATCAAAATTAAATTCTTTTAAAAAATACCTGAAATATGATGAGTCCAATGAGCACTGGCTGTGTATCAAACCCCAAAACTTCGAAACAGATCAGTTTCCTCACAAGAGTATATACTCCAAATTTGCAAAAAGTGAAAGAATCTGCATCGATCAGAAGAAAATATGCAGGCAAACATCAATGGATTAAAGTGTTAAACAGAATCTCATAGTCAATTGTTGCAAGCCTTTTCCTTCAAAATGTTTACTCTACTTGACAGGATGAATAGCTCAAGCAATGCAACAAGTGTGACAGAGACAGAACACAATAGGAAGGACTATCATTTTCTAATCAAATAATCTCGAGATAATCCAAGTGAAACATGCATTTAATGTTCTGAAGATGTTCTACAAAAGATAACTTCATTAAATTTACAAGTTCACAGTGGAATTTTCCTTGCCATATAAATTGCTAACAGCTACATCAAATGCAATAGTAGTAATAAGTTCTTGGTGATGTAATACATGCTTCATTGGCTTTACAAAGTAAATTGCACAAATTTTCTTTTATCATGAGTAAATCAATACAGAGGCAATCAAGCATTAACGTTAATACAGGAATGCTATTACACAACTCTGTACAGCAACAAATGAGTACACAGTGTGGCTGAGCTTCCAATGCCCCAGCTCATGGGCAATAACAGCTACAATTTCCTCATCATTTTTGCACTGCAAAACATCATTTGATAATGTAAAGATCACCCATAACCAAAAAGTATATATATGAGTACTAGTTAAGCAGGAGTGGGGCCTGGTGGCTAGTATACCAGGGTGGAGGCCATAGCCTCTCCCAAATGTTTGCAAAAATTTATTAGATTATATATATTTTGTTGTTTAAATATGGCCTCGACAATTCTTTCATTTTGGCCTCCCAAAACACCACACAAATGTCCATGAAAATGCATAGCCAACCACAAAAGGGTAGCAAAATTTTTCAAATCCAAAACTATTGTTTTTTCTTCTTTATCCCTTTTGGTCTGTAATGCATTATTCTTTCTCTGACTATTGGCTAAGTTAGTGAGTTCAACATAATTTACTAAAATGCTTTATTCTCTTTGGCCTCGAGCGATTGTCTAGCTCCACCGATGTAGTTGAGGACACTGAGCACAAACGACCAATCATAGTGCCAGTAGAAGTTTGAAAGTAAAGTGAAAATATTAGGACAGTTTTCTTAGTTTTTTGTCCTTAAATTCCAAATGATTAGGAGCAGTCCTATATACAAGAAATGCCAGTGAGTTTTTCATCAAATTATTGCTGTGAGTGTAAATAAAAGCACAATTACAAAAGGTTGATATCTCAATCACTTAGATTGCTACACTCAAAAAGTCTAAAAAAGATACAATGCATATGAGAAATCAACACATATCAGAAAAACAATAGGCAAACCAACCATTTTATTTGATATTCACTAATTTAAGAGAATAAACTTCTAATTAATTCTCAAACAACAAATTTGGGCCACAACCCTCAACCAATTTGAATGCAAGCTTGAAGGAGTAGATTAGCTTTTCAAACCAACCCTACCCTAGCCTTGAAAATTGGAACTTTGCGATGTAGGTATTTCATGTAGTGAAGGTGGCAGAAGCAGAATAAGACAAACATATGCTCAGATGCATTTAAGAATTTTTAAGTAGCAGCTTGAGATGATATAAAGAGCAACAATTTCAATAGAAATAAAGACCTTCTAAAACTCAAGACAATAGATAACAATTTGAAAGATGAAATAACTTTCTACGGTTAGTAATTCCAAACCTGCTGAATTAATGTGTCATAAAGGACAATTCGCTTGTTCTTGAAGAATCCATACATATAGGCCTGCAATATATGTTTAGATGAATTACTTCAAGCAAATTGACTAACAGAAGCACGATAAAGATATGACAGAAGAAATGCTCTTTTTATACTTCCTTTTTTTATGGAATAAGAAAGGACAAAAAGTTGTTTAAATTAGAAAGGATGATTAAAAATCCTACTGAAGAATGAAGATTATAAGACAATAATAAAATAAGCCAACCCCATGAGTATTTTCAAGAAAGTATTCCTTATGCAATCCAAAAGAGAAACCCAACAATCCAGGTAAACTATTCCAAAACAAAGCAACAGCAAACACGATTGAATAATTCCAACACCAGAAGCATGTCAAGATTTGAATGTGTAATTTAAAAGAAAAAAAAAACGTCTAAGCACAAGACATCCTCCTTTATACAATGCTCTGTAACCTATACCACTGCTATTAAGCTTTGACGATTCCATCATCTATATAAAATCCATTTAAAAGAAAAATCTTTGGTGCTAAGGGCATGTCCTCCCCTTTTTAAACTATGGCTGCATGGTAAGATCTAGTCTTCAAAACAATGTCAGTCTTAAAATACATTAATTTTAAGAAATATGAATGATGTAAACATAGGAAGGTATCTAGCAGGTATGCCAACATATACGCCTAAAGTTCATAACTCCAGGCAAATGGCTACTATCAAGACTCAAAAGTCAATCATATGCTAGCCGCTATTTGAGGCCTTTATTACATATGAGCAATACATAAAATTTGTATTGTTTTGCACAATTGTACAATCCTAGATCTGCTAGCCAATATAGATAAATCTACAAAATGGAGGAGAAAATATACTCAAAGCACGCATGCCTGCTTAAGCACTACAGTGATCCTAAGGGCCATCTGAAGGTGCCTGCTACATTAAAAAGGAAGCCAGCTACACCTTGTTGATTAGCATCTAGATCTAATGGGCCTCCAAGGGAACTCAAAAACGAAAAAGAAAATTCTTAACTGTTATCTTTTCCCCACAAAGCACACCATAATAGTGGTTGACAAAACTCAACAAAAATTGAATTTTCATCCAATATTATCCTTAGCATGCATGCAGGTGCAAAAATGCAACAAAATTTTTTAGAACTTAAAGGATGCAGTGTAGTCAGAGGCACCAGACGGGGTCAGCGCCTCAACTAGCCCTTCAGTGAGGTGCGTGCCTCTGGCACCTTAGGTGTGTCTTTTTTGGTTCAGGCGAAGCACACTTTTAGCACCTTATTGATAACTGTAAACAACCCAAAAAGGCTAGCCATCTAACCTCCTAACTGTGATGCTAAAGGGGGTAAAATAGTCAGCTGTTAAAAAGAACTAGTCGTCAGTCTTTGGGGACTGGGTTTTGTAAATTGAACATTTTAATCTTTTATTTTTACTATGAATGTCATGCTTGAATAGTTAATTATATGGAAAACTAATGAAAAAATAGTCGAACATTTTACTGTTCTCAACTTTTTATAATGTTAACACATTTCTACAATGAGGCGTTCGCTTTTTGGTGCCTCTTCTCTCAAGGCATTAAAAGCCCCTGGTGCCTTTTGCCTTTGGCTGCCTTGAATGGATGTCAAGGGAGCAAAATACACAATGACTATGAGAATGCAGGCGATAGTGTTAAATATAGCAAAAATTTCAAGCAAAATGGCCAATTATAGACAAGTAAAGAAGAATAAAGATTACAATTATATAAGAACAAAAGGCTATTTGAGATTCAAGAAAATATTCATCATTGTATGAAGGAAAAATGAAATAGATTTACATCCTTACATTGCTGTGGCTTGACCTTGTGGATCCATCAACAACAAACAACTTCTTTAATGGAAACTTGAGGGAGGCAGCAAGTTTCTCAATTTTTTCCCTGAGCTGAGCTTCTGGAAGCTGGTTACCAGAGCATCATGAGGGAAATGATAAAAACAAATATGGTACATGCATCAATTGTTTTTTCAAAAGAGGTTAAAAGTGGAAATACTCACTGGGGTGAACTTATTGAAGAGTGGAGCTATTAGAACTGGATAAAGTGTCATCATCACAAGAGAAAGAACAAACATAAATGCCCAAAGATAGATGGCCAAGTAAGGACCTCCTTTCTGCAAAAAATTCATATGAACATTAAAATAGAAAATAAGCACTCCATCATGACAAATAACATAACAGTAATGAAATATAACATAAAGCAGTAATATCACAACCAAAAGTAACTCTAAATCAAGAACAGGCTAGGAAATCACTTTCAAGCAAAATTTGCAAGTGATGGTTGTTTCTACAGAGCACAAGATCCTACCTGTACTGTTACAATAATTGCAGCCATGATTAAATTACATTTTCTTTCAATTCATTAATTATAGCAGAGATTAAAGCAGAGAGAAAATCACACGATGGAACGAGTGGTATTCGAGTTATTTATAGCCAAATGTAGCCAGTGAAGATAGATCAAAGAATGGGATGGCGGCTATCAGTATCAGCTCCCATCTAATCTCACCTACATAATTTTTCAGAAGCTTTTTGATGAACAAATCCCGATCCCACCAGTGATCACAGTAGAGAACCAATATACCAAAGAAAGAGTCAAACCCCCATGCATTCAATTCAAGGATGCGAGCATAAAAATGCATTGCACGAAAAAGGAAAATAAGGATGCAAGAAACAAAGCAGATCGCCTTTTCTAGATAAATGAAGCATATCTAGAATTGACTTGCATATACATGCATATAGGATGTGAATAAATCTCTTGCATATGTTGTTATGAAAAAACTTGTACCATAGGAAAATTTTCAATATACTCTGGGTGCACAAACCATAGAGATCGTAAACACATGGTCCACTAATTATTTGTAATAGGTCCCCAAAAAAATCATTTAAAGTTAACAACAGTGATAAAGGAATTCCATGATCAATGGACTAGCATGTTAAAATTAATTCAGATCAAAACCCCAAGAAAAGAGTGAATAACAATATCTAAGGCAGAAAAGTAAAAAAAATGAGTATATAACCATTCGTGGTTGATCTGAAAAAAAATATAAAAAGGGAGCATGTATGTGTGCTTTAAGTTCTAGAGTTAGTAGGAGATCAGATCTTGTCACATTCCAAATGTCTGTGGATGATAAATTCTGATAAATAAATAATGTCATGACCACTTGAAAAAAAAAAATCATATGTTATTGATTCTCGAGAAACTTTTCCCCATTGTGATATACCAGAGTTTGATTAGTAACATACAGATCTTGTTACAACACAATGATCAGTCTAAAGTGGTATTAGCAAATCTTGTTGCAAAAATTATTTTTTGAATTTTAAGTTTTGAATCATATCAAAGGAGCAAATAACTCCAAGTCAAAAGCACCAGAATGGTCCTTCTTACCTACATCCATCAAGGTTCAATTTACCAATCAAGGGCAAAAAGATTGTCCAACAATCACAGAAAAGGGAAACGAGGAAACCCTCTTATGACCAACAAAAAATCAATAATAGTTTTTGTTTTCCCCATACTATGACCAACTAAAGAAGAGCAAACAGTTCCCTAATACTTTTGTTAAAATATTTCGTGACATTGGGGGCATAATTATAAACATGCAACTAAGTGAACAAAATGAATCATATCCATTGTGGGAAGCGGTACTCATGTCATTCCAAACTAATATCAGCTTTTGACACAATTTCTTTTTTATTTTACTTAAAAAGCATTGATAAGGAATTATTGTAAAGGTTATGTGTTACCTTAATTCTCAAGGAGTCACCTTCCTGCAGCACTTGAAGTTTACCAAAATTATTAAAAAACCAAATAGAACAACCAAGGAAAGATTTGGCGAAAAGAGTAAAGGGTAATTCAACTAATACAGGTTCCAAAGGATGAAAGAGTGGAAAGGCAGTATAATAACTGGAACTGGATTTTTTCTTCAGATATTCAATTTGATGCAGTGTAATATGCATCTATAATATGCAGTATAAGACCAACTCCAGAGGATTAAATTTTAGTTACTGCACCAGGTGGATGCTTTTCAGGGGCTGCAGCTATAACAGTCTGGTGCAGGATGTACAGTGCCTAGTTCAGGCCCAGACCAAAATACTATGGATGAAATAAGAAGGGGAGGGAAAGTCACTTTCAAGGAATCTGTTTAGGAATATTTTCTTCAAAAAAGTTGACCACTCTTATGATTAGTACATGCTATTGAACTATGATACACTAACATTCCAATTATGCATATGAGATTAACTGCTACAGTTGACTAAAGTTTAATGGACTCAGTTTACTTTAGCCCAAAAACAATATTTTTATAATGATGTACCATGACCAATGATCACTGATCAGTATTCTTGCAATCAAGGGCTGAAGATGGACTGGATTCGAGTGCAGAGTCTTGAGAAACCACTTCTAGTGCATAGTTCGATTTCATTTTGGCAGCAATATTCACATTTACATCAACATAATATTTTTGTGAATAATGGAAGGAGATCCTCTATTGACTGACAGGACAAGATGCTGTTGTAGTGTCAATTAAAAAGAACTAAAAGATTAATAATTTGAAAATTGCTAATTTATTTTCATCCTAGTTAACATGACAACTCAACTGCAACCCTTCATCTGAAGCATTGAGTATAAAATATTCATAAGATGATACGCATAAAGATTTCTCCTTTTAACTTTTAAAAGGAAAACTAAAGGGTGAATTAAGGACCAGTTTTCAAATCTGTTTGAAAAAGCACCAAAAGGTTGCTATGCCATATCATGAGAGAGCACAAGAAAATACATTTATTAACTCGCTTCACAGTAACTATCAAACTTTGCTCTGCATAATAGAACATAGACAAACAACTCTATTGAGAATAACTTGTATAACTGAAAATAAAATGGCTCACCAAGTGCTAATTGCTAAATAAGCCAGCGAGTTGCCATGACATTCCTTATGGGAAAGGAATTGTCCAGCCTCCTTGCTGCAATAGATGGGGAAAAGACCAAACAATATTGCTTTAGCAAAGTTTCTTCAATGGTGGTGGTGAAGGAGACAATGGCTCAGATGGACAACCCGAAACCTATGAGCTTGGAAGAACAAAGACATGTAGATAAAGATAAGGACTCGGTAAGGAGTGTCTTTAAAGAAGGTGACATCTACAAACTTGTAAAAACGATGGGAGGAGGGAGAATAGCATCGATACCCCTTCTGGACCCAAGAATAACCATAAAAATTGCATTTGATAGCACGAGCAGATAATTTATTAAGACCTAAAGAAAGATCATGCATAAAACAAGTAGAACTACAAACACGAGGAGGAACAGTGTAAAAGGGCTCCTTAGGAAACAAAATAGAATGAGGAACTTTGTTATTTAAAACATAGGATGGCATTCGATTTATCAAGTAAACGACAATGAGAACAACATCATCCCAAAACTTTACAGGTGCATTATCATGTAATAAAAGAGTCTGGGGTTGTTTCAATGATATGACGGTGTTTTCTTTCAACTACACCATTTTGTTGAGGTGTATGTGGACAAGCGGATTGATGAATAGTGCCATTAGAGAATTAAAAGAAGCAGAAAAATATTCTTTTGTATTATCACTTGGCCAAACACAAATAGTTTGCCCAAACTGAGTCTTAATTTCATTGCAAAAGTTTTGAAAAATTGTAAACTCTCAATAATCTTTCATCAAGAATATCCAAGTACATCTTGAAAAATCATCAATGAAAATAACAAAGTACCTAAAACCTAGAACAAAATTGATACGACTGGGGCCCCAAACATCAAAAATGAATAATAGAAAAAGGAGACTATGCTCAATTATTAACTTTGCTAGGAAAAGAAACACAAACATATTTTCCCAGCTGATATGACTCACACTCGAAGAACTGCAAGTGGGAGAGATGTGGAACCATCTTCTTGAATTTATTGAGACTCGAATTACCAAAACGATGATAAAGAAGATCAGGAGATTCTAAGAGAGCACATATGGTTAAGGATGGAGATTGAAGATAGTAAAGACCACATGATTCAAATCCGAGCTTTCTACCATATATCACAACATGTTTTGTAGGAGTGGAAGTAAACCAACAACTTCAAATCAATACATTACCACAATAAGGACACCAACTGATAATCAGCATTCTTCCATTAGTCCCTTTCATCAACAAGAATGTCCTCAGCCTTATTGGTCAAGTGCTCAAAGAGTCCCCAAAAACCATACATCAACAATACACCAATCCAAATAATTCTTACTGTTCATATTCTCTAATGTTAGAGTGGGAGTACCAGTGAAAGCAAAGGAAACAAGGATCTTAATAGAAAAAATCAGACATGACAGAGGAGGAATCTGACGTAGAAGCCATGAGAGAAGGGGAGCAATCTGACCTGATGGGTTAGGGCAGGTCTGGAGAGGATGTGAAGGCTGAAAGATATTATTTTTTTCTCTGATTATTGACTTAAGTTCAATATAATTTACTAGAATTTTCTTTCTCTTTGACCTCGTCAAGGAATTGTCTAGCTTCACCCATGTAGTTGAGGATACTGACCACAAACTACCAATTATAACTGAAACTAATTATAACTGGTAAGAAAGATAGGAAAATGCTTAGTTAAATTGGACTGACCCAAATGTCCCCATCACTTTTGTGACATAACTATGCTCAGAACACAAAAGCTTAGCAAGCTCAAAATCAGAAAACTTGGGGTTCCATTGGCGATCAAGGAGTATGTTGCTTGATTTCACATCTTGGTGGACAACCTTTGGCTCAAGAGTCAAGACCCTGATGAAGATAAGCCAATCTGAAAAGATACACAAAAAGCACTGTGATCAAAACATTCATGCATCAACATGGATACCAATGTATGTGGATTAGATCATGAATATGGTACCCTTTTGCTTTGCCCAATATAATGTTCATGCAGCTATCCCATGTCAGAGAGCTTACAGCTCCAACATCTCCACGCAGCCACTGTTCCAGATTGCCATTGTCAACATATTCATACACAAGCATCCTGTAAAACAAATCCATACATCAAATCTTACATCACTTCAAACTAAAGAAAATTTGTAACTTTAATGTTTAAAATAAAACAAAACAAAAAAAGATATCAATACCTGTATGCCCCCTCAACACAGTATCCAAACAACCTAATAAGATTCTTGTGCCACAGACGACCAATTGCTTCTACCTCTACTGTAAATTCTCTCTCAGCTTGGTCCCTGAAAATAAGTTAAACATTTAAGTGTTTACTTCTAAGAGAAAGACAAATACAAGACCAAGACCAGGGAAACCTTCAGTAGATAGCAAAAGAAAGTAATCAAAAAAACAATGCGACTGAAAAAATCCAACAATATTTGAGATTGCAAAACTCCTGACAAGTGACAACATTATCAACTCAGTAGTATGAAAACAAGGGCTGAAAAGAAATATGATTTTTTACTTCACATAAGTGGGTCACTTCACAGCACAACTCCTAACAATAGAAGGCAAGGATAACACACAGAAAAAAGTTAAAAAGTAGAAAACACTAGTTAAAGTATAGCAGAAGAAAACACTGGCCTACAATAAAAAGCCAATCATTGCTCAGGATAAATCTGGTTGATTGCCACCAGGAAAATCATTAAAGAGAACAAAGAATAATTATAGGTCTTAATCATTTCAAATATAGAAAACACAAGCCAAGCTGCATTCTGAACTTAATATAAGCATTAGTTCAAGCAAAAACTTTGCAATACTTCTTTGAAATCAAATAACGGAATAAAACCAAAAAATAATAAGAATAATAATTTGTCTTTGTCCTCCCCCTGATTCAAAATATCAAAGGGTTATATATACCATGGATTTTTCATCATCTGGGAACAAAATTAAGAAAACCCAGTTTACATAAAGTTGAAATCGCATCTATAAGAAATTAATATTTGAACACTCGCTGCACTATCAGTTACTAAATACTTGTACACAACTTCACAGAGAACAAGTATGAGCCAAATAACAAAAACTTATATACATAGACCCAACAGAAAAAGATTCCACTGTAACTTTGGATCATGGACACTTAATTTTTCTTCAGATTTCGTAAGTACTCTCCAAAAAACCAAACAGAAGTATTAAACTTGCAACATAAACTAATTTAGATGGATATTATTAATTTTTTATTACCAAAGTCATGTCAAATTCAACCATATACGATGAGACAAGTTCAATAACCAAATGAAACACATACTTACTATTCAATAGGTTCTTCACTGCGATTCTGGTACCATCACTGAGCACCCCATGGCAGACGATTCCATACCCACCTTCCCCAATCACATTTTCCTCACACAACCCATTCGTTGCAGCCTCCAGCTCTCTCAGAGTGTACCATCTCCCCTACCCAAGATGCGAAACCTCAGGCCCAATACTCCCACTCCCAATAGACGACGCCGTCTCGCAAGCAGTCGCGGTTCCCTTGCTCTAGCCGCTGGAAAGACGATCAGAGTAGACCACAACCCGGTGCCCCGCCTTGCCCATGTCGACGTGGATCTCCGGCTGCGGCGGCGGTGGCTGGTGCCGGTTGGGTCCGGGCGGGTGCACGATCTCCTGGATTTCCTTGGACACGACATGGGTTGCGGCGTCTTTGGGGTCGTAGAGCTTCTTCGGATAGCCGCGGCGGCGGTGGCGGCGAGATGTGAGGCAGAGCGAGAGGCGGAAGAGAGTGAGGACGATGACAGAGCCAACGAGGATTCCACTTATCTTTGTAAGAAAGAATATTATTTAGATAGTATTAATAAAAATTATTTTTAAATATATAATTATTAAAAAAATATCAATTTAAATAAAAATAATATTATAATATTAAATTATAACGATATTTTTATTAATATACATTCAATTAAATTTTTTCCATCACAAAAATAACATTTTATTATTTTTTTGATTGAATATTAAAATTCCGTTCAAAATCCAAAATCAATTTCATCTTTTAATTTACCAAATAAAATAACACAACTTTGAAGGCATCTATTCTCTCTTTAAACGTGCTTCTATCTATATAAACGTGGTTTCAAACACACTATTAAAGCTTTGATAAAGGGAAGATATATCAATTACAACTTTACAAGGTTAAGGACCTTTATGCCTATCTTTGACATGGCTCTCATTTATTAAATTTTATGACTTGGATTACATGAATCTAAATTCAAAATTTGTTAAAATCTTATTACAATTTTTTTAGTTTGTATTTTTGTTTGTAATTGTTATTTTAAATAATAAACAAAAATATTTGCAATATTGTTTTTTGTAAAAAGAGATATATAGAAAAAAAAGGAAAAAAAAATTAATGAACTCTAATGAAATCCCAAACTATTTGAGAATCACCACATTAGCCAATATTTTAGATCTCCTTATCTCGAGGAGTTAGTTAAGTAGTCTTATTTTTAAAAAAAATTAAATATAATCCTCTAGTGGGCCTAAGCTTCTCTTCTAAAATTCCAAAGATGTTATCGGAATATTAACTGATAGTATAAAAGTAACCTACATTGGGAGACAGCATGAAGGATTATCCTTCCAAATGGAACTTGAAACCTGTTGTGTTGTGCCCCATTTTATTAGCTAAATGGTTATCAGATTAAGGATGTGTTGTAATTTAAGAATCTAAAAACCATGCTTCAACTAATCAACGTCTTGAATGATTCATCCATGAGGTTGCCACTGTTCAATTCACCCCAGAAAAACATATTACATAGGTGCAAGGCTTCATCAGAACTTCGTTTGCTTTCATATTGGTTGAGGTTCCCACACATGACAAGAAAAACTCAAAACCCAATCACTTGAAGTAAGTTTGGATGTGGGAATTTAGAGTAGAATGTTCATTTTTTTTTGTGTGAATTAGATTATCTTTATAGGGTTTAGTTTATTTGAACTGTTCTATAAACTTAATTTTCATGGATCAAAAGATGCAACTCACAGAAATTGATTTATAATTATTATACTTAATGATGTAATTAACTTCTATTACGAAAACACCTCATCAGTGAATGTTCATAATTTAAATTGGTTTAGTTTTAAGAAAAAAAAAAGCCATTTGAACTAAATTAACATATTTTTCTATTGAGAATTGATTGATTTGATTCTAATTTTTAATCAAACAAATTTTAATTAGTTTGATTTAATTTAATTTGGTTTGATTCTAATATTCAATTTACTTTTGGCTAAACATATTTTAAAAAAACTCATTTAATTGTAGTTTCTTTTATGATCTAATTAACAACATATTAACTTAAACCATAATAAAATAATAGATACTTAAACCATAATCCTCCTTCCATTATTCCCTAGATAATTGCTGAAAGCGTGGTAAAACTGCTAGATGGGATAATGGATCATTCGACAAGGAACCCACATTATGACTTTGCCATTAAGATTATACTTTTTGGTTTGGTCTAGGAATGTGCAAGAAGATTTAGAAGTCGCAGGATATTGCGTTGAAATATGAAAACCATTGGATTACAGAAAACGTCAAGACTATTGCTAAATGCTAAGAATTGAGTTTCATGAAAATAAGTAAATAAACTAAGTGTGGGTGTTTTTTATTTTGGTCTTCAATAAGTGTGTGTCTATATATATATATATATATATATATATATATATAAAATAAATAAATGTAAACACCACGATTCCAAGTGCTCGCTCTTCCGAAAACAGGCTAGGATCTTTAGAATCTAATATTTTAGTTTAGTGAGTCCTGACAAAGTCACAAAAAATGCACTAAAGAAAGGCACCACTAGCGGAGAAGCCCGCTATGACTTAGACGGCATAATGCTTTGAAAAGGCATTTTCTTTGTTGTTTGTCTTGGGGAAAGTTGGCCTTTCTTAAAGAATAGGATTATCGAGTCTTGTTCTCTTTTTTGGAGTACTTCCCTTATCTTTATTTGAATCATGACTTTGATGTATTGGAGAGTGAGCATGATTTGGAGTTGGAGCTGTTAAACTTTAATTACTGTATTTAAATATCCATATAATTTGTCTAAATAAGTACTAGCTCACTAAAGTCTGATGCATTACCAGTTAACAAGAGAACGAGAAGTCTAGGGCTTCGTTAAGATTAATGCATTAGATTGGAGTAAAATTAAAGCCAAAAATAAAACAAAAATGGAGGCAGTAGTCAAGCAGATGGGATCAAAACAAATTGGATAGATCTTAATCTTATGGAATGGGTTCTTAAAAAATGGGGTACGACTTATTATAAGGCAAATATATAGGACCTAAGTAGGGTGGGTCTTTCCGTTATGAAACAGCTGTTTAGTTTTCTAGAAGGGAATTTCCTGTAAGACGTTCAATGCCAAAATCAGAAACTTACCCCAACTACAGCAATATTGTCTTCATCACCGCAGCACAACTAGAATGAATTTGGATCCTCGTTTATTTTATTTAAAAAAAAAAGACAGTTTTGTTAGAAAAAAAAATACAAACAAATTTTATATTTGAGAACTTCACTGTAATTTAGCTATAGAGTCTAGTAATTTTATTGAAAATTATTTTATTTCTTACTCTCTCATAACAAGACTATCTTATATTCATAAAGAGTAAAAGAGAATTTAAATCCAGTTAGAGTAGTCTTACACCTGTTTCCCAATTCATCATGCGCGTAGATCCTTGACGGTTAATTAAGAAAATGAAAATGAAAATAATTTTATTTTAATTAATCATAAAAATTATAAAAAATCTTTTTGGATAAATTTATTATACTAATGTGCCGCCATTGTATCAAAAAGAATTTATTACACTAACCACTAATAACTACAGTTTATTGTATTAAATTATGAATGTGATTTTACTTATTTAAAATTATAATTAAAAGATACTATAATACTCCATAGCTTTAATTAATATACAAATCACTTAAATACAATTTTGCAGCAACGGATAAAATGACTACCTGGTACAGTTGCTAGTTGATCATGCAATCAGGGTAGCCAGATTCGAACCTTGTGAGTATAAATGAAGTAGTCCAAAACTACTTCCCTCTACTGACAGATGTTGATACGAGTGAAAAAACTCGAATTTGTTTGAGATTTGAATTCACATGAAATAAATATTCTTTCTCACTCAGTAATCTCAATCCACTTAACATAACTTGATTAAGAAGACAAAAAAAAAAGCAAACAAAAAAAAAACTAAATTGATTTAGAAGAATTTGTGAATGGCAAAGTAGTACAATTCTTTACAAAAATATCACTACACAATCTCCTACGTATAATGCTCAGAGTCGAGTATATATAACCATAAAAGTGTGCAAGGTTAAATATGTTTCAGAGGGCCAATTTAAATAAGAGTAATGATAAGCTCAGTCGATAATTTTCGTAAAAATATTTTTAATATTTAATAAAAAAATAAAATGAAATAAGTAAATACATAAATTTTAATACCTAATTCATTTAATAATTAAAAAAATATGAAATTAATTGTTTAAGAAGATACAAATTTTTTTTGTTAAACCTGACAAAGCTTGGTCATCCAACCATTTTTTTCTTGGTCCGCAACCGTCTCGCTTTCTTTTTTTTTTTTTCAGTCATGGAAGTATGAGGAATTGGATCGTCCTACACTGAAATTTAATCTTAGGTGCGACGTTTCAAGGTACACCTACCTTATCACTTTATCTACTAGCCAGATCGCTAACCGTCTGGCTCTAAGTTTCTTCATCTGGTCTTCAATCCAGGGAAATGGGTCCGAATTCCTTCTGGGCCCAAAGGTAGCGTGTGCCTTTCATACTTTTCACAGATTCGGCAAGGTTTGGGCCACACAAGTCATGGCACCACTAAAGCTCACTTGGACCCAGTTAAGGAGATTAAATTCAACCCACCAAACACAAATCTGCCATCGCTCAATCTAAGCCCCTCTAAGACCAAAAAACAAAAGAGCCTCTCACAAATGGGCTACAAGCCTGTCAATGACAAAATCTCTACCCCACTGTTTTCTCATCGACCCCTTTGACTCAAAATAACGGCATAGACAAAGCACTAAATGTTTATTTACATTAATTTATTTTATAATTAAAATAGTTTATAATTAAAATTTTATTTAAAAAAATTTTAAAAATATTTTTTTAAAATAATTTATTCTCAATCATGCACTAATTTAATTAAACTTGAATTTTTAATTACCGAGTCAGCTAAACATAGATTTCTCATTCATCCTTACTCTGGACTTAGCTAAAACAATACTCAAGACATTAACCTCAAGCATCATATTTTTTAATTAAAATTTTGGTTAGATTAATAACACTAGCATTCGAATAGTAAATATGAGCACACTTCAAAGAATAGTTTTCAAGTTGAAACTTTATCTAGAGGAATTGTGAACAGCATTTGATTACTGAGGCATATTCAACTTCTGCATATATAGATAGAGCTATAAAATTTTATTTTCGGGTAAACCAAAATACAAGTGATTTGCCCACAAATTGACGTTCTGGAGCAGAGTCGCATGCTTCGTTAAGAATGGTGACGAACCCTTGGTCTCTTCATCCCAATTTATATATACCCTATGCTATTGGCTACGTTTCTTTATATATGTGATGGAACGGTCAAGGTGAAATCAAACTTGGTGGTGTACAATAATAATATATCTTCAAGATTATCTGGAAAATTGCAGTCTTCTACCTAACATGTCGTGCACGTCGAAGCTTGTCCGTACTACTTTGACGCTTCAACGCCACTGAGGGGTGTCTTAGTTTGGACCCGCAACAACATGCGTGATGGTTCATGTATTTGATGATATTTTTCAAATGTTTTTTTTTTTCCCAACTAACTGATAGGTACGCGTTCGTTAAAGATTGAAGCTTCCAGGAGACGAGTTAAAAGGAAGTTTTATTCATGTTATAGACAAAGGTATTAATAAAACCGTGTTTTTATTCTTTTCCACAATTAAGTTACATTTATGTAATCAATTAAATTCCACTTAGCAGATGTCATGTAAGACATTAAACCCATTTCTTGTAACAGAGAGATGGGAATAGAGAATTTTTTATGACATTCACTTAAATTTAAGAGTGATTGTGAATGGATTGAAGTGGCAAGAGTTACTTACTTATCTAAAAATTAATAAATATGTTAAATTATTTTATTAAAAATTTTAATTAAATAATATATTTTAAAAACTAGATGCGTCGATTGAGAAAAGAGTCACGTAAGGTTTAAAACGAGTGTTTTTTCAATCTGAATCACAACTTTTTTTCTATTAAATTAAACAGTTGTAAATGACTCTCTTAGGTCTTAATCAGAAAAGAAAAAAAAATCAAAATACAATATTTTCAACACCCTACCATCAATTATGCGTAATCGTACAGTGTTCAGTTGATTATTCTTTTATTATCGAAGCCTTTAACACAGTTCAGCTTTGCTGATATATAAATATAAAATGTTTGAAAGAGACCCTTAATTTGTGCATAGACATTATTGAAAGCAAAGTCATGATGAACACACATAATCTTGTTCTGAATTTACATTAGATATGATGCTCTTTGTTGGCTCTCTGCTTTTTGGGTGGCTTGGGCGGCTTCCATTGACTGGAGATTGGTGAAGGAGCATGAGGGTTTGTCTTTAATTAGCTTCTGGTCTCTGATGTGGACTACATACCAAATTGATTCGCTTGGAATTTGCAGAGGCAATATCCGAGTCTGCTAATTAAACAATGCAATCTGTTTTGATTGATTTAGATCAAAGCCTCTTGATTCCTTAATTACTTGCTTATTTGCTAGCTATATGTGGTCCCAAAGATACACATGTGAATATGAATGAGGCACATGCAGAGTAGTGAATGATGATTATGAGGTAAAATATGCAAAATGACATGACCACTTTAACCTTCCCTATTATTTGATAGTGCTCCTCAATTTGGCTTTGTAGTGTCCTGCTTGATTCATTTTTAGTGGTACCTTTTTGGTAATAACATGCCCTCAATTTGCTTGATACATTTGTTTTTATTCCTTAATAGGTGCTATTAACAAAACCCTATGATAAATATCTGTTGCTTCTACCCACCTCATGGTGGTCTAGTAAGTTTACTAGTTTTACCATGCTTTTTTGGTAGGTGAGTACCTTCAATAACGGGTCTCAAAAATCTATAGCATGAATGTATATTCGTGGCTAACAGGATATATATCTCACTCGTTTAAAACTTTTTTATATTATTATTTATTAATTACTTTTTTTGTTTACTTTTAGTTATAATTTAAAATAATTATATAAAAATTAAAATAATTGTTAAGTAACCTTAATTATAGACAAATATAGTTTATCATAACTAAATCACATTTTCTTTCAATTTATTAATATTTTTTAAAATTTTCACTATGTCTACTAATTTTTTTTAAAGAATAAAAGTAAAGTTAAAAAAATTAATTAAATTTTTTTAATATTTTTAAATTATGAATATTTTAAATTTTTTTTCTAAAATAATAAATAAAAGTAAATAAAAAGAATACCTATTAACACATCATTTAATAAATTTTATAATGATATCAGTTATATAAGTGGTCAAATTTATTTAATGATACGATAAAATATAATTTATTAATAATATAAATAAATTTTATGTTGATAATAAATTAAATTTAAATTCAAATTAATATCCAATATATTCAACTATTTTATTGAAAATTATTTTGTTTTATCATAATGATATATTACTGTTATAATTGGCTGGTCTCAACCTTTTGAGCCCTGAGTAATGAATTAACATGCCTTTTAATCAAAAACAATAATAATAATAATTCTGAGAATCATAGATAATGACTAACAAGGAAAAGGAGTGTAATGGCAGACCCGAGCACTTTTTTTATTGGGAAACGAACGAAAGGACATCCTTATAATCGGCTACAAATACTACTACATAGCATGCACAAATGAGGAAGACACGCACTTTTTTTATTCGCAGAGCGTAGAATTATGATTGACGACGACGACGCTAACACTGGCCAATGACTTTTTGCGTGAAAAGGGAAGCACTTCCCACTTTAAGCGTTCAACAAACCACTTGTCGTATTACAATTATTACCAGCTCCTCCCTCTACTCTTGGACGCTGGAAAGCGCGGCGTCTTTTGTGTTTGTTCCAACGAAACTCATGAGGTCATGATTGGTGCCTTTCCTGCTTCTAATACGGGATAACCCATTTCCCTCTCATCGATATATTCACCGCCGCATGTAAATATTTGATTTCACAGAAAAATGTGCGTTTGTCATGCATTGAAGCTTCGTCTTCGAGGAGTTAAAAGGAAATTTCTTACAGTTTATAGTTAGATATAAGATAAACGAATTAATACAACCATGATTTTATTCCTTTCCATAAGGATTTTGTCAACATCATTGCCAACTTCAGAGTTGGATGCTTGCGGAAATTATTTTTAAAAAAATATTAAATATGTCTTTTATTTTTAAGACATTAAATTATAAATATTTACTAAGTTCCAATTAGCTACTGCGTTGTACGTAGTTTTTTTTTTAAGAAAAAGAATTGAATTGCATACCAACCAAATTTGTATGTGAAAAATAGAAAACAATAGAAAATGAGATAATTGAGTGTGACTAAACAACAAATAAAGAGGAATAAGGTTAAGAGAAAAGAAAGATATGAAACACAGAAAACGACAGAAAAAAGAATTATTAAAGAGATAGTTTTTATTTTATTATTTATTTAAAAATATTTAAATAAAATAACAAAGAAAGACAGTGGGCCAATGAGTGGCAGGAAGATTCTGACATTTGTTTTTTGACTTGAAGATTCTGATATTAATTATGCATGAACAACAAAACTCAAAAGAACATGGGAATTGCTAAAGAAGATAACTTTTTAAATTTTAAGTTATTTATAAATAATATTTTAAATTTTAAAATAATATTAATTAATACTTAAATTATAATAATTATATAAAAAATAATTTTATATTTTTTTAATAAATAATAATATTTTTAATTATTAAATAAAATAAATATTAAATACTTTTATATATTTTTAAAATATTAATTTTTTTTCATTTAATACTTACTTGTATTAGTAAAAAAAATTTTAAGAAGATATAATAAAATTTTTATATAAATTAATCTTTTTATTTATCTTTCATTCATTTTAAATTTTTTTATTTAATTTTTAATAAATATAAAGCAAATAAAAAATTTAATTTATATAATTATTATAATTTAAATATTAATTTAAATAATTTTAAAATTTAAATTTTTTTCATAAATAACCTAAAATTTAACAAATGTGTATTCTTTTTCCTACTAAAAATTCCCCCGCTTGAGGGTCAAAGATGACTTTTCTCTGGACAAAACATTAGGTGGGACAATGAAACGGGGTGGGCTTATTAGTGCCCAGTACTTGGGGGTACAAAAGAAAGAAAACGGAAGACTTTGTTCAGGGAAATTTGTACCAGCCTTAGATTTGGTGTAATCTACTGGAGGCAAAGTAGTTCATTCATTGTGAAAGGCTGTCGTGGGAAACTAAGAAGTGAAGGTGACGGTTTTCTTTATTTGTAGCGTCATCTATTTCTTATTTTCTCTTTCTTTGTGTTTTATCCAAAATCTAAAATCCATCATTATATATAATTTTCTTTTAGGCCCCGTTTTGAATCCATTTTCTTAAGAATTCAACTCAACTTGTTAAATGAATTCAATTGAATTATATTAATTGGTGAATTCTCTTGTTTAAATTAAATCTTCAAATTTATAGAATTCAAAATTAAAATTGAAATCCAGTATTTAGGATGTGTTGTATATAAAAAATTTAAGAGATTAACTTTTGTTTCTAGACAGCTCAATTATATCAATTAAGCCAACCATTATTAAGAATAAAATTTATTTTACTTTTTAATTGTATAACATTCTATCAAAATTTATTATTTTAGTGTGAATCAATAATATTTTTATAAAAATTTAATCTATCTAAACTTTCTTAAAAAATTAATTTTTTTAAATAATAAGTGACAATAATATAAATTTTCTTATCAAATGGCAGTATGTCTAAAATAATATATTTGTTTTAAATCAAATGTGATTTTGTCCTGCTAAATGCAGGGTTGAGGTAGCTTAACCTCAAAGTTAGAAATCAGGACCGTCCAGACAAAGCAGGCGGACATATTCTCAATCAGAGTTCGAGGAACGAAGGACGTTCCACCATGTGGAAAGTAACCATTGGTGGCATGAACCCGTAGGGCCCAAAAGTGATATTGTGTGGTTCCTTGGATTTGTTTTCTTCTTCAATTAAATATGCATTTTATTGTTCTCTTTATTTATTTTTATTTATTATTTAAAATTTTTTATATAAAATTAAAAATAATTATTAAATAATTATAATGATAGAAAAATATAATTTAAAATAATTAAATTATATTTTTTATTTTATTAATATTTTATTTATTTTACTATTTTTTATTAAAAGATAAAAATAAAATATTAAAATATTAATTAAAATTTTTTTAATATTTTTTAATAACATATTTTTAAATAAAAAAATTTTATACTATAAATAAAAAATAGACAAAAATATATATATAATCGACTTCCATGCACCTCTCTCTCCTCATAGTCTCACTTGGTGGATTACATTAACAAGACGGCGTCGTCTTCAATGCACCTGAACTGATTGGGTGCACCATGATTTTTGAGCCATTAATCTTGTATAAAAATAAATAAACAATTAGATTTACTTACTTGTAACATACTTGACAGGTTAAACTAAAAAAAACCTACATGGATAATTGTGAGGTAGATTCAGTGTCGGAAACAATAAAATTTAATCAAAGTAAGCCTTTCGATTGACAGCAACGAGAACAGTAACTCACCACTTAGATTGTAATGCTTTGTTTAGTAACTGTATAGATAATAAAAAGGCACTGGTACATAGATATACGTTTATTATAGAAAAATATTAATAAATAGTAGATATACTGTGATTTTATTATATTGAACCGAAGTCTTTTTTTGCACTTCATACATCCTTATGTCATAATTAATAGTAGTATATTATACCCATAACGTGTGGTACATGTAAATTAAAAATTCATCCTTACAATGTTATGTTAAAAGAGATTTAAGAGTATATTCATGTATCATAATTATTACTTTAGTTCTCTAAAAAATTTGATCATTAATTTAATCTTTAAATTTAAAAAGTAATATTATTTTAATCATTCAAAGAAATTAATTCTAATTAATCTCTCAATAATAAAAAAAAGTCATCAATTTAGTATTTTAATTATATAAAATTATTATTAATTTAATCTCTTAATAATTAAAATTTTATCAATTTAGTCATTGTTCATACATAAAAGAAATAATTTTAATATTATTTTTTAAATTTAAGGACTAAATTGATGATAAAAATTTTTGAAGGACTAAAGTGATGATACATATATCTTTAGAGAATAAAAAAAGGAATTTATTCAAGATTTAATTATAATTTTGGTCTCTTTTATTTTAATAAAATAGACGATTTCATCCTTTAATTTTGAAAATGCATTATTTGGTTCAACTATTTTTAACAAAATGAGTACTTTTAGTCCCTATGTTAATGCGTTATAAAAAATGTAACAAAAAATGCTGATATGATGTTCAAAAATGAGATTAATTGCAGCTTTAATCTTGTTATTTTAACAAAAGGAATTATTTGCTTCCCAATTTTAAACTTATTTTTAATATTTAAATAAATAAAATTTTATTATATTATATAATATAATCTCATGCATTAATTTTAATAAGAAGATATTTACTAATTCTATTTAACAATAAATAAAAAAACTTACATATAAATAAATTTCATATATTCATGAATACTTATATATATTTCATTTTATTTTCTTTCTTATTAAATAAAAATGTAAATTATAAGAAATGATACCTATTTGTTAACTCCAAATATCTATATTATGTAAAAGTTATTACTAAAGTAATTAAAATAAATGATTTTTCTTCATAAATACATATATAACTAAATTAAAATCAATTACATAAAAGTATAATATGCCAATAGACTTCAAATTTCAAAGTCTCAAATAACCCAAAACTTAATCAAAATTAGTGTATTGTATATAATAAATTATATAAATATACAACAACATTTATATAAATAACATAATTTCTTAATTATAAATAACAATAATTTATACTTCTATTAATATTGGAGACATTAATAATTAATAAATTACAAATTTTATATACAAATATTTTTATAGATTTATATGTAAAATTTATATATAGATTTATATATTTATATATAAAAATATAGAAGAGTTTTTGTACCCTTTTTAAAAAAATAGGTACCAGAGAAACATTTATTTTTTCAACCTACAAGCATGGTTAGAGATTAACCCCTCAAGTACTTTGATCTTCTCTTTGGGTGTGTAGTTCACTTACCACTACATATATGTGTTTTCTTTTTAAAATTTGAACTTTGATATTCTCTCTATGTGTATAGTTCACTTATCACTACACCCAACATTTGTTGGTACCTTAAATAATATATATTTAAGTTAGTATATAAGTTTTCATAAAATTAAAAGATCTAACGAAATCTTAATTAAATTAATTAAAATTAATGAATTTATATTGTAAGTTAATCAAATAAAACCACATGAGAATAAAGTGTTAAAAATTATTTAATAAATATAATTAAAAAATATTAATAAAAATATAAATAAATAATATGAAAATGAATATTTTTTATGTTTTGCAAATAATTTTTATATATTCATACTTTTGAAAACATATTTAGTTTATGTCAAGATTGTTAAAAGTGAATTTTCATTTAAAAGCGATAGAAGGTCTAGTAAAAGCATAATTATTACATATTATATAAAATTATATAAAAATAAGACATGTACGTCTAACTCAAATTTAAGTATTAAAATAATAATTTTTATAATTTAATAATCAATATATCACAAATTATACAAAAATTACGTTTCTAGTATTAGCATAATAGATCATACTTTTTAATGTTTCAAAGCGTAGAATGTAATGTTTTTATGAGTTTGGGATTTTACCAAATATTCAAAGAGTGTTTAATTTTAAGTCATAAAAGCATATGCTTTTACGTTTATTTAAAGTAGGATTTTAACAACTATGAGTTACATAGTTAAATCAACTTTTTTTCCACAAAAAAAAAATCAACTTTAAAAAAATTTTTAAAATCAAAACAATAAATATACGTTTGGTTATAAATAATAGAAATATATGTAATAAATACTTTCTTTTTAAATTTTTTTTATAAATAATTAAAACTTAAAAGGTTTATCGTATTCGTATAAATGAATAATTTTTAGATAATTAAATTTAAAAAAAATTATTAATTAATTAAAAATTTTGTTGATATGTGCTCTAGGAATGAAATACATGTTAAAAAATAAAAATATATTAATTTATTAAAAAAATAAAAACTTATTCAATATAAATTAAAATTATTTAATATTTTAAAAAATTAAAATAATTTAATATTTTATTTTTTAAATAATTAAATTAATTTAATAATATTTTTAATCCCTTAATATATATCTCACATATTCATAAAAACTCATTAATTAATATCATGTAAATATAGAGTTGACAAAAAGAAAATCACGTGGCATTTACATAATTTATTTTATATATATATATATATAAATTTTGAAGTACGGTTTGCAGTACTGTCACATATATAATATTATTCTTTTTTACATCCACCATTGTCAGCTTTTCTTATTTTTTTTATTTAAACTACATCATTATTTCTCTTACTTTTATTTATATGACTTTTTATTTTATTTTTTAATATTCATTAATTTTAATTATTATAATAATATTAAATACTTATTAACATATTATTATTTTACATATTTTTTCATTTATTTACATAATATCTTTATTTTTAATATTAAAATACTTTACTTTTATCATCTTAAATCAAAAATATACTATAAATAAATAATATGTTGATAATATCTTAAAATTAATGATATTAAAATTTATTGTAAGTAAAAATTATCCACCTGCACGTCAGCAGGTCCACATCTAGTTGGTGCTACGGGCAAGTGAGAATAGAACTTGAGTTGATCTAACCATTGGTATCCGTACTCAGCCTATCTACGCGGCTTTGATGGTGAAAGCCTGCAATGAAAAAAGCAAGAATAATAAAACCGGGACCGACATGTGAATATAAGTATTTTTTGAGGAGCATGGATATAGGAGCATTGAAGAACGCTCTCAAAAAGACAAACATGTGGCGGGTTGAGTGCCTAGCCTGAACCTTGGGTGTACATGCTGCTGAGGATTATGAGAAGAGCCCGCAGCTCGTCCTCCCGTTTGGTAAGTGGTAAACATCCGAAACGTCATTTCAGAGGAAGAACTTCTCTTCCCATTTTGGACTTGTGGTGGCGTAAATGGCTCAACCTCTTGTAGATTGTTGTGCTGTGTGGCTGCCTAAATACAACACTTCTATATACTTTGGATTAACTTACTTTAAGAAATTTATAATTGAAAAATTTAAGAAAGACTTTAATTAAAAAAACTTTTTAATATTAAATAAATTAATTCACACATACACTACTTAAATAATTACTTTAATAAAACCTTTTCTTTAATTAAAATGAAACCTCAACTATTTCGTTCTAATAAAAGAGAAATGTTAACATATCTGAAGATATTGCATTAAGTATTATGATATACTAAACATAGAATTCTACATTTTTGTCCTTTTTTTAAACTCGAAGCATATAAATCTATTGCTTCCTAATAATATATGGGTTCTAGTACTCAATTTTAAAATGACACTAAATTTAACCACACAATATAAGAAGAAACCAAAGTTCTACTTGTTGGCTGATTGTTGTTGGGATTTATGATGGAGTGTGTCATCGTTATTATCAAATACTTACTAAAGTTAGAGATTATTAAAATATCCTAAATGTAAAGTAATTATTTTTTATTGTGTAATGAACGTGTGGCATTAGTTATTTCTAATGATAATTATTATTAGTGTATGAATAATAAAACACAATAATAATTACATAATTGAGAAAGACAATTTTAATGATACATTATAAGTATATTATCATGAAGAATTTATCTTATTAAGTCAGCAAATGGTCCTAAAACTATAACAAGGTGGGCCACTTCTATGATACACCATGAAATTAAAGTGTATAGATACACTGTAATATCGTTATCATTGATTCTCTTTATTAGACGTGAACAGTTGGATTAACACAGTCCAACAAAATTGAGTTATTTTGTATTTTTCTTTTTTTATTTAATTACATTGTTTCTCCTTTTTTTTAACACAATAAATTAAAAAAATTAAACTAAGAAGAGAAGCCTTCGTTGCTTATGCAGGAAAAAAAAAAAAAAACACAGCACTCCCACACATGGATCTCTTTATAATTTTTGAACCTCCATTCTTGTTTGCCAGACCAGCAGCAAAACCCCTCCCTCAATCCCTTTTCAATCAGTGTTTACCAAATTGCTACCATATCCTCTTTTCTCCATTGCAGAGGAATGAGTATTCTCTGAATTTTTTGAAACCATCATTATCCTCTCATTTTGGAGGAGATAACCCACCAATATATGATTTCACCGCCCCAACCAATGGAGAGACTTCATGACCTAACCACAGCCATTTTTCACCAATATGTTCGAAGCGGTTGACGTTAAAATTGTATGGATATTATCATTATCACTGTTTCGTTGTTTTCTCTTTTCTCCCTCTGGTAACAGTTGCAAGTTTTCTTTTTCTTTATCAACAATGGAGGCTTTGTGGCCTAATTTTTTCAATTACTAGTGTATTAGAAAATGGAGAGCAACGCAATTATATAAAAAAAGAGAGGAAATATAACATAACTCACATTTTACTGGGTTAAGATAATCTTAACCGTTCACATCTAAACAAAGAAAATCAAACGTACAAATGGTATATGATATCTATACACTATAATTTCACTGTGTATTGTAAAAATGGCCAACAAGGTCAGTACATGTGCAATCCAAAATATAAATATTCCATTAAAGAAAATGAATTTGTTTCTCTATAAATTCATTTAAAAGAAAAAAATAAAAAAATAATAATAATTGATGAAAAAATTAAAAAAATAAATTTAAATAAATTTATAATTTATTATATAAGTATAGTTATTTTATTATAATTTTAACAGTAAATTTTTTTATTAATAATTATAATTTTTTTTTTATTTTAAAATAAACTCTTATTTTAAGATTTTATTTGAATTGATGATGATGAATAAAATAAAATAAAATAAAATAAAAATGTAATTGTTTAGATTTTTAAAAAATAAAATAAAATAAAATAAAAAAAATACATCTCTTTTTATAGTCATCCCTTATGTCATCTTTTTAAATAAGGTGAAAATTTTTTTCTTTTATTTTAATATTAAATATTTAAATAATAATATATTTTTTTTTATTCCACCTCGATATACCGCATCTCTTTCATTGTGCCGACCAAAAATATATCCAATCAAAGCTCATGTCGTCTGATTGACCCAGCCAACCACAATCTTTTTCTTTATTCAATTGTTCCCTGAACTGAGATTATTAATGAGTTTTTGTTATATTTTCTTAAATTTTTTTAATATTTAATAAAATAAGTTTTATATAAAAAATAAATTATTTAATATCTTAAAAACATAAAAAATATTTAAAAAATAATTTATTTGATAATTAAAAGAATTATTAAAAAATAAATTAAAAAAATATAATTATTTATCAACTAATTACTTTCTAGTTTCCGCTAACGATAAAGCGACGAACAACAGACCCTGCGGGGCCGTGGGGTCTTTTCGTTTGGTACAGAGCGGGCTCCTCAAGTCTATATAAAGCAGCAGACTGGCGCATTTCGTCCCCCCAAAAAAAAAAAACAAAATCTTTAAAGAGTCCTTCTCTCCCTGCAGAGATACCAACAGCAACAACTAACAAGAGAAAGGAGTATAGTCAGCCATTGCTAATGGGTTCTCAAAGCGAAAGCCTCGATTCTCTTGAGTCGGTTACTTCCCCTGCAGCTCCGGGCATGGTCAAGCCTCTGCTTGATCTGAATTTATCACTTGCTCCTTCTTTTCAGCAGAATATGCCGGTGAACTTTTTGTACTGAATATTCCCCTGGTTGTGTTACCCTCTTTCTCCCTTTTCCTTTTCAACGGAGAAGATGCAAATCCCCTTTGTAGCTGCTTTGTTAGTTGGCCTTGTCGTTGATAATACTGCAATTTTTTTTTTTTTATATATTTTGATTTCATGGTGTTGGGACGGATCCGCGTTCAAACTGGTGGACTCAATTTCAAAAGTTTTTACTTAGTACATGGTTATCTTATATCATTTTACTAGTAATAAATAAATATGCAATTCCTCTAACTAATAATTTGTGAACAATATTTGAACTACCATTTTTTATTTCATATATTAGTGTAAAAATTGCCCTCAGTAAAGTTATGACGGAGAGTTTTAAAAAATTTAAATAAAACAAAGGAAAAGGAAAGAGAGAAAAATGTAAAATTAATTAATAATTTTTTATTTTATTTAAATATTTTAAATTTTTAAAAAAAATTTAATTTAAAAAATTTTAAAATATTTATAAAAATTAATAAAGAATCTTAAAAGATTATTTAAAATTTTTTATTTTTTTCTCTTCGTTTATAATCTTTTAAATAAAGAAAGGTATGATAAATATTTTTCTTTTCACTTATTTTTCCTCTCAAATCCTCTATTCAATCATAGCCTAAATAAAATTTCTGGGTCTATCAATTTCTTACTTCTTGAGTACTGACTGACTTTAGGATGTTGCTACTTCTGCTTCTCCAACTTCTCCTGATCCAACAATGGTGGTGCTTGTGCACTCTTCGGAAGGACCCCCTGCTGTGGATTCTGAGCAGTCTATGCAGGTGACTTTTTAAACTGAATCTGTTCTTTTTTGGGTACTAAATTTGTTTATACTGCATTGTTTATATATAATTTAATTTGATCTTACCTATGTTTGGATTGATGGTTTGGGAGAAAACACGAGAAAAAAGAGAGGTTTAAGATTTATTATAAGCTTCTTTCTTATTTAAAAGTATAATAAAAAAAAATAAAAATTTTTAAATAATTCTTCAAAATATTTTTTTATTAATTTTTATGAACATTTTAAAGTTATTCTAATTTAAAGCATTTTGAAGGATTTCAAACATCTAAACAAAAGAAAGAGATCTATTTAATTAGCCTTCTAATCTCCTTTCTTTTCTCTCCCTTCATTTTTCTCAAATTTCTTTTCTTTCCATTCCCGCTAAACTCCAAACATAGCCCAAAGAGCCTCTGGTTGAATGGAAAGAGTCACCTGCTGTGGATTATCAGCAATTTCTGCTGGTGAATTTTTAAACTGAATATGTTCTTTTCAGGTACTGAATTTGTTTACACTGCAATTTTTATATATAATTTAAGTTGACCTCCCAGTTAAGAAATTGGGTATTGAATGAAATTTAGGTTGCTGCTACTGGTGCTTTTGCTCCTGATCCACCCACAAAGGTGCTGGTACATCCTAAAGAGCTTCTGGCTGAATGGAAAGAACCCCCTGCTGTGGATTCGGAGCAGTTTATGCAGGTGACTTTTTAAACTGAATAGGTTTTTGTCGAGTACTGAATATGTTTATACTGCAATTTTTATATATAATTTGATTTAATTTAACTCCTAAGAAATTGGGTACTCAATGAGTTTAGGATGCTACTACTCCTGCTTCTGCTCCTTATCCAGCAATGATGGTGCACGCTAGAGAGCCTCTGGTTGAATGGAAAGAATCCCCTCTTGTGGATTTTGAGCAGGTGACTTTTTAAATTGAATCTGTTCTTTTTGGGTACTAAATTTGTTTATACTACAATTTTTATATATAATTTGATTTGATCATGCTCCTAATAAATTGGTTACTCAATGAAATATAGGTTGTTGCTGCTGGTGAAGAAGTTGGACGTGGTGCCATTACTGGGAAACGTAAGATAGAGGAAGGTGAGTTTAGCCACAACAAGTGGGCCAAGAAGTTGAAGATCCTGCTAGGTCATATTATAATTGGATGTTTCAGAAAGGGGGTGACTGCTAACCAAGATGAGAATCAGAAGGAGGCATCTGCTGACCAAGATGAGACAGAAAGGTGTGACGAAACAGTAAAGGCACTTTAATTGAGCTGAATAAAGTGGTGATGCATGTTCCCACAGTAGTAGTATCATGTAGCCTTTGTTTTGTAATTTGAAACTAGCGTAAAATTTGGTCGTGTTGAAGAAGTTGGACGTGGTGCCATTACTGGGAAATGTAAGATAGAGGAAGGTGAGTGTAGCCACAACAAGTGGGCCAAGAAGTTGAAGGTCCTGCTAGGTCATATTATAATTGGATGTTTCAGAAAGGGGGTGACTGCCAACCAAGATGAGAATCAGAAGGAGGCATCTGCTGACCAAGATGAGACAGAAAGGTGTGAAGAAACAGTATAAGCAACTTTAATTGAGCTGAATAAAGTGGTGGTACATGTTCCCATAGTAGTAGTATCATGTAGTCTCTGTTTTGTAATTTGAAACTAGCGTAAAATTTGGTCGTGTTTAGTTTTGCTTTTAACTTAAAAGCTGTTATGCACTTGTTCTTTTCAGTATGAAGGACTTGATGACAATTATGGGATGGCCAAATCTAATAGAAGGTGGCATGTATGTGGTTATTGCTTGCTCAATTCGTTAGAATCTAGTTTGCTATATAATTCAGCGCGTTAATATGAATTATAAATAGTTTATGGATATTTTATTTTTCTAATGACGTACATGGTTGTAAATGCCTTCCTTGGTTAAGTCACATTGACATTTGACACATCTCTCCTTTTTTTTTTCCCAACTGACAGAGGAATATGCTCGTGTTTTTTTTTCTTTAATTCACCAAAAAAAAAGAAGCAACTCTCAAACATATATTATCTTGTTCTGTATGCTCTTTCTTCCTTGGGCACATGCTCTCTGCTTTTGGTGGCCATATATAATTAGCGTTCCCTATATTTAATAGTGCTCCTCAATTTGGCTTTGTGACGATGTCTCTGTTTGACTCATTTTCAGTGGTAATTTAATTTTTTGGCAACACCTGCTGCTTCTGCCCACCTCACAGTGGTCTATTAAGTTCATTATTTTTATAGTAATTATGGTTGGTGAGTCGCTTCATTAATGGGTCTCAGAATCCTATACTAGTTTTTATAAACCATGTTTTGATGGGTCAAAAATAGAAGTGTGTATATATGGATATGTATGTTAATACATGCTATTTTCCACTTATCCATCATCACTACAACGTAAAAGCGGAATAAGCAAAGGAAGGTAACCTGAAATTCAAATGATCTGCACACAAGATTTAGATCAAAGTTGATTAGGTGTGTGTTTGTATTAACTTATTTTGTGATTAAGATACCTTATAATTAAAAATTTTTTGAGAGATTTTTTAAAAAACTATACCGAACATGCAGTAGGTGCTGTAGTAGTATTACAGTGTGCTGTAACCAATGCCAGGTAAAAGAATGTCGAGTGGTTTCCAAATAAAATCTTACATAGCACAAGTTAAGGAATGGTGGCATGGAGATTCGAACCTAGGAGCTCATGCAAACTACCTGAAACTCACTCCTAGTGGCTTCGTAACACTAGTATTTAAGGCCACCCTAATAGCAAGAATCACTACTCTGTACTGTAAAGATGTCAGAGATGCCTTGTTTTGGCTACTAGAAGGGGATGACCATGAAGGCAAAGCTGAACGGTTTAAAACTCAGTAATCAAGCATGGTTCCCCAAGCACAATCCTGAAATAGATTATCGATGTCTCACATGCAAGCATTTGGCCATGCAGATTTGTATTATGTACCAGATAGTGCTCTTGCATGGCCATTAAAGCTATGTTTATGAGTTTAAAGAGAATACAAAAGAATGAAATTTAAAGAAAATGAAGTGAGAGGAAATAAACGAGAATGAAAGGTTAATTACACAGATCTTTTTTTTTTGTTTGAAATTTTTTAAATTGGAAAAAATTTAAAATATTTATAAAAATTAGTAAGAGAGGGTTTTGAAAGATTACTTAAAAATTCTCATTTCTTTCTTTTTTTTTATAAAACTTTTAAATAAAAAAAAAACTTATAATAAACTTTTTCCTTCTCTCATTTTTCTTCTGTAATCCTCAATCCAGACATAACATAAGAGAAAGTTTGGAAGACCAAGGCAATGATACAAAGCTTTAAAAGTATTGAACGGATACTAGAAACCAACAAATATATTCAATTCAACCCAGCATACATTAACACCTGCAGGTGATGCAATAATAATTTGAAAGCAAGCTTGAAAAAGTAGATTAATTTTTCAAACCAACCCTACCCTAACCTTCAAAATTGGAACTTTGCAATGTACGTATTTTATGAAATGAGAGGTGGGAGAGGCAGAATAAGACAAACATATGCATTCAATAATTTTTTTAAGTAAGTAGCAGCTTGAGTATAAAGAGCAAGAATTCTATAGAAATGAAGACCTTCTAAAACTCATGACGAAAGTATAACAATTTGAAAGATGAAATAACTTTCTACGATCAGTAATTCCAAAACTGCTGAATTAATGTGTCATAAAGGACAATTTGCTTGTTCTTGAAAAATCCATAAATATAGTCCAGCAATATATATTTGGATTAATTACTTCAAGCAAATTGACTAATAGAAAGTAAATAAAAAATGACATAAGAAATCCTCCTCTTCATATATTCATTTTTAATGGAATAAAACATTTCAATAAGAAAGGAAGAAGTTTAAATTAGAAAGGATGATCACAAATCCTACTGAAGATTATAAGACAAAAATAAACAGCAGCTATAATAAGCCAACGCCATGAGTATTTTCAAGAAATTATCCCATATGCAATTCGAAAGAGAAACCCCACATGCCAGGTAAACTATGGACAAAAAAGCAACAGCAAACACAATTGTGTAATTCTGTCCCCAAAAGCATATCAAGATTTGAATGTGTAAATAGAAAAAAAAAAAAAACATTCACTAAGCACATGACATTCTCTTTTATGCAATGCTCTGTAACCTATTCCACTGCTATTAAGCTTTGATGGCCATCGCCCATATAAAATCCATTTAAAAGAAAATTCTTTGGAACTAAGGGCATGTCCGCCCCTTTTAAACTAGGGCTGCAAGTTAAAGATCTAGTCTTCAAAACAATGTCAATCTTAGACTAAATTAGTTTTAAGAAACATGAATGATGGAAACATAGGAAGGTATTTAGCAGGTGTTTCAACATATGCTCAACCTTCATAACTCTGGGAAATGGCTACTATCAGGACACAAAAGTCAACCTTAAACAAATAGCATGATGCACCGTTAAGTTCATCTTATTTTTTTTGCAGAGACTTCCTCAAAAAAACGGATTATCAGGGTGTGAATGAGAAGCGAAAATATCAAGGTGATCGAGTTTGATATCCATCATTCATTGGATTGAAAATTTGGAATAATGCTGCCATTGTTGTGTTTCCTGATTTTGTTTGCTTCTATTGCATTCTCTTAATCTTTTAATTAGGTGCTTCGTCTGCTCTTAGGCTAAACCACAACCCTGCGATCCAATCACAAACTTCTGAGGATAAAGGAAAACATGTGGACAGTCTGATGATCACCTTGTTAGTACTGGAAAACCCAAATGGGTTGAACACTTGATGGATGTGGGAGTGTGTGCTCTGATATGAGAGGATGATCCGAAAATTAAAAAAGTAAAAAAGCATTAATTCTATTATAATCTAAGCAATAAGCAACTGAATATGGTCATACTTATTTTTTGGTATGTTAATGGAAACTATCTTAACAGAGCATCACCTTCACAATCAAGGCAATCATCAATTTCTCAAACCATTGGTGAACATGTAAAGACATCATCAGGTTGATTCCAATAAAAAAAATTATAATTCTGTTTGAAGTTTGAACAATATTCAAATTTATCATTGATTAGAGGATGAATTGAATTTTACTCAAACCATATTACACTTGTTCATTTGTTGAAGTTTTATTTTGTCAGATATACATTACGATCAGTTGCTCATTGCTGCGTAGTAGTGACCAAATAGTCTTGCATTGATTTTTAAGGAACTAAGGTCCCTGAAGGATTCCAGGAAAAAATGGCAAGCATCAATCAAAGTTCAAATATACCAGGATGTGTTAGGCAATGAAAATTCTGACAATACTCAGAACAGTCCCCATCAAGAGCATGCTTCTGTTATAGCGCCATCTAAGGAGTTCAAGGGTTGGATGGAAGCAGACCCTTGATCCCTGACATTTAATTATAACTTTTGTAGATATTGATTCATTTCTTTCTTATTTGTAAACTATAGACCTCTGAACAATATACTTAACCCTTTCATGATGAATTCAGGGTATGATGAAAATTGGAAATGCTTCCCAGTTCCAGTGGCCTAAGTGGACAGTGTCATATCTGCTAGATTCTTCAAACATGGAGACTCTGGTTACTTACTACAGCATTTTGAATTTAGCAAGCGACCTAAACGACGAGGTGGAACTAGTGCTCATCCTCATGCTTTATGTTGCATCTAAATCTGTTTGTTGAAATTAGTTTTATAGAGTAATATATACTAAGCAGTAGACATAATTTCAAGATCTGCGTTTAGTTTTGGAGAAGCAACTTTGCAAGGAGACAGCTGAGTTGTCGGAGGATGTTATCACAAGCCATTTAAGGACAGTAATTCGTGGTTCATCAACAGCTTTGACTGAGATAGGAGCTATGGGTGAAAATTCGGACACCTGTGGCATATGCATGGTATATCATATGTGATCATGCAATCATTTGCAGAGCTATTCACTAGCTAGTTCCATTCTGGCAGAATAAATATTATTGTTCTGACTGAGAAAGCTAAGGTAGCTATATTGCTCTTTCATCAAATAATGGTACTCTTGTATTTGTGCAGGCTTTGTTTAAAGATTCCGATAGAATTGCAAGCCTGTACTAGTATCCTCATGAGTATCATGCGGACTGCATTAGGGAGGGAGCGTCTTCTGAAGAGCAACGTTTGCCCCTTGAGCTAGACCCTTGCAACAATTCCAGAATAATAGACTAAGTGCACGTTTGGTATAATGGAAAGAAATAAAATGAAATATATAAAATTTCTAAGATCAAAGGATAAAAAATCTTCCATTCTCATTCTATTCCTTTCTTTTTCCTCTTACAAACATACACTGATTAGAATGGTGATATACGTCTACACAGGGCATTCTTTATGGGAAATAGGTTCTGACTGAAAAATATATGCTAGTTTAGTGTCAATGGTACCTTGTGGTCTAAAAGGAGAAGAGATTGGTTGATACTTGACATTCTCAGAATAGTAGAGTTAAAAACACATTTGACTCTAGGATTCTGACGTTTTGCTATCTCCAATTTACTGTCAACTGTAGTTTGTGGTCAAAAAGGAGATAATATTGGTTGATTTTCCTAGAATAGTGCACAGTTCAAATCTGTTATGAATATATTTCATTTATCATGCATCATAGATTTTGTTTTTAAATTTTCACTTCTGTCATTTTTGTCCTTTATTGGTTACTTCCATATGGTCTAGAAAATAATTTAAGATGTTATTATTAAGAAATTGCTAAAGGTGAAATCAATCTACCTAGATTTTAGGAAAGAATTAACTATGAATACACAATTAGAATAGGCATTGTGCACATTGGGAAATATCACAATGCCTATTCTAATTGTGCACTAGGTAGGAATTCTCATTTTTCCCCACATGGGCCTGAAGCCTAACAATGAATTTTTTCTTCCTCAAACTCAATTTCTCAAGTCTCAACTGACAGCCACCATGGTTCACAAAACCACTATTCCCACTGATTTCCTTCTCAACCCCAAAAGAGTTTGGCTCAAATTGACGGGTTTTGCAGTTTCGGAATTGGGAATTGCCCAACCGAGATGAGTTTTATCTGTCATGCATTCTGGAAATAGCAACTAGTGCTTCTGGGTTCTTCAGTTTAGGTGTGTTTCTTTCAAAGGGGCAATTTAAATAAGAGTAATGTTAAACACACTCAACAATTTTTGTAGTAATCTTTCTAATATTTAATAAAAAAAATAAAAAAGTAAAATTTAATATCTTAAAATTTTAAAAATCTTTTAATACCTAATTTATTTAGTAATTAAAAAATATTAAATTAGTTGCACAGGAAAATGTAACATTTTTCTTTAAAAAATTCTCTGTAAAACCTTACAAAGCTAACTGTCTGGCTTTATGCTTCTTCAGCTGGTCATCAATCCAGGGAAATCGGTTCGAATTCCTTCTGGGCGCAAAGGCAGTGAATGCCTTTTATAGTTTTAGCAGATGCAGCAAGGTTTGGGCCACCCAAGTCATGGCGCCACTCAAGCTCCCTTGGACCCAGTTAAGGAGATTAAAGTCAACTCTCCAAGCCCAAATCTGCCATCCCTCAATCCAAGTCCATCTGTTTTTTATTCCAAATGGGCTTGTAGCCTGAAAATGAATTTCTTCTTCATCGATCACCGAAAAAAAAAACTAACAGTTGACCAAAAAAAAAAATCTCGACTAACAGCCACCGTGGTGCACAAAAATGACAAAATCCCTACCCACACTGATTTCCTTATCAACCTCAAAAGAGTTTGGCTCAAAATAATGGCTTAATGAAATCACTGATTCAGCTACACTTGGATGTTTGACTAGTCTAAACTCTGGTTCGTGCTCTTCAAACATTGATTAAGCTAAACTTAGCTTTCTCGCACAACCTTGCTTTGGGCTTGGCTAAGCCTTATTCAACGACATATTATTAACCTCAAACCTATCATGTTTTGACCTTGACCTCGATCGAGTGCTGAATTAGATTTTTGGTTAGATTAATAACACTGGAATTATATCACAGTAAAATAATGTATGGCCCGTGTGTAATCACAGGAAGTGGGCGTTCTATAAGAGTAGTTATAGTCAGATAAAGAGAGATAGGAAACCGGATGCGTGGATTGAGAAATTAAGGAGTCGCGTGAGGTTTTAAATAAGTGTTTTAATCTGATGAACCATAATTTACTTTGATTAAATTAAATGGTTGTATATGACTTTCTTCATCAGGAAAAAGAAAAAATCAAAATACAATATGTTCAACACCCTACTATCAAGTCCGCGTAATCGTACGGCATTCAATTGATTATTGTTTGAGTTTCGAAGGTTTTGATGCTTTAACATTTTCAGGTTTGCTGATATATAAATATAAAATTTTTGAAAGAGACCCTTAATTTGTGCATATACATTACTGAAAGCAAAGTCCTGAATCCTGATGAAAGGTCATGCTCGCATAATCTTGTTCTTAATTGACATTAGACATGATTCTCTTTCTTCGCTCTCTGCTTTTGGTGGCTTGGGTGGCTTCCAATGACTGGAGATTGGTGAAGGAGCATGAGGGTTTGCCTTTAACTGGCTTCTGGTCTCTGATGTGGATTACTTACCATAGTCATTCGCTTGGAATTTGCAGAGGCAATATCCGAGTCTGCTAATTAAACAATGCAATCTGTTTGATTGATTTAGATCAAACCCTCTTGATTACTTAATTACTTGCCTATTTGCTGGCTATATGTGGTCCCAAAGATATATTTGTGATGTATCTCTATGTGAATATGAATGTGGCACGTGCAGCATAGTAGTGAACAATACGATGATGTAAAATTAAGAGTAAAGCTTTAATTTAGTCTTTTAAAAATTATATCACATTACTTTAGTTTTATAGATAATGTCGATATAATTTAATTCTTAAATTATAAAAAATAATATTAAAATTATCCTTTTATGTACAGATAAGGATAAATTTAATATAATTTTTATGATTGGGAAACTAAATTGATATCAATGTTATATAATTAAAGGACTAAATTGATGACATTTTTAATGATTGAGAGACTAAATTGATATTAATTTTTTTAAAAGACTAAAATAATAACACTTTTCATAATTTAAAGATTAAATTAAAGTCGACATTCTTTAGAAGATCAAAATGATATCAGTCTAATATTTGAAGGATCAAATTATGAGTTTAGTATAAAATTAAACTCATGCAAAAAGACAAGACAACTTTCAACTTCAATTAATTTGTAGGATGTGGACAAAAGCAGAGTCATAGAAGTTCTTCCTTTCATTTTGGTTTACTGCAATATATAAATAACGTTCCCCCGGCTCCTCAATTTGGCTTTGTGATGTCACTATTTGATTTATTCTCAGTGGCAGCGTTCGGGTAATATCTACTGCTTCTGCCCACCTCATGATGGTCTAGTAATTAAATTCACTAGTTTTATATATCATGCTTTTTTGTTAGTTGAATAGCTTCAATAATGGGTCTCAAAATTCTATAGCATGAGTGTATATTCGTGGCTAACAGGATATAACTCGCTCGATTATGCCTTTCTTTAATTAATGCGATCGAAAGGTTGTATATTACAATTGTTTTTTGTCATATACGGATTGGACTACTCCAAATATCGACCAATTAATCTTTGTTCCAAAGCCCATGTAACGTCCATATAGAGCCAATACACATGATTAATATACCTAGTTGCTGTGCTTATATTTAATATTGCATATGTAGTTAAACTATGGTGTGATGGGTCGTTCTGTAACTTCTTGTTCGCTATTTATTCATGTGACAGTACAACGTGAAAATGGATATGCAAAAAGATGAAGATAGGATCAGAGTCTCTTTGTTACTTATGCGCTCGTATTCATACAGGGAACATCTTTTTGTTCTTCAATTATAAGCAAATACTGTAAAAAAAAAGTCAATTAAACAAAAATAATTGTCATAAAAAAGATAGAAGTGTGTATGGATCATATGCTAATTATGCAATACGCATCATCCTTGATGTACGTATTTCTTTTTCCCTTGATTGAAAACTTTGTTGTTTTCGGCTATTTCCCACTTATAAGGGGTAGAGGGTAGTCTCAAGTCGAGGGAAAAGGAGAGTGGGAAGCAGAAGATTCGGTATTTCGATATGCACTTTGCAGTAAAGGGATAGTCTCGTTAGGTACTATTATTGATTATTCATTTGCTTTATGTAATTATTATTTATTTTGATGGATGTTAAGCGCATGGCGATCACCATTCTAAGTTTCTGAAAAGGAGACATAAAAAAAGAACATGACAATTGACAAGAACCCATGATCGGCTAACCCTCTTGTTCTTAAATCACCATTATATATCAAAAGTCAATGTAGTTATCTATGTAGTGTGATATGATCACATGCCTCGCCAATTAAGTATGGCAGGGAACAAAGCATGTTTTGTTACAATATAAATTATGATATATCCCATATATTTAAATATTTTGTTTTATTAGAATGGTAGATGAATGTTCTAGGTTGATGAGTGTTTGCTAATTAAATTGCATCATTGCTAGGAGACCTTAGCAAACCCCTGAATTCTAACATAGATGACGTGGAACAAGTAAAACGAGTAACGACATAGCGGTGCGGGTCCCAAGCAATTTTTTGCTTGGAAAAGGATATATAATTATATGCAAATGGGCCTATTATGAAAAATTGAATATTATCACGCACAGATGAGGGAGACAAACATTTTCTGATTCCCAATTAGGTAGGGTGATGACGATGACGATCGGGATGACGATGACGATCGGGATGACGATAACATTGGTTAATGGCTACCCTGAGAGTTCAAGTATACAAACAGAAACAGTTTTGGACTTTTTTGCGTGGAAAGGATAGCTCTTCAATTCTCAGTTGAGGTGTTGAAGAAAAGAAACCACTTGTATTATATTATAGTACTACTATTATTTGCTCTCCACCCTTGGAACCTTTCCCCAACCTCTCACACCTAGCTCTTTCTCTCCCTCTCACACCGACCCGTCTCTCTCACACGTCATTTTTCTCTATCTTATCCCCTCTATATAAGCTTCACCCCTGGTCCCCGATTCTGCATTGTCAGTGTCACACGTAATCTTTCAATTTTTCTCTCTCTGGTCATAGTACTACTATTATTTGCTCTCCACCCTTGGAACCTTTCCCCAACCTCTCTCACACTTAGCTCTTTCTCTCCCTCTCACACCGACCCGTCTCTCTCACACGTCATTTTTCTCTCTCTTATCCCCTCTATATAAGCTTCACCCCTGGTCCCCGATTCTCCAGTGTCAGTGTCACACGTAATTTTTCAATTTTTCTCTCTCTGGTCCAGTGTCACACGTAATTTTTCTCTCTCTTCTCCCCTCTATATTATTTCCACCCTGGTCACTGATTCTGCATCTTTGTTTGAGAACTTTCTCTAACGTGATGGGTTCGGAGAAGAAGAGCGCCGCCGGTTTGGTCAACCTCTGTTATCTTTTCATGAAGGAGGTGGGTATGTCGAAAATGGCACTCCAGGAGTTGCTGAACAGGGCAAGAGCCGCAAGCACTGTGCTCGAAAGCCTCGAATCTGTGCTGTTTTGGAAGATTGCATCGAACCCTTTCAAGTTCTGGAGGAGAAGGTAGGCATGGGGCCATTCGAGCCGGCTATGAAGCTCAGAAAGCGTCAAAAAAGTCCTGACAATGAAGAGCCCTTGGAGTTGGACTTGCAGCTCCAACTATTCAGTGGAAAGGCTTTTGGCGTCATGCAGGTGATGGATCTCCCTAACTTGTAGTTTTCTTATCCCCACAATATAGAGAAATAGATAGTCAGGAACAACCTGGGATTGGGATTGGGATTCACGCATTTTGATGAGCACTTTCTTGTTCTGTGCGAGGATTGAGGAAAGCTCTGTTTTGTCTATGTCATTGTAGTTCCTCTGGTTTCATTTCCAATATATTTTTGAGTTTAATTTCTGCAAGTTCGTTACTGGGTTCAGACACGTGGTTTCTCTGCTTTTTCTATTTTTAATTATAGTGAAAGGAAATAATGATTGGATATGTTCTGTTGCTAGATTTTCTCGACAGAAAACTGTCACTCATGCACACTTTTATATAAATAAGAACTGATAAGTAATTTTATTTGTGGGGTTGGGCCGTTGGGATGAAAGAATAAAGTGGCCTTTTCAATTTTCAATCACTCTCCCACTGACAAAGATATTGCATCATGCTTTTAATTATTTTCTGCATCATTCTATTCTGTTGTGCTACCAACTTCTTGGTATTATCATTGATATTCTGACCAACAATTAGATTTCAAAACCTCAAATGAAATTTAGGAGCAGGCCGCAGCCGTTGAAACAGAAGGCAGTACTAGTACTACTGCTGGGAAAGGAAAGACGGTCAAAAGGATGAAGTTCGCTGAACAGAACGTGGGCCCCTCAATTAATGAGAAAGGAAAGGGTGTCCTTGAAATGGGAAAGCAGTGGCGGTAACTGAGTGAAGTAGAATTTGCCTTGCCTCTTGTCTCTTAAAACTAGAATAAAATTTGTTTTTATGTTTGTGTGTGTTAGGACACTATGCTTGGATAGATTGGTGCATGATTTGGCATGTATCTTGTCCAAGTTTCCCCTTTTCGTGGGTCTAGAGCACTAAGCTTGTATGGTGAAGTGCATGATTTGGCCTCTTGAATAAATATTGTTTTCTTATCTAAAAAGTGCTGTAAGTCGAGGGCACTAAGCTTGGAAAGGCTAGCGCATCTTCTTTTTCCTTGTTTGATAATTGGCTGTAATGACAAGTGGCTGTACTCAAGGCATCATCTGTTACTGTTTGTGTGATTTCCTTAATAAACCTTATTTTAGAATATTTTTATCTGTTTTACTGCATTGGATTTTTGTCTTTTTTTTGGGTTGTTTTGGGGGGGGGGGGGGATTCTCAATAACAAGATTTAATTGATATTCAGCCGCATCAAGAAAAGTAGGATCTAGTTAGTGGCGAACCATATACCGTTGGTGTGGGTGTAGCCATATGTACCACTAATATCCTCAACATTATCTGGAAACCGAAGTCTTTAACCTAACTATAGTAATTTTCATGGTCCTAAATTTCAATCTTTCAACAAAGATATCCAGGACATAGACAATTAACAAATAAAATTACTTCTAAACTGATAAAAAAAAAAAACTCTGAAATCTATGGCATTAGAGGAAAGGACTTGAATAATATATTTATAAATTCAAAAAATATATATTAAAATATTTCCTTTTTCTATTATCTTGTTCTTATATAATATGTTATTTATGTGAAGTAATGTCAAGTTTCTTTTAAGAATTTTTTTGATACCAACATTAAATCTCATTGCACTTTAGTTTATTCTGTCATTCTCAATGGCAAGTCTTAAACTTTTTTTTAGAAAAAATAAAAAACAATGTTTTTACATACGTTTCTAGAAAATGATTAATACCCAAATTTCCAACGAAGCAATAAATTTTGAAGAATAGAAAAAAAAAAAAAAGAATCAAGCGTCCACATGGGCACGTAACATTACTTGTAAAATTCAAACCCTTGAAAGACGAATAATAATTGCGATGGAGGGAAGGAAACGGTGACCAATCGGAAAAGCAAAGGTGACGAATGCAATAACGCAAGCAATTCAAATCTACGCTGCGATGCAGGTGCCTCTGTGTCCCACGGCCAACAGACTTTGTCGCAAAAGAAAAAATAAATAAAAAGCAAAAAAAAAAAAAAAAATGGTTTTTCGTCCAATGTGGGACAAGATTATATCTAGAAAGGGCAAAGAACTCAACCTAGTAAATGTGTGAAGGTAGGATGCACCTACTCCTACGTTATTCCTCTCTTTCAGGCAGTATTCCTCTCATCCGTAGAGCCATTTGTTGGGTGGGACTCAATGTTTGTAACTTGAGTTTGTTGTGTTCTCATTAATCTGAACCATCGAGACATTTTAAAAAGAGGTGCCATGACCACGGCGAACACCCCCACGCCATAAAGTCTGTCAGAAGTTTCAAAACTCTCGAGACCTCAAAGCATCGTGAGAAACGGTATCCACTCTACACCTTAGGACCAAGCTGTCCAAGGTTTTCCCACCTTCAGACAAACTGATGCTGTTCAAGTTTGGCCGGAAACTGACCGGTTTTCCAGTTTTAATCAGATTTTGACTGGGTTTGACCAGTTCTCTCAGAAAAAACTGTTAGCACCTTCAACGGAATCGGCTAGGTGGCTAGCTAGATTACCGGTTTTCTGAAGGGACTGGCCGGGCCGGTCCCATTGATACAACTATGCAAGGAAGGGTGCATGACTTTAAAGCCACTGATTTTGAGTGAGAATGGAATGCTTGATAGTTTAAAGATGCAAGGGGCTTGCTACTAGCATGAGGGAGGAAATGTGGGGAATTCGGAACAATTTTTTTTTCCCAAGTTTCAAATATTAAATGTTAAAAATTTTTAAAGTAACTTATAGCTGATAAAAAAAAAGTTAACGACAACAATTTATTTTAAATTGGAAATTCATTGTTTTTACATCAATACGAAATGAAAATATCACTATTTGTACGAAATCATATATTGATATAACGGCTAACTGGTATAGCTCCTAGTCATCCGACTAGCGGAGTCAGATTCTGTACAAATGCAGTAGCCCAAAACTACTTCCCTCCCAATAGTCATCAGCCCACTCCACTTAACATAAGTCGATTTAATTTGGAGGAATTTCTGAATGGCAAAGAAGCACAATTCTTTATAATAATACACTACACAATCTCCTATATATATGCTCAGGGTCGAGTATATATATAGCCATAAAAGTGTGCGAGGTTAGGTGTGTTTTTTTTTCAAAGGGCAATTTAAATAAGAGTACTGGTAAACTCACTCAATAATTTTCGCAATAATTTTTTGTATATATAATAAAAAATTAAATAAAAAAATTTAATATTTTAAAAAATCAAAATTTTTTTAATATCTAATTCATTTAGTAATTAAAAAAAAATAGTAAATCGATTGTTTAGGTTCTGCACTTTTTTTTTTGTCATCAAATAATACTCTGTTGAACCTTACAGAGCTATTAGGCTGGCCAAAAGTTTCTTCAGCTGGTCTTCAATCCAGGGAAACGGGTCCGAATTCCTTCTGGACCCAAACGTAGTGAGTGACTTTTACGGACCACTCAAGCTCACTTGGACCCAGTTACGGAGATTAAAATCAAGCTTTCAAAGCCCAAATCTGCCATCGCTCAATCTAAGCCCATGTCGTTTTTGTTTACCAAAAGGGCTAACAACGAATTTCTTCTTCATCGATCAATATGTCAAGTCTCAACTAACGGCCACCGTGGGTGCACAAAAAATGACAAAATCCCTACCCCTACTGATTTCCTTATCAACCCCAAAAGAGTTTGGCTCAAAATAATGGGTTTTGCTATTAAAGAGTTGGGAATTGCCCAACCAAGAAGAGTTTCATCTGTCATGCATTCTGGAAATAGGGACTGGCTTGTGGGTTTTTCAGCTTTCTAAAATTGTTTGCGTGACACAAACTCAAATTAAAGTTCCTACTTTGGTTTTTGTGGAAGCTATACAACGTCTTTGCTTAGGTGTTCTCTCGAATTTACAGATTTCTCTTGATGTAAACACGATCATCACAATCAAGTAAAAAAAAAACTATCCTCACAATAATATTAGACCTCCTTACCAAGAAAAAGTATCATTAACCCCCTGTCACCCTTACTATTTCCGAAACATTTTGCATTGAAGTACGAATATCAATATGAGTATATAATATGTTCTTAGTGCTTGTTTAAGCTATAGAGTGCTCTCCCCCCCTTTAATCATAAAGCTCCATGGTTAATTCATGTACATTTTTACTTTGAGCTCTCAAATTCACAAAAGCTTGTTTTAGATTTAATTGGAAGGATTGAATTTTGATTTATTATCAGTATAAATTTTTTTTACATTATCATTGAATTATATGTTATTTAATATTATTTTTTAAATAATTATTATTTTAATTAAATTTTTTTAATAATTTACTAACTCATAATTGAATGATAATATAAAACTTTTTAAACTAAGTACATATTTACTATGGGGTAAATTTTTTATTGATAAATTTTATATATAATTTTATATATATAACATATTTATAAAAAATTTAACTTCACTTTTATTTTTATATCAAATATACGTTAATAATAAATTAAAATTAAATTCTAATTAAAATAATGTGAAGTCACTTATAAATTAATTTAATCAAAATATTAATTGTGTCTACCCTTGCAACAAAAGTACCCAAAAAAAGGGGTGCCTTAATGAAAGATTGTCCGTACAACTTGATTACTTTTTGGGGGTATCCGTACAACTTGATTCTTGTACCCTTCAGAGGGGTGCCTAAGTTTGGAGCCCACCGCAACTACGTGGGTGATGGTCCACGTATATAGATTTGATGATATTTCATCTTATTATCGAAAACTAACCGATATATGCGTTCGTTAACCTTTGATACTTTGAGGAGAGGAGTTAAAGGAAAATTCATACACACTATAGATAAAGGAATTAACAAAGCCATACTTTATTCTTTTCCATAATTAAGTTGCAGTTAATTTACTCCTTAATTAGGCAAATGTCATATAAGCCATTAAACCCCTTTATTGTTACAGATACACGGGAATAGAGAAAACTACCTTTGGAGCTTACTGTCTCGTGTAGTGAGTATTATTATCTGAGGAAGTGGACGTTCTATAGAGTTGTAGTCAGAGAAAGGGAGACGAGAAACTAGATGCGTGGATTGAGAATAGAGTCACGTGAGGTTAAAAATGAGTGTTTTAATTTGAACCATTTATTTTGATTAAATAAAATAGTTGTAAATGACTCTATTCATCAAGGGACAAAAATAAAAAACAAAAATGCAATATGTTCAACACCCTCCCATCAATTACGCGCAATCGCATAGCATTCAATTGACTATTCTTTCATTCTCCATGTCTAGTGACGTGGACTAGTGATGTGACCAAACACATTTCGCTTGGAATTTCAAAAGGCAATCAGAGTCACTTATACAATGCAATCTGTTTAATTGGTTTGATTGTATAGCATGCATGATTTCGTGGCCAACATGCAGGACACCTCCCCCGTTATGCCAACATGCAATCAATGTCGCAATTGCATCTGGGCAAACAAGTGCCTGTTTGTTTTGTCTTATTTTTAATGAAACCGGGCTTTCAGCCTTCACGTTGATAGGAAGGAAGGAGGGTTTTTTCTACTTTTGTGAAACGCATGTTTGTATTAAAAGACATCTAAACCAAATAGAAAGTAAGGTGGTTTTTTAGGCATGTGTATACATATTATTACAATTGGGTTTAACTCTTCAAAATATCGACCAATTAGCGTTTGCTTTGAAAGACATCCAAATCAAACAGACAGCAAGGTGTTTCTTTGGGCATGTGTATGCATGTTATTACAATTGGGATTTGTCTCTTTAAAATATCAATCAATTAGCTTTTGCGTTGAAAGACATCTGTACCAACAGACGGTATGGTGTTTCTTTGGGCATGTGTATTTGGGGTTTGACTCTTCAAAATATCGACCAATTAATCTTTGTTCCAAAGCACATCTAACGTTTATATTTAGCCAATACACGGTGTGACAACATGACTAATATTCGGTAGTTGCTGTGCTTGGATGTAGTGTGTGACGGGTGCGAACCGAAAATGGAAATGCAAGAAGATGAAGAAAAGTTTGGGCCTTTTTCTTACTTATGCGCTGCGTATTTATACAGGGGACAATTTTTTTTTTACTTTTATTAAAGAAAAATAACTTGTTAATATAATAGGAAGTGTATATGGATGCACTATTTGTGAAATATGTGTCATCCTTGATTTAAAACTTTAATTTGTTGTTTTCGGCTATTTCCCATTTACTGGTAGAGAAAACCTCAAGACTGCAAGAAAAGTGAAGTGGGAAGCAGAAGATTCGGTTTTAATTTAGCTTGTGTTTTAGTTAACTTATTTTGTAATTAAAAAAGTTTATAATTAAAATCTTATTAAAAAAAATTTGATAAAAAAAATTAAACTTGTACTAAAACACATGCTCAATTTGCACTTTGCAATGACGTGCCTTTGTTTTCTTGGTATGGGAAGTACTAGCTATTATTGATGATTCATTTGCTTTATATATGCAAGTATTTATTTTGGCGACAAGTACTATATATGCAAGTATATAAGCAGGCCAAGGAAGATATATTAGTCACGTGACAATGTTGTCTTACTGTGGCCCGACTTTGTTATTTGAATATTTGAATATTCCCTGGTTTCGGTTCAGCCAAAGAGATGGTTATAAGTTATATGCTATTATCCCCCCCATTGCTTTCTCTGACCCTTTGTTCCTTTTTTTTCTGCGAAAGGAAGATTCTTAAAATTATCCAATGATTTAGAGTGCTTTATAACATCAATTTGTCTTTGTAAATTTAATTTTCACGTTGTAAATTTAATTTTCATATTGTAAGTTGGGTTCTAATTGAGATAGTAGCTTATTTGAAGGTATGTTTAATATTTTTTACTGCAACGGAAAGAAGCTTTTAAATTATTTTTAGAAATTCTAAAATAATTTTTTGTAAATTTTAAATGCTAACCCAACAGATTTTTTGAATATCTAATATGACGATTGATACACAGAAATCGTTATAAAATAAAATAGAATGAATATGAAATAAGTAATTTTTATGTTTGTTATCAAAAAATAACATATAAATGTAAGAAAAAATAATTTTAGCGATGTATGATAATTAGAACACTAAAATAGATCTGACTTGTTGACAACACGATTTCAATGCCTGAATATCCTTAGTTATTGATTTGCAGACCTACAAGAATGAAAAATGCTTGATCTTTCTCTACATCTCCCACTATTCTCTGTATCAGCTATCAATGGGACAAATTGAAGAGTAACAATGTGATGTTAGGGTTCCTCTTTTCTTAGAGAGTGTAGAGAGGACTTAGCCACAAATATATAACCTAACGGGATTTCTCATTATAGGCCTATTGGGTTAAGACTTACACTATTATTAATTCACACTAACTTAATGTAGGATGTGTACAATCCATAATAATTGGATCACAATACTATTAGACTTCTCTATGCTTATTTATAATATAGATCATATTGTCAGTTTAATTTTCACAAACAAATGTTACAATTAATTATAATCCAAACAGAAAAATTCTAATATTCTCCTACTGAGACAAAATTAATTGTGATTTCAATTTTGAAAACATTTTATTTCGAAAACAACTCTAAGGCTGAACAACTAAGAAAAACAAACTTAGTACTTGGTCACGATTTTTAAAACATATGATCAATAGATAATACCTTTTGATACGACTTCATCAAATAATCATCAAATAATGTCAATTATGTTGAATCACGATAGTCATTGATCATTTATAAATACAATTCTTATCTATGGTCAACATAATTTAACATTATTCACTTAAGTCTTAGTGTGATAGTGTAGCAAGAAAAATAACGACATTTATCCAAATGAAATCAAGCCAAAAGGTAGAGGATTTGTACCTTAAATCATCAACTATTTTGAAAAAACAGTTCTGATGAACCCGAAAGAAGAGTTGGCAAAGAAACACCCAAAACCAGTGTTAATTGATGCGATTTTAACATGGATTAGAAGCAAAAGGATGTTTAAAACACAATCCATACACAAATCGAATCAAAAAACAAGGAATTTATACGAATTTTGATTAAATTATCAAGAACCCTCAATTTCAAACTGGGAAGAAAAAACTTACATTTTCTTTCTCCATGGGCCATGATTCAACACAATTTAGGTGTTTATGGATTTCTTTCATTTAGATCTATAATAGCACTAATGAATTGTGTTAAAATTTTCACAAAATTCCTTTCGATCTGAAACAAAAAATGTGTATGAAAGGAATAAAAATCCAAAACCACAACATATAAACATGCCCAATCAACAAAAATTTGGGTCCTCAAATCATACAACGTGGCTCTGATTTTAAATATAAGAAAAATTAATTTGAGCGGTGTTTGATAATTGAAACACTAAAATAGATCTGACTTGTTGACGACATAATTGTAATGTCTGGATATTCTTAGTGGCTGATATACAGACCTGTAAGAATGGAAGAGGCTCAATCTTCCTCTACATCTCCCACTCTTTTTTGTATCAGCTATCAATGGGACAAACTGAAAAGTAATAAGGTGAGGTTAGGATTCCTCTTTCCTTAGGAAAGACAGAAAGAACCTAACCATAAATATATAACCAAACGGACCTTTTCATCATAGGACTGTTAGGTTAAGACTTATACTATTATTAGTTTATACTAAATTAATGTAAGGTGTGCACAACCCATAATAATTGGATCATAATAATATTAGACCTATCAATGTTTGTCTATAATACAAATCATATTGTCAGTCTAATTTTCACAAATAAAATATCACAATTAATTATAACCCACTTAAAAAGATTCTAACACTAGCATCCATGAAATTCATTTCACAAATCTAGGATTAGAGCATGGAACATATTTCTTCTAAAAGGAATGGGATTTCATACTTATGAAATGAGCATTAATTTTTTTAGCCAACTTATCCTTATTAATTTTACAAAATTACATTTATTATCTTTCTTAAATTTAATCTATCTAATGAGATGACTTTTTAGTAAATAAAGACTTTTTTACTTTGTTAATTTAAAAGTTTGGAGAGAAGGAAGGCTACTCTCAACAAGAAATTATAATAGTGCTCATATATTATCTATTAATAAAGGATTCCAATATGATGTGAATTTAAGATCTTTTGAAATGTAAAACTTAATCTTACTAGTTTAACTAACTCTCTGTAAAATGTATAGCATTTGAAATAAAAGGCATTTAAATTCTAAAAAAAAAGGTATTTAAAATTTTTTACAAATAAGATATTTATATAATCTACCTTAATTTTAATTTTATTTTATATTAATTTTATGTATTAAATAATAAAATAATTTAAAAAATATTTTATTTTAACAAATACCAAATTATAAATTAAGAATGATTGTTATATCTCCTTCTGTTTTCATTTTATTAGAATTCTATAAAGCCATGTGCTGGCTCGTGAGAATAGCATTCCATTTGCCGATTTAATTTAAGGTTACGTGGGTCTGGAGGCTCGGACCCATTGTTCCGCCGATTTTTCTACTTTTATAGAAGAAAATAATTATTGGATCTGTTCCTACATGTGTTCGACAGAAAGGGGCAGAACAGCTTTACTCTAGATCTTTATAACACATAAGGACAGAGATGTGATCTCTGCACAATTTTCTGTTTTTTATAATTTTAGTTGAAAATATGTTTCTTACACGTTAATTTTTTTACATCATTCCTTATATTTTTTGTTTAAAAAATAAAAAAAGTGTCAGAATATGAATTTTTTTATTTTATTATTAACAAAAAATGTAAAAGTCTTATGATGAAAATGATGCGCACGTATCCTTTTTCTTTTTTATTTGGAGGTGGTTGTGAGTGTAATGTCCTTTTCTTTTTGGTTAGAAAAAGATGCCAATTTTGTGAAAAAAAAAGAAGAAGAATCATCAGTCTTGACAAAGGAGCAGTAGTTGCTCTGAATCATGCACGAATACGATGACAAATCCCTTGATTGTAAGGACATTATCCATTCCCCGTCGTCTATATAAAGCACAAGTGGCAAATGACCGAAAGCACTAGTGGGTAATATGCCTATGTAGCTTTTTGCTTCTTTGACGTGACTTAGTCAGCGACCGGACACTCGCTTGCAATTTTTAAAGAAATTTTGTTTAGATAAGTATTATTTATTTTAAATATTTTATTTAATAAATAATATGTATTATTAATTTTTTTAAAAATAATATATATTTATAGTACAATTTATTAAATTTTATAGTTAAAGTAAATATTTAAAGTACGTAATATTTATTTAATAATTTATCTTTGAAAAGAAAATTTGAGTCCCCCAAACAATGAACTATGTTTAATTGAAGAATTCTGGTCATCCCAAAGATACTTTTGTACATATGTGATGGAAGGGTCAAAAGTGAGACCAAATTAACTTAAGTTATTTGCTAGCTATGATCCCAAAGACACTTTTGTTATGTATTGAGTGTGAACATTACTTAAATTTTGAAAGAATTACTTGCTAAAAAAAAATTTAATGTATTTTTAGAGTACTGTACTTAAAAATTAAAATTTATCTTCAAGTTTATTATTTAATTTTTTATATTCAATCTAACTACTTAAATAGCTGCTATTCAAGTATTATAATTTTAATGGATTGAATGTAATATCTTTAAAGTACATAAAAACTTATCCTTGTTAAGAGGTTATTTTAGTTACAATAATATTAAGGAGTTAACTTTATAATAATATTTATATGAAATTTTGGTCATTTCAAAAAAAATGAATGTGGCCCGACAGAGTAGAATATATTCAGCGTTTCTATTTCCAGTGAAATGCCTTTGTTTTCTTGGTATAGCAAGTACTATTATTGATTATTCACTTGCTTCATGTAATTATTTGTTTTTGGTGGACGTTTAAGCGCACAGTGAAAGGGAACAAGCAAGCAAAACAAACATTTAAACTTTACGTAATTATTTTAGTAGTTCCGAATTAAGAGATGATGATCACATAATACCTCGTTAATTAATAATGGTAGGGAACACAGAGCATATCCCATATTTTTAAATTCACCACTAAACGTTTAAGAAGGTGTCATGTTTTGTTATAAATTAATCTATACTATTCTAAAGAAAATTTCTTATTTTTTATTCTTAAAAAATTATTATTAATTAATTAAAAATAAATAAAATTATAAATTTTTTTTTAAAACTATATTAAAAAGTTACAACTACTGCTTCAAATATTCTTTACTCATTTCTTAATGGATATTAGTCTAAGTAAAATGAATTTAAATTTTTTTAAGTAGTAGAGATTTGATTAGTTTAAAAATTAGTCAATAAAAATTTATTATTGTTTCAGGATTATTATTTCTATTAATTAGTATAAACACATTTTTAATCTTTTCATAAAATTATTATTATTTAATTAAGTAATTTATTATTATTAATATAAATTTTTTTATATTATTATTTCATTATATGTTAATATATTATTTAATAAATTTAATTATGATAATAATTATATAAATAATCAAATTTATTAAATGTCGTGACAATTGATCGTACGAGGCTGACTAGGCGTGCGCGTGCGTGCCTCTAGAAGCTGAGGGGAAATCTATTTCTGTACGCTGTAAAGACGCAAAAGATCCAAAAAGCTTAGCCACAAACTCAGATCACAAAGGAGAGGGACTGTGTTCCGTTGGGGAACCTGATGGACCCGCATCTCAGAGTGGGAACGGGGAAGTGCCCATTGAACACGGGGGCACCAACCGGTAGGGTCCAAAAGGTTTGGGATACAATATTCTTAAAATTTTTATATAAGCATTCCGTTTGTCACGTAATATAAAATTGAAAAGTATTATGACGCCAAATGACATCAAGTATCTAATTAAAATTTATTACAATTTTTTTGAGAATATAATTGAACAAATTGTAAGAACCAAACAACCCAAAAAAAAAAAACTATAAGGTTTATTTAATAATAAGATGAAACTATAAGTACTAAATGTATAATTATACGCCAATCTGTATTCATAGCTGACAGATTCAACTCCTGGAAGACAGACCAGAAAATAATGGGAATGCAGCATAAAAGGATTTTACTCCCCAACTCCCAGTCACCGAGAACAATAACTACTTACTACTTAAATAGTACATAATGAACATGAGAAGGATCAAATCATAAATAAATCAGCAAAGCAACCAAGAATTAGATGTCTCAACAAAACTCATGAAGATGCAGCTAGAACATAAGACAGAAAAAGAAAAAGAGGCAAGCACAGATATTAAAAGGTCATCTCTACTTTCACAAGACCAGACCGTAATGCAGGAGCATATCCAAGCTTCTTAGCGAAGGCATCAGCCTGCATAGGATGGTACACACAAATGGAACCAAAGAGATACAGATGGACAGACCCAGACCCCGATCCACACACACAATATGCTTGGTTGGAGTGAAAATAGGCAGGTGGAAGATGCAATTTAGTTCAATAGAATAACGTCGTGGGTTGTCTATTTTGTGGTTCTGCCATCATTGCGGCTTCCCAAGGCAAGTTTATTGGAAGCAAAAAATTTCTGCTTCTGGCAAACGCCTGTTTATTTTCCAACTATCCATCATCACTCTAACATAAGAGCTGCATAAGCGAAGGAAGGTAACCTGAAATTCGAATGCTCTGGTCACAAGATTTAGATCAAAGCTGACTAGGTGCTGGAGTGGGATTACAGTGTGCTGCAACCAAAGCCAGGTAAAAGAATGTTAAGTGCTTTCCAAATAAAATCTTACATAACACAAGTTAAGGAATGATGGCATGGAGATTCAAGCCTAGGAGCTCATGCAAACTACCTGAAACTCACACCTAGTGGCTTCATAACACTAGTATTTAAGGCCCCCCTAATAGCAAGGATCACTATGTACTGTGAATTGAAGAAGTCAGAGATGCCTTGTTTTGGCTGTTAGAAGGGGATGACCATGAGGGTAAAGCTGGACGGTTTAAAACTCAGTAATCAAACATGGTTCACCAAGCACAATCCTCAAATAGATTATATATAGATATCTCACATGCAAGCATTTGGCCATGCAGATTTGTATTATGTACCAGATAGTGCCCTTGCATGGCCATTAACAGTAGGTTTATAACACCAAGGCAATGATACAAAGCTTTAAAAGTATTGAACTGGATACTAGAAACCAACAAATCTATTCAATTCAATCCACAATACATTAACACCTACAGGTGATGCAATAATAATTTGAATGCAATAATATTAGTTTTTCAAACCAACCCTACCCCGGCCTTCAAAATTGGAACTTTGCAATGTAGGTATTTTATGTAATGAGACGTGGGAGAGGCAGAAAAAGACAAACATATGCTCAGATTCATTCAAGAATTTTTCACATAAGTAGCAGCTTGAGTATAAAGAGCAACAATTCTATAGAAATAAAGACCTCCTAAAACTCAAGATGGAAGTATAACAATCTGAAAGATGAAATAACTTTTTCTAAGATCAGTAATTTCAAAACTGTTGAATTAATGTGTCATAAAGGACAATTTGCTTGTTCTTGAAGAATCCATACATATAGTCCTGCAATATATGTTTGGATTAATTACTTCAAGCAAATTGACTAATAGAAAGTAAATAAAAATGACATAAGAAATACTCTTTTTTATACATTCTTTTTAGTGGAATAAAACATTTCAATAAGAAAGGAAGAAAAAGTTGCTTAAATTAGAAAGTATGATCACAAATCCTACTGAAGATTATAAGACAAAAATAAACAGCAGCTATAATAAGCCAACGTCATGAGTATTTTCAAGAAATTATCCCATATGCAATCCGAAAGAGAAACCCCACAAGCCGGGTAAACTATTCCATAACTAAAGTAAGAGCAAACAAAATTGTGTAATTCTATCACCAGAAGCAAGTCAAGATTTGAATGTGCAATTAAAAAAAAAAAAATCGTCTAAGCACATGACATTCTCCTTTTACAATGCTCTGTAACCTATTCCACTGCTATTAAGCTTTGACGGCGATCACCCATATAAAATCCAGTTAAGAGAAAATTCTTTGGATCACCAAGGGCACGTCTGCCCCTTTTAAACTAGGGCTGCAAGTTAAAGATCTAGTCTTCAAAACAATGTCAATCTTAAACTAAATTAGTTTTAAGAAAGATGAATGATGGAAACATAGGAAGGTATCGAGCAGGTGTTTCAACATATGCCCAACCTTCATAACTCTGGCAAATGGCTTTACTATCAAGACTCAAAAAGTCAATCATATGCTAGCCACTATTTAAGAACTTCATTACATATGAGCAATACATAAAAATTATCCTGCTTTGTTACCCGCCAACATTGATAAATCTACGTAATGGGAGGACAAAATATATTCAAAGCCCTCATGCGTGCTTAAGCACTGTACTCATCCCAAGGGTCATTTGAAGGTGCCTGCTATAATAAAAAGGAATCCAGCTACATCTTGTAAATTATCATCTAGATCAAATGGGCCTCCAGGGGGGCCCAAGAAGAAAGCAAATTCTAAAGTGTTGTCTTTTCTCCACAGATCACACCATCATAGTAATTGACAGAACTCAATGAAATTGAATTGTCATCCAATATTATCATTGGCATGCTGCAGATGCAACGAAATTTTTTAGAACTCAATGGATATCGAGGGAGAAAAATACACAATGATTTAAAATGCAGGCAATAGTGCAGCTCTAGAATGAATTTCAAGCAAAATGGCCAATAATAGACTAGTAAAGAAGAATAAACATTACAATTATATAAGAGCAAAAAGCTGTTTGAGAAAATGCATCATTGCATGAAGGAAAACTGCATTAGATTTACAGGAGTTTTATCCTTTTATTACTGTGGCTTGACCTTGTGGATCCATCGACGACAAACAACTTCTTTAATGGAAACTTGAGGGAGGCAGCAAGTTTCCCAATTTTCTCCCTGAGCTGACCTTCTGGAAGCTGGTTACCACAACATCATGTGGAGAATGATAAAAAGTTAAAAACAAATTGTTCTTAGTGAAGCTGAACATGTAGTAAAACTGGACTGCCTCCACTATACATCAAAAAGCCAAAACTATTTTATTCTCTAACAACAAGGGGAAGTCACAAACATACCTGTGACCAGATCATGACATCAGCTAAAAAGACAAGGATAAGTAGTATTTCATTTTCTGCATTGAGACCGACTAATGTCCTGATTTCTGCAATCAAGAATAGACATCAAAATGGTGATGATACATGCAATTGCAAAATTGGGTTCATAAACGCCAAGAGTTGGCTTTTTTGAGCAAGACCCAAGTTTAAAATGTCCCTTCCACTCTGCATCAGAGCACACAGCTAATATAATGTGCTTTTCTCTAAACCATCTACTAACTTTTAATTGGAGATTTTGGAGACATTGAGTTTCTGTTATGAGATTAAAGTTGCCCACTTCATGTATGCAAGGTCATAAAAATGAAAAGCAAGCAAGAAAGATCAGAACAGGGAAAACAAATGGATAGGAGGAGTTTAACCTCTGAGGGTCCACAATCGAGAAAAAGCCAATACTCAATGGAGCTTGTCAAATGCCTTTCCTAGTCCACTTTGTACAAAGCTTTCTTGGTTGTTTCTTACCCAAGTCAATGTCAGGCCCCAAAGTACATTGATATTTACAGAGAAAAGGCAGTCAGCCAAGTGAAAATTTTTTGGCCCAAGGAGAATGGTTTAGGAATTTCAAGAGAAGCTAAGTCATAAGAAACTAACTAACAATTGAAGAATGCAGCAAGAGACAAAAAGGGTGTCCTCAAGATACACTCACAATCAGCTACCAATGAATACTAGTTATCTAACTTCCAAGGACAAAGTGTGTACTGGCATTGATAGTGAATCCTAAACCCATGACCAAATTCCTGTAGACTTCTTGCTTTCACTGCTGCTGTTCAAATTGAGAACTGTAAGCTAAATTGACAAAAAAGTTGCAGATACAGTAGACATTGATTAGCTGGCCAGAAGGTCTGATTCCCACATGCATCCAACTATGAAGTTGGTAATGATATTGATGCAATCTAATTGCTTCTATCAACTTAGGAAAAATATGCAACGTCCCATTGTCATAGTTGTATATCACTTGTCTGACCTTGAAAGATTTTCTACTTAATCAGCAACAGAGTTTAACCAATCTTTCATTGTTGTGTTTATGTCATTGTTGTGTTTCCTTTTTTTTCTTTTTTTTTTTGCTTTTATTGCATTCTCTTAATCTTTTAATTAGGTGCTTCATCTGCTCTTAGGCTAAATCAAGCATCCACGCTAACTTTATGTTGTCCCATTTCAATAAATCACAACCCTGCGAACCAATTACAAACTTCTGAGGATAAAGGAAAACATGTGGACAGTCTGATTGTCACCTTGTTAGTATTAGAACACCCCAAATGGGTTGAAACCTTGATGGATGTGGGAGGATGTGTGCTCTGATATGAGAAGATGATCCGAGAAATAAAATAGTAAATCAGCATTAATTCTATTGTAATGTAAGCAATAAGCAACTGAATATGGTCATACTTATTTTTTGGTATGTTAATGGAAAGTATCTTAACAGAGCATCACCTTCGCAATCAGGTCAATGATTTATTTCTCAAACCATTGATGAACATGTAAAGACACCATCAGGTTGATTAAAATAAAAAAAAATTATAATTCTGTTAGAAGTTTGAACAATATTCAAATTTATCATTGATTAGAGGATGAACTGGATTTCACACAAAACAAATTACACTTGTTCATTTGTTGAAGTTTCATTTGTCAGGTATTACAATCTCTTGCTTGTTGCTGTGTAGTAGTTCTTTTGACTGACAAAATAGTGTTGCACTTATTTTTAAGGAACTAAGGTCCCTGACGGATTATTTCAGGCAAAAATGGCAAGCATCAATCAAAGTTCAAATATACCAGGATGCGTTGGGCAGTTAAAATTCTGGCGATACTCAGAACAGTCCCCATCAAGAGCATGCTTCTGTTATAACGCCATCTAAGGAGTTCAAGATGGAAGTAGACTCTTGATCCCTGACATTTAATTATAACTTATGTATATATTGATTCATTTCTTTCTTATCTGTAAACTATGAAACTCTGAGTAGTATACTTCACTCTTTCATGATGAACTCAGGGTATAATGAAAATTGGAAGTGCTTCCCAGGTCCAATGGCCTAAGTGGACAGTGTCATATCTGCTAGATTCTTCAAACATGGATATTCTGGTTACTTAATATCGCATTTTGAATTTAGCAAACGACCTAAACGACGAGGTGGACCCAGTGCTGATCCTGATATGCTTTATGTTGCAATTAAATCTGTTTGTCGAAATCAGTTTTATAGAGTAATGGATATATAAAGCAGTGAGCATATTTCAGGATCTGCATTTAATTTTGGAGGAGCAACTTTGCAAGGAGAAAGCTGGGTTGTCGGAGGACGTTATCAGAAGGCGTTTAAGGACAGTAATTCGTGGTTCATCAACAGCTTTGACTGATGTGGGAGCTTTGGGTGAAAATTCGGACGCCTGTAGCATATCCATGGTATGTAATCACTTGCAGATTCACTAGCTAGTTCCATTTTGGCAGAATAAATACTACTGTTCTGACAGAGAATGCTAATGTAGCTATATTGCTCTTTCATCAACTAATGGTTACTCTTGTATTTGGGCAGGCTTTGTTTAAAGATTCCGACAGAATTCCTCGCCTGTATTACTGTCCTCAGGAGTATCATGCGGACTGCACTAGGGAGCGCCTTCTGAAAAACTTAAAAAAGAGCAACGTACGTTTGCCCCTTGTGCCAGGCCCTTGCAATAATTCCCGAACAATACCCTGATTGGATTGGTCTCTTAAGCTCCCATGTTTTGTTTCTGAAATCACTGTAATTTCTTCTTTCGTTGATGTCCTTCAATCTTCTTTTATATGATTATTTAAAACTGTCAGGTCTTATTGAATGAGTGTTGCATTTCCTGTAAAAATAAACCTAATTTTGTTCACAAATGAGTTCTCACTTAAAAAAAAATTCATTTCAAATTAAACTATCTTTTAAGCTCATAGTAATTTTTTAACAAAGATATAAATGTCAAATTAAATAAGATAGAAAAAAAATAAAAGTACGTTTCGAAAGTAAAAATTTGTTTAAATGGGACAAATATACATCTAAACGTGTACTTAATCTCCTCATTATTTTTCTAGATCTGCTATATATGGATGAATTTGAAAAGTTTGAGTCTGCTTATTTTCATGCCAAGCATGCACGTTTGAACCTACTCAATTTTTTGCTAAGCCTTTCTAAATCAAATGTCTTTATCAGATTTTCATTATGTAATTTTTTTTTTAAATTCTATCATGGTCGTCGTTCAATACATTCCCACTCCCAGTTATAAACCCTATAGCCTTTAGGCCATTTGATTATAGCCCACAAACTACGATACGCCTTTCTCAGTCATCTAATCAATTTTGCTTCTCTATTTCTTTAATACGTGAGCATATATTTTCGTGAAAAAAATTAGGTTCGAAAGAACATGGTGTTAGTATACATATTGAAATTTAGTAAGAAACATTATTACAACATATAACAGTGCATATGGTGCAGTATTATAACAAGAAAGTAGGATAGCTGGCTACTGTGGGGCTATTGTAAAATACCTTAATAGTAGTCTTTTACCTAACTAAATAGAACATGTCGCGTGCTGGGTCAAAGGTTGTCCGTACAACTTGGCTCTGGGACGAATCACAAGGACATGGGTGTATGGCCTGGCCCACGTAGATGTATTCGCGAGTAGCCCCTGCAAGTAGATATATTAGTGCATGCACGGGCATCTCTTTCAGTATTTTTTTTACATAGTATTTTAATCCTTGTACTTACAATCCATAATCAATAATCAACTATCAATCATATATATATATATATGAAACCATAACTCAATTCATATAAAGCCAACAACTTCGTTATTTCGGTATTTATTTGCATTTTTAAGAAACAAACGGTATTACTTCTTTAAGGAAGAATCAATGTCAAATATTAGTGGAGTCATTGATTCTGTAGTTTTACAACTTCTCTTAGAAAAAGAACTACTGATTGAATAAAAAAAATACTGGTTTTTATTTAAACTTTCAACTTTTTATCATTTACGAGAAATAAACTACATAACTAATACCTACTAAGTGTTGGCATAATAGAAGTAAGTTATATTTTTAAGTATAAGAATCACAACTCAATTTTTGATAATCACAGCTCCTGAGAAGACGATACTATTATTACTCCCAGTTAAGGAAGATTAGTCCTATAGGACAATTCAAATAGACTAAACTTTGTGAGGATACTCCTAATTCATAAAAAAAAAACTATATAACTAATTTTACACAATTCATCGTTTATTTTTTTTAAAGAAAAAGAATTTATTTTATTTTTATTTTAGTATTCATTATTTAAATTGGAAGTTCAATGGTTTTTAATCATTGATTTAATAATTATCTAATCATAATACTTCCTCCATCCACTTTTATTTATTGTATAAGATAACTTTTTTTAATCCAAAAATATATATCATTTGATAATATTAAGGAAGTATTAATTAATTTTTTTTTCTAACTTTACCCTTATATTTTAATAAAGAGATAATTTTTGAAATAAGTGAAATTAAAAAAAATAATGAAGTGAGAGAAAATATAATTTAAAAATATTAAGATATATTTTTCTACAATTAAAACTATTTAATAGCTTTCTTACGACAGATAAAGTGAACAAAATGTAGGAGTATTCGCGGTTTGGTTTGAGTTGATTTGAGAAAAAAAAGACATCTGAACTATACCAATTAATTTTCTTATATTAAGAACTAATTATTTTTATTTTAATTAGAGAATTGAACCGAACTAAATTATTCTCAATTGATTTGGTTCAATTCAGTCTAATTAATTTTTAATTAAGTACTTTTTTTCTTAAAAAAATTATATCTAACCAGACTTTTTTCTTTTTATATTTTGATAAACAACAAATTAGTATAAAAATGCTAACAAAATCACAATCATATATATATATATATAACCTAAATATTTTTATATAAATAATAATAAATTAAAATTTAATCATCTATAAATATGTAATTATAAAAATAGATGTATATATACAATGAAATAAGTTTGATTTGGATTTGTTTAATTTAATTTTATAAACGAAAATTAAAAATCAAATCAAACAAATCAATTTATGTAAAAACAATATTAATTTAAATTTTATTTAATTTTTAATTTAACATTTTTAATTCAATCAATTTGATTTAATTACAAACATTCATTGAGTGCAGCTGGTATTTGATTAGCATCCATTCACTACAATTTCAAAATTAAGGATATTGAAATGGGCAGGAGGCAGACAGGATTCCATTCCATTGGATAAAAAGCCGAACCGAAAAGCAATGTGGATGTTCGATTTGACTAGAGGATCATTCCGAAAAAGAACGGCGAATATTCGCCTAGTGACATCAGCCCTGGGCTCTTGGATTGCCGATATGTACTTCCCGTTCTTCTGAATAGTTTTTCTTATTTGTATGTTAAAAAGTGCTTCACTTTCTATTATCGCTTCTTATATCGGGTCCACCCATTGTCCTGTTCTAAGTTCCACCGGCTATCACATGATTTCAATGAAAAAATTAAAAAAAAAACTAAATAAATTATGCCTATATATATGTTGTGATGGAAGTGGAACGGCTAGGGGTTTGCTACTGGCATGAGAGAGTGGAATTCGGAACAACTTTTTTTTTCTACTTTTAAATATTTTTTGATACACTATTTTTAAATATTTAAATGTTTAAAATTGTTAAAGTATCTTATAGCTGATTAAAAAAAGTTAATGACAATCTTTTGTGTTAAATTGGTCAATCATTGTTTTTACTTCAACACCAAATGAAAATATCACTATTTGTACGAAATCGTATATTAATATTCTTATATTTCTTTTGAAATTTGTAGCAAAATTTTTTGGGAGCTATTGAAATTAGCATATATTATTAAAAATAATTTCAGTTTTCTTTCTTGGGTGCATAAATAATTTCAGAGCATGTGATCTACAAGCACGCAGTCACCCTTCTACTTAACATCTACGTACCAAGTCTCATCAAAATTTTAGTTTAGGAACAATAACAATTAAAATTCCAAGTCATCTTCAGCCTAAGTCTAATTATAGTATAATTTATTTTATTAAAAATATATACCTCCACCAGGAAATGATTGCAAAGGGATCACTTAGTACAAGAAGGCATAGCTTAAAATATTCCTTGGTGGCAAGAGAAACATATTATATTTAATTTAGAAACCATATAAAGGAAGTTGCGTGTTCTTCGACAATTGCAAGAGAAACATATTATATTTAATTTAGAAACCATATAAAGGAAGTTGCGTGTTCTTCGACAATTGCACACTTAAGCAAGCATGGTCTCCAAAGACATGCCATTGTAAAAGATTAAAAGGTAAATTGCATGTACATTCCCTCGAGACGTGCACTTTAGGAAGAATGAAAGAAGCGTACAGCTACGTGCCAATCACATGCTTGCTCTAATACACAAGGATGAATAGATGTTGCGCAAGTAGACTCATTTGATTTTTAGGCCTCCCTATTAAACATGTGGCATACAGGCCACTAACCATTCAACTTGGATGTTAATATTCAAATTCCAATTATCAACAAAGCATCTATTCCTTATAAATGTTTAATAGTACACTTCAAATGAGGAACAAAAGAACAAAAATTCTTGAACTAAAAGCTCCTGCAAAAGGAAATGGTGTTCTCTTTTTAAAAAAAATTCTTCTAAAATTTAGTCGATATCTTGACAGTGGAATTCTTTTAAAAAAATTTCTCAAAATCAAAACATTGTTTCTTTTTTTTTTTCTTCTACATCTTAATATTAAAATTCTCATTAGTCATAAACCTAAAAACAAAAAATAATTTTAAAAATAAATTATAAAAGATTCAAATAAAAGAATTTTGTTACATCTTGTTAATAATTTTTGTAATATTTAATAAAATAAATATTAAATAAAAAAGAAAACATTTAATATCTTAAAAATAAAAAAAATTACAAACTTAGATTTTGCACCTTTTTTATCCCTATCAAGCAGATATGTACCGAAAAAGAATTCCAATCAAGCAGATGCATCGTAAGTTTGGCGACCTTTATTCGTATCAAGCAGGTGCATCGTAAACATGAGAAGACATCACGTTACAAGGTTTATCTTACTTTGAACATAGAGGGATTCAGTCCCTCTTGCTGTTCTGACGTTTCTTTGTCACTTTAGGCGCACAATGCGAGGGCTAGAGCCTAGAAGTAGGATTGATACTTTCTGTCTTCCAGTACTGACGCAAAAAGGTGCAAAATTTTTTTTATATAATTTTATATCTTTTTAACTTATTTTTAAATAATTTTTTAGTTATTAAATAAAATAAATATTAAATATTTTTTAATTATTCAATATTTTACCTTTTTATTTAATATTTATTTTATTAAATATTAAAAGAGTTATTAAAAAGAAACTTTTTTAAAAATAGAACATTACTCTACTTTATAACATCAATTTGTCTTTTTAAATTTAATTTTCTTCTTGTAAGTTATGTTCTAATTGAGATAGTAACTTATTTGAAGGATATATTATAGTTTGAGCTACAACTCCAACTAAAGCATATATTTTGCGGTGAATTTTCACACAATACACTGTTTTCCGTTGCCACCTCTCCGACCCTGCCAAGTGCCAGTTCAGAACCCTAGTTCACCGGTCTCTAGTCTTTTCGTTTGTTGCGAATTCCCATGTTCTCTGAAATTGATCGGTTTTTCTACCCGCTCACTACTACAGAGGAACAGACAGTCAAAACAACTTGGGATCCACGCATGTTTATGACTGATGAGCGCTTTCTTGCCCCTTAGGAATCCCAGCACTAGGGACTGAGAAAACCGCGTCCTCCATTTTTGTCTATCTCTTTGTCGTAGGCTATGTTTGTTTCTGCCTTAGGTGGCTGCAAAACCTTTCTAATTTTAAATTGGAGTTTGACTTAAAGCCAACAAATATTGTTTCTCCATTTCACGTTGAATCATGACAAATTTTTTTGTTTCTACTATTTTTAACACCACATTACGTTTCCTTTCCCTTGCAAAACAATAAAAACAAAAAAAATATATAAAAGTTAGTGGCCTCAATTCTTTCTTACGTTAATGATAAAAATATTAAAATAATTAAAATGCTAAAATAATATCTATATTTTTGTTTTTAATTTAATACTAATACCACAAGTAAAAAAAATTATTTTTACAATATTTGTATCATTTTTTAAATTATATTTAAAAATTAATAAAATAAAATGATAAAGATAAATTATATAAAATAACATAAAATTCATATATTTTTTAATAATTATATATCTAAGAATAATTTTAATAAATAATATTCAAATAATATTAATTACATCAAAATTACTTTTCACGTGAAAGTTTTTAAATATATAAATTATTATTATATAAACTTATTTTTAAACAAAATTAAGTTTACAAAATCAAATTAATTTAAAATTAAGTTTACAAATTTCAATTTAAACATACACTCCGTAGGACTAAGTTTATTTGGGTCTATAAATTCGTTACTTGGTTATAAATAATTCATGAATCTGTTCAATTGTTCCTAGAGAATTCTGACTCGTAGACACTTTGTAAACCAGATGATCTGTCACGGCAACTCTTTTTTGGTCGAGTATGTTTGTTTTGTAGTTGGAACACACAGATTTGCAATGGGAACTGTAGCATGCGCATGCCCTTTGCTGAGTCAACCACCGACGGTCTCTGAATCGAGCAAAGGCGGCCACTTCGCGATATTGTGCCAATTCCACTTTTAAACTACCTTTTCATAGCTTTCAACTGAGTGGCGGACCCGACGCGACTGACAGATAAGCCGACGTTAATAGCAGGTCTAATTCCGCGATTAAAGAGCTCTTTTTTCAAACACCCACATGCAAACCTGCAAATAACATTTCCACAAACTATTAGTTTAATCAGAAACAAACATTTCCACAATGGCTAGCATTGTGCATGTCCCCCGTGGTGTATATAAAGCACAGTCACTAGTCCATTGTGTGCAAGATCAAAATCCCTCGCCTCCATTGTTCTCTTCATTTTGATACCACATCAACCCTGCAGGGAAGAACAGAGGCAGCAAGCTGCAAATGGCTGCTAAGAGCGAAAGCATCGGTTCTTCTGAGTCGGTCAACAATTACGTTAGTACCCTGGCTCCTCCGGCCAAGGGGGTGCCAACCGGGGCTGAGATGGGTAAGAAGCCTGTGTTTGACTTTGATCTGAATGAACTCCCTCAAGAGGATTCTCAGCAGGTGACATTTCTAAACTATCTTTCTTTTTTCGGGTGACTTCTTCCACTCTGCTTCCGTTCCTTCCCGACCCAATACCATACCCTGTTTCCCTCTACTTATCTTTCTGTGGAGAATGTTCAAATTCTCTTTGTACACAGTTACTTTGTTAATTGGCTTTGTCACTGATTATACTGCAACTTTGAGCATTGATCTTAATCCTAAACAATATGGGTACTAAATGAATTTAGGATCTTGCTGCTGTTGAAGAAGCCCAAGGGGCCTTTCCTGGGAAACGTAAGATACAAGAAGGCGAGAGCAGCCACAACAGTTGGGTCAAAAAGATCAAGTCCAATATTTGTAATTGGTTGTCCAAGAAGAAGGCCCCTGCAGACCAAGAAGAGAAACAGAAGAGTGTGAAGAAGCAACGAAAGCATTAAGCTGAATAAAGTGGTGATACATTTTTCTATTGTAATAGTATCGTTTGGTCTTTGTTTTGTAATTTGAAAGAGTCGGCACCAGCACTAGCTTAGATAGCTAGCATCATCTTTGAATGATTTGGTCGTGTTTAGTTTTGCTTTTAGCTTAAAAGCTGCTATGCACTCTTTTTCTTCTCACTATGATGGGCTTGATGACAATTATGTGTGATCGTTCAATCCAAAAGGTGGCATTTATGTGCTTATTGCTTGCGCAAATTTGTTGGAATCAAGTTTGCAATATAATAATGCACCTTAATTTAAATATATAAATAATTTATTGATATATTATTTTTCTAAGGTCATATATAATTGTAAAAGCCTTCCTTGTTGACGTCTCTCCTCGTTTTTTCACAATTGACAAAAGCATAACAGGTAACGGAAAAGCAGAAAGGGACAATTAACGATCTCCTTGATCGTAACAGTAGGGCGTTGTGATTATAAATTATAATGCTGGTTAATATAGATAGTTAGATGTAGGCTCTGTTTCCTTTGACCGAATGTTGCACAATAATTAATTCGAGGAAGGAGCAAAAACATGTCAACATATTATGCTTTACATTAATCTGCCCACCTCACGGTAGTCTATTTATCAATTAAGTTCACTTTTTTTTTATCATACTTGTGGTGGGTGAGTCGCTTCAATATAGATGATTTGAATCTATTCTGGGTATAGCAAAAAGAGAAGTGGAAAGTAGAATATATATTCAGTGTTTCATTTTACAGTCTAAGTTCATGGCATGTGTTGACATAAATTAAGGTTGTAATTATTAATTGTGACCCATATAGACGATATGAAGGAACAAGGAACAAAGCAAAAAGACATGCAAATAATCGGCTATTAATAGCATGCGAAAAGCCACATATGAGGAGTGGGTTCAGGCTTGGTTAAAATGGCAACAAATTTTGTCTTTAAATGCCCACACCTGGGATCGAGTTCTGGGGACGACTGCATCCCATCCTCCTCTCCCAGGCCAAAAAACATTGGCCGAAAATTAACTATACTCCAAGTTCAGTTGTAAGTACAAACAGTTGTAAACTTTTTGCATAGCATCGACTAGCTGGTCCTTTGTAGTGATAGAATAAACTGCGAGGCACTTTAATGTTCTAGGTTAATATTATATCAAAATGAGACAAATTTAAAATTAGACATATATGAGAACAATCCCTCAATATTTAAATAAAGGTGAAAAACTTTATATTTAAGGTGATAGATTAAATGTGTATCATTCTACTCGTATCCACTTAGGACCTATGGGTACACGCACCTACCCTTGGCTTTCTCACTCACAGTGCCACACATCTTTTCGGGGATTCTATACTGCCTCAGGTGAATTTAGTTAAAATAATAATATGAAAATATTAAATCACTTTGGATAGCATAGAATTTCTCTCTTCTTTTTCCTTTTAAAATAAAAACTCTCTCTCTCTCTCTCTCTCTCTTTTTCTTACATAAGTCGGCTGGAATACATTGCACTTTAGAGGATAAAAAATTATTACGTATTTTTAAAGAACAATAAATATATGTTATAAATAGTATCTCAATTATTTATTTTAAAACAATTAATAAAAATTTTAGGTCAATAATTTAAAATTAATAATAAAAATATTGTTTAAAAGATATATTTATTATATTTTAAAAATATATAATAATTTCTCTTTAAAAAAATCTTGATGAAATTTTAAAAAGTTCCCTATCTAGTGTTCGGCATTTATTAATTTGTTTTGCAATGGTATGGTAAAACCAACATTAATTCTCCCATTTAAATATGGTACGATTTAAAAATTATGGGTATGTGCTGTAAAGTTAACCCGTTCACCAACATTAATTCTTAAAATAATAAGAATGCACGAGAGCCTTGCAAAAGAAGCTTTTATTAAATAGACATTTTTTTGTTTATCCCGGACAATCGAACGCGAAACAACGATACGCGTAACATGAGCAAGCACACGCAGACTGACTAGATCATTACAGGAAGCCAGACCGTACAGCAGATGGTTATACAAGCGAAGGCATCAGCCTGCATTGGACGACACGCACAAATGGAACCAAAGAGAGAGATACAGACACACAGAGAGAGCAAGGCTATGCTATGCCATGCTAGGCGAGGAGTGAAAATAGTCAGATGAAGAATAATATGACAATTAATACATTTTCAACAGAAAAACGTCCAAATACAATGCTGTTCAGTATTCTCCACTCACCTTGCCCATCTTTGCTCCAAAACTGAGCAAAATAAAGCAAACGAAAGTAACCTGAAATTCAAACGACTATGCCGTTAAGAATGAATGTTAAGTGATTTTCAAATAAAATAATATTTCCCGAATCCCACCCCTAGTGGCTTCACAACACTAGTATTTAAGGACCCCTTAATCGCAAGGATCGCTACGTGTAATGTAAAGAAGTCAGATACCCCTTAGTAATTATATTCTTTATAGATAAATATTTTTCATTTATATTACTGAACAAACAATTGCTATAATATAAAATGAGAATGAAATAGAATAAATTACAATGGAATGATGATTTTCAATACATAATTTGGTAGTGTTCAAATTGGTAAATAGAGTTAATATGAAATAAAATTAAAATTAATCTAAATAACATAAATGTCTTTTATAAAAAAAATTAAAAAATTTAAAATTTTTCATATATAATAATATAAATATATATTCTTCAAAGTAACATTTAACTTTAATTTTTTTATAACTAAATAATAATAAATATTTTTACTTGAGAAAAAAGAAAAAATATTTTTATTTATAAAAAAAATTGAAATGTGTACATTATCATTTGAAATAAATATACACTACAATTTTTAAACTTTTAATCATATTGCATCTTATTTAAATTTTTTTTTAGTAATGCTACCTTTTATTACTCGTAAGAATTAAGTAGATTAAATTTAATAAAAATAATAATAATTATTTTATAAAATTAATAAAGATATATTAAAAAATAGTTAAATCTCATTTTATGTAATTTAAAATCATAATTTCATTTTTTTAAAAAAATGAATTTTATATTTTATTTTTAATTTTATAAAATACCTTTCATGTTTATTTTTTATAATTAATATAAAAATTATTTATTTCATAAAATGAGAATGAAATATAATCATAATTTCCTCCCAGCAAAGGTCACATAAATAAATTGAAATACGCTTAAGACTTAAAGAATGGTATGAGTAGCGGGAAGATTCTGATATTAATTATGACTGAGCAGCAAAACCCAAAAGAATATGGGGCTGGGAGTTGATTCTGATTGTCAACGATGACAAATTACAAAAGATGTGATGTGACAGTGAAACATGGAAGAGTTGGTGCCTCGCATCTGGGGTACAAAACAGAAGATTGTGTTCAAGAGCGTGCATATGGTATTTTTCCTTTCATTTTTTCAGTGATGCTGAGATTTGTACGAATCTGAAGTTTGGTGCAGTCTATTAGCAGGAAGGCAGCTCATAAAGACTTTTTTCCTGGGAAAGTGGGTAACGGTGACAATATTGGAATTTTCACTGATCATTGTCTTTAAAAGCTTTCATTATGTACTCTGAAACCACAGGTTCGAAAGCAACCATTTATGTCTCCCACAGTGATTTTAAGATGCAGCTTATTATTAAAAAATTTATAGCATGTTTGAAATTGAATAATTATAAAAAAATTATTTTTTTATAATTTTATTAAAAAATTTAGTTATAAACTATTTTATCATAAAGTAAAATAATCTAAACATATAATTACTATAAAACCAGTTTATACATTACTCTTTTACTATATGTTTGGATGGAGAGAAAAAAATAAAAGAATAAATTAATTTAATATTCTTTTTATTTACTTATTTTTTAACAATTATCTATATTTTTAAAACTTACATATATTTTTTTAAATATTTTTAAAAATTTACACACACCTCTCTTAAATACTAATATAGATATCTCTTATATTTTAAAAACACACTAAACATACTTTATTTGAGAAGGAAGATCTATTTAAGTTTTAAAAAGAAAAAAAAATTTGTGAAAAAAATAAATAAATAAAAAAGAGATTTGAATAATTTACTTAAAATAGAATGAATTTGAATTAAGAGAAAACACCAAAAAAAATAAAAAAAATTCAAAAATTCAAAAATTTCTCTTCTACATTTTCCTTTATTTCAAAATTTAAGATTTTCTCTCTTTTTTTTAACTGACATGATTAACTCTGTAAACTTTCTAGTAAGCACATTGCGAGATGATTTAGAACTTCTTTCTACCCGAGACAAAAAAAAAAACTCATTCTTTTCTTCATATAACTTGTTCCTTAATTTTTAAATGCTTCTGAAGCGAATGTATCTTAACCATGCTTTTTTTGTTGGTCTTTTTGCAAATAAATAATATGAAAAACAGAAGAAATCATCTTGATTAGGTAAAAATTCTAAACAAAAAAAGGCTTTGTGGCTCAAAAAATTTAAAATTGTTGTACTAAGTTGTATGTCATCAATAATGCTTTATTTTCTTTTGAAAAATGAATCAATAGCTAGTTCAATAATTGTTAGACATCTTTTAACCTAGTAATTATATAATTAAAAAATTGATTATACATAAATAAAATACAATAACAAATCAAAAGAAAATTAAAACCACAAAAATTACATAAAATACAATTTACGCTAACAAAAACTTGAAACAAAAAATTAATAAATATAAATCTATTGACAATCTTACCAGAGTAAATATGAAAGACAATAAAAAAAAATTAAAAACTTACAGTCAACGTCAGAAAAGAGCAATGTTAAACCTAATACATTAAGACCACATCCAGGGAAACAGGAAGCTGTAAAAAGAAACTTGCAAGCGGGAGTTCAACGAAAGATTTTTTTTTTTTTTTAACAAAAAGGTATACTTGTGGGCAAGGATTAAGGCTTGGAAACCTTTGATTGAGCTTGAGTGAGAACCGAGTACTTGACTAAGGATGGTAATGAAACCGATCGAAGCGGATTTTTAACTATCCATCCTTATTCGGTAATGCATACAAAAAATATTTTATATATAATGTATTAAAATTTTAATAAAATTGAATCCAAATATTCAATTATATATATATATATATATTTTCAAGGTAGGTAACGAGGCAGGGCATGCCCCATCCCAGTTCGATTCGAACTTGAAACTATACATTCGATATTATTCGAACCTATCATAATACTGGGTCAACTGTTGAATTACCTGCCACGTTGGGATGGGGCAAATTGGATCAGGCTAAAATTGCCATTCCGATGCTTGACAGCTTAAGGGTGCAAGGGCTACACGTGACACGTGAGTGACGTGGGGGATTACGAGAAGCGTTTCCTTTCAACATATGCTTTTCCATATTTTAGTATTTAAATGCCCGAAGTCGTTAAAATAACTGCATACAATATGTTAATGGGGAGAAATTTAGAAAGAGGGAAGGAAAAAAAGAGATTTTTTATTTATTTTGAAATCTGGAGAATTATATAATATTTATAAAAATAGAAAATAAAATATTAAAAAATTATATAATATTTTTTTAAAAAATTTTAAATAAAGAAAATTTTAATCAAAATAATTTTTTTTAAACTCTTCTATCTAAATATATCTTAAGATATTAAAAATAATTTAATAGTAATAATTTGTTTTAAATTGGTCATTCATTATTTTTACGTCAACACCAAATGAAAATATCATTATTTATACAAAATATATATTAATATAATTACATTTCTTTTTATGTTTTGAAGTAAAAAAATTTTTTGGCAAACCAATATAAAAAATAAGTATAAATTCTTTCAAAAATTATATATATATATAATTTTAAGATGCAAAGTTCCTCAATTTAAATGGTACAATAATTGATGCACGCATCGTTATTGTCGTCTTTTAAAAAAAAAAAACACTGGCTTTTGTTTTTGTGGTCATATAGTCAGTGTTTGGATTGAGAAAGTTTGTGCAAAAGAAAAAAAAAATGAAAGAAGAGAAAACAATTAAACAAGATAAATTTTATGTTTTCTCTTATTTAGTTTATGAGAGAAAACAGAAAGAAAAGAATAAATTTGTTGTGAGACCCGTATAAATATTTTCTGTGAGAAGAAACGGGGAGAGAAGAAGTAGAGACAATGACCTAAAATTACAATTTTACCTTTTCCTAAATATTCACGTTTCATTACATTGAAAAGACATATAAATCATTGGACATAGTTATATCTCATCTTTTATCACTTTTTATTTTTGTAGAAAAAAATTATTTTTCATTATTTTTTTTCATCCAAACATTAAGAGAAAATATATCGTTTCTTTTCTTTTATTTTTGCTTTCTTTTTACTTATTCTCTTTTCATTTTCTCTCCCGTCCAAACAATGGAGTGAAAAAGGCCCTACGACACTGTCCACGTGGCGGTTGCACATGTCCACTAAAGATTCCCTAAACCCCATGGAATGTGGGGAAGTTTCCAACTAGCAGCGTCTGGTTTCTGAAAAGCGGTATAAGACCAAGACTGGTTTCTTATTCTCATTCCCTCCAAGGTACCGTAACTCCTTCATTCTCATTTTCCTCTTCATTCATTGAACCCTGCAGCATAAAGGGAAAGTAGGGAGCAACATTTATAACCTTCCTGCCCAAACCATGAACGCTAAGACCGAAAGCATCGCTTCTTCTGAATCGGTGAACAATTACGGTTCTAACGCTGCTCTTTCTCCTTCTCCTGCTATTGCTCCTACCCATGCTACGGCCAGGACTGAGAAGGGTAAAAAGAAAATGCTTCCCGATCTGAATGAACCCGCTCCTGAGAATGAAGATTCAGCTACGGGTTCTCAGAAGATTATGCAGGTACCAAGTCCAATTTTTTTTGTATATATTTTCTTCTCTGGTGAATTTTCCAAGCCAATTACGGGACTCTATTTCTTCTCTGGGATTGTGATTTGTGAACCTTTATCACTTTAACTGGAGGAGAGAGAAAGAGGTCGCTTCAGCCAATAGTTCCACGTCTTCTCTCTTTCTCTTTTGTTTGGATGCATAGAAAACTGGTTGGTGAGAAAATGGAACGAGAATGATATTTTCTTGTTTAGAGATGATGAGAGTAAAGCAAGTACGTAAGCGTTGAAAAAGTGCGTGGATTTCCACCAAAAAATTTCTCCCCATTGAGCACCCTTACCCGATCAGCCGTAGATTGAGGCTATAACTATTTTCACAATAAGAAGTTTTCATTCCCTTCAATTTTTTCGCAATCAAACAGGGTAAGATCCTGCGTGTCATTTTTTTTCTCTCCATCAAACAAATCCCCACTCTATTTCCTTCCCAAATGGAGAAAAACCAAATTCTCTTTGTACGTAGCTACTATTGGAGAATGAAAATCTTTCAGTTAATCAGCTATGCAGCTAATGGAGCACATGGTGATAGTTAATTAAATTCAGTTTCTTAGTTGGTATTATCTGTAACTAGCTTACTGTAGTTAAAGTGTTCCGCTCTCGTTGTCTATAAACAATATTCTAAGATCAATGAAAGTTTAATGCTCTTTTCTCCCTAATTCTGAATTTCATTATTCCCTAATTCTGAATTTCGTTAGCTACTTTGTTACTTGGCTTTGTCACTTATTATAGTACTACAATTTTTATATAATTTGAATTGATCTTACTCCTAAGAAATAGGGTACTAAATGAATGTAGGCTCTTGAGGCTGTTGAAGAAGCCCAAGGGAGTGCCATTACTGGGAAACGTAAGATACAAGAAGGCGAGTGCAGCCACATCAAGTGGGCCAAAAAGATCAAGTCCATTGGTAATTGGTTAATGTTCAAGAAGGTGGCCCCTGCAGACCAAGAAGTGAAAAAAGCGCTTGAAGAAGCAGCGAAAGCATTTCAATTAAGCTGAATGAAGTGGTGGTGCATGTTCCCATAGTACTAATATCATTTGGTCTTTGTTTTGTAATTTGAAAGACTTGGCACTAGCTTATATAGCTATAGCTAACGTCGTCTTTAGAAAATTTGGTCGTGTTTAGTTTTGCTTTTAACTTAAAACTGCTATGCACTTGCTATTTTCAGTATGATGGACTTGATGACAATTATAGGACGGCCAAATCCAATAAAAGTTGGCATTTATGTGGTTATTGTCTGCGCAATTTGTTAGATTCTAGTTTCCAATATAATTTTGTGCCTTCGTATAAATTATAAATAATTTATGGATATATTATTAAAAATTTAATTTAATTTTAATTCATTGTTAATATAAATTTTTTTTACACAATCATTATTATGTTACAATATTAATAAAAATATTTAATTTTTTAAATAATTTTGTCTTAATCAAATTCATTTTAATAAATTAATAACATATAATAGTGTAGAACTTTTTATATTAATAGTTAATCAAAATTAAATTCTATTATTAATGACATATATAGTTGTAAAAGCCTTCCTTGGTTAAGTAACACGGGCACATAACTCTCTCCCCTTAGTTTCCACAATTGGCAAAATTAAAGCAAAAAATTTAAGGACAAAAAAAAGGAAAAGACAGGAGAGACAAAGATCCCCTTGATCCTAACGGTGGCACAGTTTGCTTTAACATTATAATACCGGTTGATTTAGATACTCTCTGTTTTCTACTTTTCTTAGAGCGAATGTTGCAAAATAATTATTACAAAGAAGGAGCAAAAATATGTCAACCGCATGATACAGTACACAGAAAGCAAAACTGTACTTAGATTCCACACAAAATTTCTCACACTAATCTCTAGGGTCAAGTCGCAACTGCGCCCGCCGCACTAAAATTCATTGGTGTCACATATTTCAAATCATATCTGCCTCCCAAAAATCCAGCAACATAGTTTAGAAAGCACAACTCTCTTATAACGTACACATATTCTTTTTTGCTTCAACAAGAAAAGGACATTCAGATAAAATAATGGGCCATAAATAGCAGGCACAGCACAAATTCTGATTGACGACGACGATGATAACATTGGCCAACGACTTTTTGCTTGACAAGGAAAGCACCTCCCACTTCAAGTGTTCAACAAACCACTTGTCGTATTACTATTGTTATTCGCTTTCGCGATTACCATACCTTTACTCTCCGCCTTTCCACTTCAAGAGTCAATAAGCATATTAAGTAATTATTGTGTCAAACATTTTTCTAAAATAATTATGGCCGTCTAGTATTTTTTTTTTTAATAATACCCTGTTTTTTTTCTTTTTTGCTTTTTTTTTGGTCTCATAATACCCTGTTGAACCTTACAAAAGCTAACTGTAAAGCAGTGTGCTTTAACATGAGGCTAAGGCCTGCAGCCCCAAAAGCTTACTGTGTAGCTCTACGGTTCTGCAGCGATCCTCGATAATTCCTTCTGTGCCCAAAGTTAGGTGCTTCGACAGCTTTCACAGATGCAGATGGATTGGGCCACCCAAATCATGGCACCGCTCCAGTACACTTGGACCCAGTTAACAAATTTAAATTCAAACCCACCAAGCCCAAATGTGTCACGGCTTAATCTAAGCCCCTCTCATTTTTTTGCCCAAATGGGCTTGAACGCTAACAATGAATTCTTCTTCATCAATGTCTCAAGTATCAACGCACATCCACCGTTGTGCACAAAACCCGTACCCCCAGTGATTTCCTTATCAGTTACAAGCCCAAAAGAGTTCGGCTCCAAATAGTGGGTTTTGCAGAGTCAGAATTGGTATTTGCCCAAACGAGATGAATTTCATCAGTCATGCATTCGGGAATTCGGCCTTTGGCCTTTTCTGTGAAATGAAGTAATGTTGACAAAAAAAAAAAAATAGAATAGAAAATAATGACTAGTGCTTCTGGGGATTTCAGCTTTCTACAATTTTTTGCGCGACACAAACTCAAATTAATGTTTCCTGCTTTGCTTTTCGTGAAACTATACAATGGTTTTGCTCAGGTGCTTATATCAAGAGAAATGCCAAGAGAATATAATACGTTCTCAGTACTTGTTTGAGCTATAGCGTCCCACTTTAATAATAAAACTCAAAGATTAATTCATATACAATTCTTCTTTGAGCTCTCCATTTAGAGAAATTTGTTTTACATCTAATTGGAATAATGGTTAGCCTTTACTTACTACAAATTAATTTGTTTAATAGTGTGCATCTTTTAACAAAAGCAAAAAAAATAAAATCCTTAATTAGTCAGTGTTGATTTGTTGGGAATAACCAATTTGCACACACTTTGTTTTCTTTTTATTTCTAGAATTGAAAACTTCTTAATATTTTGGTCTCTTCACAAGCTCTCATGTATTGTAATTTCTTCTTTCATTTATGTCCTCGTCTTCTTTCTAATTTGCTTCTTTAAAAAACTTTCAAGTTTTATATATTAATTAAAGTTGCATCTTGTATAGACGTCACTAAATCTCCTTATTATTTTTGTAGTTCAGATATAGGGATGAATTTGATAGGTCTATTAATTGCTTAAGTCTGCTTATTTTCAATTCAAGAATGCAGGTTTCTATTGAACCAACTCCATTTCTTGTCAAGACTCTTCTCAATGAATCTTCTCAAATAAAAAATGTCTTTAATAGAAATTTAATTTTGTTTTTCCAATTCTATCATGGTTGTTTAAAACATTTCAACCCTTTTAAGTTATATGCTCAATAGCCTTTAGGTCATTTGATTATAACCAAAAATTAAGATACACCTTTCTCACTCATTTAATCTAGCTACTTTGCTTCTCCATTTCTTCAATTAATACTTCATCATAACATATATTTTGATAAAATAACTTATATTATGAAAATTTAAACCTTTCATTTTTTCTGCAATAATATTAAGGGACATGATTCGCATAGTCATGCCATGGATATGCGTATTTTTTTAATTTGGATCATCTCTTATGACGGGATCATCCCATTTAAAAAGAAATAGATATAAATTATAATATATTGAGACCTATTATAATAAATTTTAAATCTTACTTTTCATATTTAAAATTTTTTATGTCTTTCTCTCTTTAATAATATATTTTTATGTTATTTCATTTATAGGAAAGGATCCTGATCCGTATTTTTTCTCCTATTAGGACCAACCATGATGGCAAATTAAAACTTGGGATGAGTTTAAGGATTTAGCTTCTAAAGTGAATGATTTACTTTAAAATATAAAGTAAGGAGCATTAATCATTGATAAAAAAAATTAATAATTAAAATCATGATAAAATATATATACATATATAACAAATAATAAAATTATTAAAATTTACTGCTTTAATTTTTTTCATTAATAGATAATATTTCTTACTTTATTATACTCTAAAATAAATCTCTCACTTTAAAAAAGACAAACTATAAGTTTAATTATACAGGGGCTATATTGAACATTCAATATTTAATTTTTTATATATATAAGATATGTTTTTCGTGCAAGGTAGTTGATTATCGTCCCGCATGGATAGATTTGTCGTTGATAATTTGCTAATTATTATCATGTTATTGGTATCAAATAACTGTACTATATTAAACTTGATTAATTGATTTACAATAGGTCATTGGAGTTTAGCTCGCATAGTTAATGGATAAAGCTTAAAGTAGAGTCTTCCATTCCCTGTATATATATAAGACTTCTAAATAAGAAAAAAAAATGATTTACAATAGTATATCATTTATAATAGATCGAGTAAATTTTACGGAAGAAGATGGTTGTCAATTTTTCAAAAAAAAAAAAAGTTACAATTTCGTTAAAAAAATGTAGGTTGAAAAGAGTGTGGTATTATTAGTATATATATTGAAAATTATTAATAAAATATTATTATAACAATGTGTATATGGTGCAGTATTATAACAAGAAAGTACGATCGCTGGCTGCTGGGGGGCTATTGTTGCTGTAGGTGTACATTGAAATATCTACTAAGATCATAAAATTGCAGTCTTTCACTTTACTAATTGAACGTGTCGTGTGCTGCGTCAAAGATTGTCCGTTCAACTTGACTCTTGAACGAGTTTTGCTATTTTTAAAAAAAAAAATTAATAATTTTTTAATATTTAATAAAATAAATATTAAATAAATAATAAAAATATTTAATATTTTAAAAATATAAAAAATATTTAAAACTTATTTTATTTGATATTTAAAAAATTATTAAGAGAATTAATTAAAAAAAATATAAAATTATTCATTTCACAAATGTATTATTTTTTTATCAAAAATTAAGACAAACGCTTATGAAAACTTTTTCAAATAATTGATATATGTGTGTTTAATTAAAAGTAATGTTATACAATTAAAAAATAATAATTAAAATTTTTAATAAAATTTAGATAAAATAAAAAAAATTTATTAGATAGAATTAAATAGTAAAAACTATCACTTATTTAATAATAAAAAATATGTTAAATCATTTTATTAAAAATATTAATAAATAAATTTTAATTATATAATATTTTTCATTAATTAAACACTGAAGCTTTAAAGAGAGGAATTAAAGAAAAATTCATACACATTATAGATAAAGGAATTAATACGACCCCGTCCTTATTCTTGTCCATAATTAAGTTGTATTCACATGTAATCGATTACGATTGTTTTTGTGGTCATATGTGGATTGGACTCTTATCAACCAGTTAATCTTTGTTCCAAAGCTTATCCAACGTCCATATTTAGCCAATGCGCATTGATTAATGTTCGATTTACTCGTTGCAGCGAATGGGGTAGGCTCATTAGGTACTATTAATTACTGATTATTCATTTGCTTTACGTAATTATTTATTTTGGTGGCCGAAGGGCCCCCTTTCTACAAAAATTCATATGAAATTTCATACACATCATAGCTAGATAAGATAAATCAATTAATACAACCAAATTTGGTAGTACGCGAATGATGTCGTCACTAGTCACGAAGTTGTAAGGTGACAAAGGAGCATGTACCTGGACGCGGGAACGTCGTAAAGAGCGGAAATGTGGTCGGTGAAGAGTGATCCTAATGGCCCAAAACGGTATTAGGGGCCTCTCATTTCTAATTTATTTGAACATTTTCACGTAACGTGTTTGACAAAATCAAACTATAAGGCTTATTTAATAATAAGATGAAACTATAAGTGCTAAAAATATTATTAAACTTAAACAAATATTTACTAAATACCAATCGACTACGTTGTAAGTAGTTTTTTTGAAGGAAAAAATTTAAATTCAAAATTAAAATGAGGTGCATACCAACCAAATTTGTATGTAAGAAAAATAGTAAATAATACAGTATAATCGACTGTGATTCATTAAACAATAAATAAATAGGAATAGGGTTAAGACTTAAGAATGATATAAGACAAAGAAAACGATGAGGCGAGGAAGAGTCTAATCATTAAAGAGATAGTTTTTATTTTTTTATTTATTTAAAAATATTTAAATAAAATGAGAAAGCTTTTGATTATGTAAGAGGAAGAGCAAATTAAGTGTATATTTAATTTTGATTAATTTTTTAAAAAAATTAAATTTTTATATTAAATTTTAATTATAAATTATTTTAAATATAAAATAAATTAATTTAAATATACGTATTAGAGCGATTCTCATTAATTTGTGAATGAGCAGCAAAACCGAAAAGTAACATATGATAGGAGAGTGAAACATGGTAGGGTTAAAGCCATCTCAACTTACATTACATCAATTTTTAATAAAACTTACAATCACCTCTAAATAAAGTTATAATATTTTAAAATAAAGTTACAAAATTAAAAATTTAAATGTTTTAAGTATTTTAAGTAATTTTATTTTAAAATATCTATAATTTTATTAAAAATTATCATAACCTTACACTGTGTATCATTTTTTAAGAAGCACATCCGAATGGTTAAAATAAATCTTAAAATTTTTAGAATTCAAAATTCAACCCAAATCTAGTATCTGGATATGTTATATTAGTTTAATCTCACGGTGAGTTGTACTTGGCATAAGGCTAGAGAAAGCTTAACTTAGAAGTTAGAAGGGGTTGAACCTAGACTAGAGGGTTAACCGGGTGAAATCACTTCGCATATTCTCATATTCTCAAGAATAAATTATTTTAATCTTTATTATATTTATTTATTTATTTATAAAAAAAATCTATTTATTTTCAAAATTTATACAAACTTTCTTTCTTAAAAAAAATATATGTAATATATTTTTAAAATATAAAAAAATTCTGTATTAATATTTAAAAAAAATGTGTAAATTTTTAAAAATATTTAATAAATATGTATAAATTTTAAAAATAAAAAAAATTATAAATAAATAAATAAATAACTTAGAGTAATTTATCCTATTCTCAATCGGAGGGTAAGGGATGAAGGATTTTCGCCAAGTGGAAAATGCCAGCCAGTAGGGTCCAAAAGTTAGAAATTTCAAGTTTTTCCTTCTAACAATTTTTTTAAAATTAATTATTAGAAGTTGTTAACGTAACTTGTAGGTAACAAAAGAAGATACTGACAGTCATTTGTTTTAAATTGGTCATTGATTGTATTTCCATCAACACCAAATTAAAATATGTATAAAATCATATATTAATATAATTATATTTCTTTCAAAATTTGAAGTGAAAATTTTTGGGAGCTATATATTATAAAAAAAATTCAGAGTTTGGTGGGGGTCATATATTAATATAATTATATTTTAGAAATATTATTTTTTATTTTATATAAATAGATATAAAATAGATATATAAAAATAATATTAAACTTGACATTACATATTTATTTATCTTATATTTACTTACATAAAATAATAAAAATTATTAAAAGAGTATATAAAAAATTCTCTCATTCATATTTTTAACTCCTTGTCGCTCATCAAGTTCCAATCCTACGGCAACTACCAATTTACTCCGCATCTACGTTGTACATGTGCATTCCAAAATAGTATCACATTAATGTTTCATTAAAAAAAAAAGTGTTGCTCACAAAAAAAAAAAGTGTTGAAATAACATTTTCCTTAAAAGAGGGACCTCTATATTTAGAAGTCAAACCAGCCAACCCCCAAACTCGTTTTCAGCAATATTCTAACCATAATTCAAGAAATAAACTAGAAAGTAACTTTGAGTCTTTTAAACCTCTATTTGTGTGACAGTGTAAACGTAAAAATGAAAAAGCAAAATGATAAAGATAGAGTGACTGTCTCTTTGTTACTTATTTGCTCGTATTCATACAGAAAAAACATCTTTTTATACTATTATTAAAGAAAAATAACTTGTTAATATAATGCGAATAATAATTGATATTCTTTTATGAGTAAATATTGTAAAACAAAAAATTGAATAAATAAAGAATAGGTAGAGACCACGACGACAACGACGACTTGATTGGTTCTCCTTCTCAACCACGACGACTTGATTATTATACTACCATTATTATATTCGCTTCCCTCTTGTACTGCCATATATATATATGATAGACCCAACTCAATCTACCCATTAATCCTGTTGTTCTAGAAAAATTTCCTAACGATCCATATGGCTGAGAAGGAGAATGCTGCCGCCGCTGCGATCAGTTTCATTCTTCATGGCATGAGGGAGGTAGGCATGCCGGAAGAGGCATGTCAGGAATTTCTCAAGAGAGCACGTACTGAGCCTGAAAAGTTCAAATTTACACAGATGTGGGAGCTTATCAACCAATCCTTTGATACTCTGAAGAAGATGGCAGAGATGGGGTCATTCCAGCTCGGAGAGCGTCCAGTAATTCCTGATTCCAAACAACCCACCCTTAAGATTGAAGAACCGGCTATGAAGTTGGACTTGCAGCTCAGACTAGGCGGTGGACCCGCTTTCGCCGCTATTCAGGTGATGGATCCAATCCCCCTACCTTTATAGCATTTATGTTTCGCTGAACTTTCCAACAACATAGTGCTATATATTTGCCGTTGTCCCCTGCCTGGCCAAGATCCAACCCGAAACCCCTGTTTCACTGGTCTTAAGTTATTTGGTTTGTTCCGAAAAATGGTTTCTCGTGTCCTGTGCGAATCCCAGCACTGGGGATTGAGGAAAGCCATGTTTTGTAAATCCCCTGCTTTTATAAAGGGTATGTGGACTGTGCAGCGTTCGGTTGGTTTTATTTAGAAAACCAAATTCAACCGAACAAACTGAAAATTCAGTTTAAAAGATTAAACTAAACCATTTTTACTTTAAAAGGAAAAAGAAAACTGAACCGTATAAATTGTAAATTGGGTTCAGTTCACCGGTTTTTTTATTCTGCAAAACTTGTGCATCAATGTCAGGTGCTCGAACCTCTACATCCCGTTCCTGTTTTGGGAATCTCGACTCTGAGATTGTTGTTCTGGACATCAAAACTCAGTCACTGGATCTTGGAACTTTGCCTGATAAATGGTTGAACGAGAGGTTAAGCGTACCGATGAGGGATTTGAGCTCGCGTCTTCCGGAATCGAGCCTTCTAGCTCGTTCGCGGAAAGGTCGAGCTGCACCAAATTCTCCAACTCCGACCACACCTCTCTCGGAATCTTGCCGGAGAATTTGTTCCCAGCGAGGATCAGCCTCTACAACTGCTTGCAATCTGGTATAATGCCTAATTTTCGAGTGCTTCAGCAGCGCCAATCAAAACCCAGATGACCAAAATGGTCTGAAAAAACAGCATCCCCAGTTCGTTTCCCCTGTACCCAAATCGAATGTGACCCATGAAGCAGACTCTAGAGCCCCACCGCCGCTACCTGTAGAAGAGCAATCTGTGAAAGAGGTTCTCTCGGTCCGCCACCTGTTGCCGTAGAAGAAGATGCTGTGGAGGGCGGTGGCGTTGAAGAGCTAGACGAAGACGAAGCCGTACAAGATTGTTGCGACTGATCTTGCTACTTTCTTGCTGTGTATCGGTTTAAAGGGTTTTGGTTTGGTTAATTTCCAATTAATTGAATTAGATTAGTTAAAACTAAATCAAATCACTTTTTTAAAAAAAAAATTGGTTCAATCATTGAACTTGTTTGAAATAATTCGGTTTTTCTAAATGCACTTCAGATAAGTTTACAAATTCATGCCAGTTTTTTTCCCGCCCCTATACGTGGGTATTGAAATTCGTTACTGAGTTCAGACATGAGCTTCCATCACTTTTTCCTTTTTACATAAGAAAATAATTATTGGATGGCCTTTTCGAATTTCAATCACGTGACAAGACAGTCTAGACAAAGATATTTGCATCATGTTTTTAGTTCTTTTCTGCATCATTCGATTCTGTTTTGCTACTTACTACTTGCTATTATTGTTGATTCCGATCAGCCGCTGCAAATGGGTGGTAAGAGTCGGGGCGAAAGCCTCGGTTCTTTTGAGTCCGTTACTTCCCCTGCACCGGCACTGCCCATGGTGGGGCTGAGTGGGACTGAGAAGAGTAAAGGGACACGGGAATGGTGGGGCTTACCCAAGCCAATTCTGCAGGTGACTTTTTCCATCCCATGCTTGCAATCTGTTATTGGTAGCTATATATTTAAAAAAAAAAATCGTAAAGGGCTGTTCACAATTTGAAATAATTCTTTATTTCTTAAGAACTGATAAGATCTCAGCTGGATTTCACAGAGATAACTGTTAGAAAATGAGATTTTTCTAAATACTTCAAGATAAGACCAGATTTTTTTTATCATTGATGAAGTCTGCTTTGGTCGATCAGGTTAGATAGAAGCCTGTGTTGATCCTTATTGTAAGTTATGATGGCAGTAATGTTAGCGGAAATGAGCATTTAGAAAGGGGTGTTAAGTCCTTATTTTGTGGAGATGTCAGATTTGGTAATTGACCAATTAGCAGGCTATGTGAGTCTCTTTTAAACATGTTTCGTATATATACATATGCTGTGAGTCAATGCAATGTATCAGATTAGTCCTCTCCACTTGCTCATGTTTTTGTTTCTGCACAAACTCCGACATCAGTTTTCCAACAATTACACTCCAAACTGATACTTCGTGTATAAGAGACGAAACATTCTCATTGATAGACACAGAAATTGGTACAGAGAAGAAGATACAGAGGAAGGACTCGGAGAGAATCACAAAGACTCCTTTCCAGATACAACATACTCCTTTTTCTTTCCTCACTTTTTCTTAGATCCCGTCCAGACTTACCTCACGAATTCTTTCAGCTTGTTACCTTGGTCCTGGAGCCCCTAGGTAGCGTGGGCTCCTTCCTCCTTGCTTTTTGTGTTAGGTGTAATAGAATCTACTGGCTCACCTGGGATAACATGGCTGGGATTGTGCTTCTTCATATAATCTAGCTAGGTCTTCCCAGATGCTCTAGTTATGTCAAGGCCATCCCAGTGGATTGTTACCTGCTGTGTCTATTCATTGTTTTTAGAATATGTTGTAGAGCTGAAAACCTATAATGGTTGCAGAAAGGGGCCTTGTTCCACATTGAGTACAAGTAAGGGAACATATTGGCCATGGTTGTCACCTTGGCATTTCTTTAGATGTGAAATATGAAATATTGGATGGATTTTCAAAGTTGGTGGTAAGAGTACAATGGAGGGTATAAATAAATCTGCCACTTGTGTACTTGTGTCGACTGTGTCGTCAGTCTTGAGTGCTGCAATTTTCCATACTTAGAGAGCAGATGTTGCAGTTGACGTTTCATCCTCTGTTTCCAAACCTTCCCGACCCAAACCATATTCTGTTTCCCAACTTTGTTAATTGGCTTTGTTACTTACTATACTACAAATTTTATATAATTTGAATTGAAAATGAATTTAGGATGCTGCTCCTACTCTAAGCAAGGTGCTGATGCTGATGCCCACCGAGACAGAGAAAGGCAAAAAGCCTCTCTTTGATTTGAATGAGCCCCCTGTTGCGGAGCTTGTGCAGGTGACGTTTTAAAATTGAATCTTTATTTTTTTCCGGCTGATTTTTTTACCCGTTTATACTGCAATTTTTATATATAATTTGATTTGATCTTAATCTAAGAAATTAGGAACTCAATGAATTCAGATAGTTGCTGCTGATGATGAAGTCGGAAGCAATGCCGTTGCTGGCAAACGTAAGATGGAAGGTGAGTGTAGCCGCAAGTGGGCCAAAATGTTCAAAACGAGCAACAACGGAAGCACTTCATCAGGCTGAGTGAAGTGGCTGTATGTGTTCCCAAAGTATCATGTGGTCTTTGTTTTGTAATTTGAAAGACTTGGCACTAGCTTTGACGTCTTTGGATAATTTAGTCATGTTGTGTTTTGCTTTTAACTTTAAAGCTGTTACGCACTTGTTCTTTTCATTGTCATGGATTGGATGACAATTATGGGATGGTGTGGCAGTTATGTGGTTATTGCTCGCACAATTCGTTCGAGTCTAGTTTCCAACATAATTCTGCGCCTTAATATAAATTATGAATAATTTATCAATATATGACTACTATTTTTCTAATAACATATAATTTTGAGAGATTTCTCTATCCTCGTTTTAATCATATTTGGAGAGAATTATATGTAGTTTTATAGCCTTTTTGCTGGGGCCCCTTACCCTCTCCGGAGATAATTGATGGGAGAAAGACCTGACACAATAATATGCATATATGCTCATAGAGGACGGGCGTAAAGAATGCAGTAGAAGAGGAAAGCGTCAGACGGGGAAAAAACTGTGAAATGAACGGTAGTGTAGCATAAAATTTGTTAATTTTTAAATAAATAGATTATGGTAACCCATATCAATGTAAAAATGAAAATGAAATCAAAGACGCAATTAAATGACAATCAGTAAATAGTAATTATAAAGTTAGAGGGAGCAGTTTTCTAAGAAATAATTGAAAAAAAAATTACGAAAGTTAAAATGTAAATTTTTTCTTCATTAAAATCATTACTCTAAAAAATGACTGCAGGCAGAAGGAAAAGATAAAAGAAAATTGATCAAAAAAGAATAAAAGGCAAACAAAAATGGGGAATAAGTATACAGCATTAGTGTTATGGCAAAAACACTATTCAGTGACCATTAACAAGTGAGGAAAAACGGCATCTAGAGATACAGATAACTACGTCCTGTTTAGCCCCTCTTTCCTTTCACTCTTGCAATCTCAACTAGGGATATAGAATTTTTCATCTAATATTTTAGGTTAGTGTCCAGTACTTGGGGTACAAAACAGAAGATCGTGTTCGGTGAGATCTGCATGCCAGTCCTAGGTTTCATGTGGTCTGTGGGAGGGAAAGTCAGTTATTCATTCAGAAAGGCTTTTGTGGGTCAGTGGGTAATGGTGGGCAATATTCGAATTGAGTTTATATCCTTTCAAATTTTCTTTTTAATAATTATTTTAATACTTAATAAATTAAATATTAACTAAAAAATTAAACATTTAATATCTTGAAAATATAAAATAAATTCAACACTTATTTTATTTAATAATTAAAAATAGTATTAAGAAAATAAATTAATAAAATATAAAATTATTCATTCCAATTTTTAATTATCATTGGCTTTCTTCTGCATGCCAAACATCAATAGGTTTTAATATATATATGTGAATATATATTATTTCATAATTAATATGATATAAATCATTTCAACACTATTATAAAAATTTAGAATAAAATATTAAATTTATAACATTCAAAATGTCTTGAGATTTTGTTGTAATGTTTGACAAAATATGTCAATGATTCTCATAATTTTTTTTCATCACATGTAAAATAACAAAATAAAAAACGACATCGATGACCTAGAGCAAAAGTAACATCACGACTCATTTTCAATACTTCATGATATGTTAGGACCAAGAAAGGGTCACGAAATTTTGTCTTTGTTCTAATCAACTTTAAAGGTCTTGATTGGTGCCTTTCCTCACTTTAGTATAACTCATATCTCTTTCATTGACGAGTTTAGCTTTAATTTATTTTCTAAAATTTTTTATACTCTTACTTAATTATGTGTTAATATATTATTAAATTTTTTTTAAATAATTTTTGTAATTATCTAATTCTTTTATTAATGTGTTAATATATAACTAAATGATAAAGTTAAAAAAAATTATATGAATGATAAATTTAATTTAAATCTTTTTTTCAATACATGCAGCACCCTATGATAATATTTAATGATTTTCTCAAATGTATTTTAGTTGAAATTAAGAAAAGCGCTTATGAAAACTTCCCCAACAAGCCGATGTGAAATGTGTTAGTTAAACATTAAAGCTTCAAGAAGTTAAATGAAATTAAGATACATTAATAGATAAACGATTTAATACGACCATAGCTTTATACTTTTGCATAATTATTCTGGGTTAAAAAGCGATGTGTAAGTTAGATTTTTTTTCCTAATTTGTCTGGAATATTAGATTAAATCTCTTAACGAGGAATCTTTCTTTTCTTTTTTTTTTTTTGAAGGAAAAAACCTATAAAGGAAAGCTTTTGGTGCTTGGAACTTGGAAGCGAAATGTGTAGATACTAATTATAAAATTTGTTGATAATTCGACATCATCACCGTGTCCTAATCTAGTATTATAATTTATATTAGTCTGATCTCACGGTTAATGTAAATGACTCATATATTTCTTATTTTCTCTTTATTTGCGTTTTAGCTAAAATCTAATTAAAATCCATTACTATATAATTTTCTTTTTGATTTCTTAAGAATTCAGCTCAACCTTGTCAAATGAATAATTCATCAACTGAATTATGTCACTTGGTGAATTCGATTGTTTAAAATAAATCTTGAAATTTTTAGAATTCAAAATTCAATTCAAATATAGTATTTAGGATATGTTGTATTAGTTTAATCTCATGGTGAGTTGTACTTGGTCATGGGTGGAGAATGTTTAGCCTCAAAATTAATTAGAAGGCTTATACAGTTAAATAAAATTAATTTGATTGAATAAATTATTATTTAATATTAGTTATATTATTTATTATTTATATTGTGTATTGAGTTGCAAAAAGAGTAAAATTGTGATTGCAAAAGGAATATATATATTCTCATGTAACGTGTTAGAAAATTAAACAAACAATAAGGTTTATTTAATAATAAGATGAAACTATAAGTGTTAAAAATATAATTAAACTTCAAAATATATTTACTGAGTTCCAATTAATTGGATACTCCGTTGTTAGTAGTTTTTTTAAAGAAATAAAATTTAAAATCAAAATATAGATGAGGCACGTTCCAACTAAATTTGTTTGTAATAAAAATCGTAAATAATACAAATGGGATAATAGAAGAGGTTCAAATGGTTGAACCTTCCTGAAATTCACACAAAAAAAAATGAATATGGTTAAGACTTAAAATGATATCTAACAAAGAAAACGACCAGGAGGAACAGTTAGATGATTGAAGAGATGGTTTTATTTTATTATGTATTTTAAAATAGATAAATATAATTAGAAACTGTTGTTAATTACCTAAAAGTATTATCACTGTGTTTGGATATTTTTCATTAGTGGAAACAAAACAAAATAAGTAGGATGGACTGGAAAAAAAAAAGAAAATGAATGTAATAAAGTCACATTTTCTCTTATTTAAAAGATTAATAAAGAAACAAAATGAAACTTCGTTACACTTATTTGAAAGTTTAATTATAATTTTAACTTTCTATATAAATTTTTTAATTTATTAAAAATAAACAAAGATACTTAATATAAAAGATAATAATGTAAAATATTTATTTTTAATGTATAAAAATTTTTAACTCCTTCCATTCTACCTTAATTTTTGACTAATAAAAATTAATTTTTTGAGAAGGAGAAAGAAAGAATTAACCTTCTCAAATCTTTTTTTTTCTTTTCTATCTTTTATTAAACTCTCAAATAAACAATTTTCTTTTTCATTTCTTTTTTATTCCCTTCAACGCCTAGTGCCCAAATATGATGGAATAAGAATAGAGCAAGACAATGTTGTCAACCGCAGCCGCTGAGTGCCACTGTGGCAGGAATATTTTCAAATTTGATATCACCTATGAACCGGTGGGGCCCAAAAGCTAGAAGTTTGAAGTTTTTCCTTCTAACAACTTCCTTTCTGTTTCCAAATATTAATATAACATCCGTGCAATAAGTGAAAAAAACTTAAAAAGAAAAAAAATTACTTAAAAAACATTACTTAAAAATCACAATATAATATTTTATAAAAATAAAAAAAATGTCACTTATAATAATTTTAAAAGATAAGTTAAATAAATCATTACTTTTTTAATTTTACATAATTCAAAATTGCATTCTAACAAAATTTTAATATAGAAAAAAATTATTTAAAACTTTTCAAGTAATTCCCTACATATTAAAGTCATAATTATATGAACTATTATGACATAAATAAACAATTGTTTCTGTGAAATAAAGTACTAATAAATTAATTATACGATTTACCTATTGAAATTTTTAAAAAACTCCCTTGTACACAATATTATTGATTGTGTTATATGATTAATCATATTTACCATAATATGAGATTATCTCACATAGTCTCTTAAGAATTTTGTTTGTTATATTGCCACCCGTAGGGACTCTAGGACAAATAAAAACTGAACTTCAGGATTATTTAGAAATTTTCTAAAAGAAGAACTAAGAATTAAAAGTAAAATAAAAATAATAGTAATAGAAATTGAATGGTAGAATGCTTTTACTCTGAAACTGATCCAAAACACACCTGAACATATATAGAGGACACAAGAGATGAGCTCTCTCTCTTTGACTGACTTTTAGTTCTCAAATTTTAAATTTATTTAATATAAAATGATATTATTGAAAATTTAAGAACATAAAAAAATTATCTAAATGTCAGAAATTATTACAACCATGACTTATTAAATATTTTTTTGTACAATCATAATTTAAAAATTATATAAATTTACCTAAACTTTTTTATTGTTCATAAACTTTTTCGTTGGGAGGAAATTAATGTAAGTTTTTAAAATAAAAATAATTGCACACTAAAAATAAAAATTTAAAAATAAAAGTAATTTAAAATAAAAAAATTTTTAGAAACTTCAGCCTCAAGCTAACTTTCTCAGCCCAGCCTCATCCCAACAAAGATAAAAAGGATAGACAGATAGATTTGGTTAGACTTTTTTAAATAGGATTTGTTTATTTTGTAAAATATTATATTTAAGTTTGTCTATTACCTGACATAGGTGAGGTTTGGCCTGACCTTTTTGTGAAAATATAAAAGTTCACTATGGTTTGTAAACCTATTTAAAGGCTTACATTACATAAGAACTTTAAATTAGATTAACAAACTTATACTTTAAAAATTTCAAATAGTTCGTTTCTTTAATTAAAATTATTAAATTATGTTTAAAATTAATAAATTATATACATATGTTTAAAATTAAAATTATAAAAGTTTACTCTGGTCTGTAAGCCTATTTAAAGACTTACATTACATAAAAACTTTAAATTACATTAACAAGCTTATATTTTAAAAATCTCAAATAGTTCATTTCTTTAATTAAAATTATTAAATTATGTTTAAAATTAATAAATTATGTACATATGTATTAATAAATGGTATAAATATTATAATTTTTTTAATTATATATATATATTTATATATATATATATAAAGTAGATAAATAAGCCGACTTATCAGACTAAATAAATATTTTTAATGGCCTATATCTAACTTATTTAACTAAATAGGTTTTTATAAAAGGTTAATCTTGTATTATATAATAAATAGATCATGCTTATTAAGATTGAAAATAGATTAAGGTATAAACTTCTGATAGATCATCTAACCTATTTTCACCCTTATCCTTAGTCATTGGCTAGACATTCTTGGCAAGTAAAAAATTAAGAAGGGGTTTTCAAATAAGGAAGGTTAAATATTTGACCACAACTCTTCATCTATTAAGTTCAGACACACATGACTGTTTGGAAGATTGAGAAAACATAACTAAATATCCAAATGTTAAAAATTGTTAAAGCCCAAATATCAATATATAATTTCACATGATATAGTTAATGTACTTTTTTAAATATTATAATAAATTTGAAATTATTGGTAGTCAATTAAAACTATCAAACTGAATTAATTCAAGACTACAGGTCGAAGAAAAAGTGAGCTCAATTAAGTTAGTTCACTTTTGATGTTAGTTTGAAGAAATAACAACCTGACTCACTTTAAGTTAGTGGGTGAGTTAAACGAATTAGTTTATTATAAATTTTAAAAAAATAAATATAAAAATAAATACAAAATTATATAATTTTAATTAATAATTACTATATTTAATTTTTAATTGTCATAAATATCATTAAATATATAATTAAAAATGAATAAAATTAAAAATTTTAATAAAATTATTTTTTTATAGCCATAAAACATCATAAAAAAAGATAAAAAATTCGTAAAATTAAAATTATAATTAATTTAATTTTTAAAATGAATCAACCTGGCTTACAATGAGTTGGCTTAAAACGGGTTTTAAAAAAAAAAATGTAAATCAAACCAAGTTAGCTTACTTTTAATACAAATTAAATTTTTTTGCAACCAATCATTTTAGTAAATTGAGCCAAGTTGGCTCGTGATTCATACCACCCTTCTAAGATCTCTGGCATTCATGTGGAGACCGTATGTAATGAACAACGTGTTCTAGAAGGTGACGACGATGATGACTCCACTGGTTAGCCTCGCGATTCGTCCCACACATTCCGTTACTGCTCCCGTCACTCGTTGAAATCGTCCGCAACTCTCACCAACTTACCTTTCTCGCTCATTTCTCTCTATCTTCTCTGTATAACAAAACAGTGGATAGAGTTTTTATCCTTCTTCCTCGTTTTAGAAACTGAGTCAACCCGCCCTTGAGATTGAAGAACCTTTGGAGATGGACTTGGAACTGAGACTAGGTAGCGGAGCCGCTTTTGACACCATCCAGGTATTGGATCCCCTGCCTTTTGTAGCATATATTTTCCGGTGAATCGGTGAATTTTCCGGTGAAGTTTCCGACAGCATACTATTTGCCGTTGTTCGCCTTGCCAAGTTCCAACCCTGCTTTAAGGATATGTGGATATTGAAACTCGTCACTGGGTTCGGACATAATTATTGGATCTGTTCCTAGATTTTCTTGTGGGCTATTGCCGTTGGGATGTAAGAATAAGTGGCCTTTTCAATTTTCAATCACATACATCATGCTTTCAATTATTGTCTGCATCATCTCTATTCTGTTATACTACTTACTACTTGCTATTATTATTGATTCTGACCAACAATTAGCAGGATACCCAGTCGCTGCAATTGAGTGATCAGAGTCAGAGCGAAAGCCTCGATTGTTTCTATGCGGTTTCCTACCCTGCTCAGGCCCCGGCCATGGCGGGGCCAAGCGAGAGTAAAGGGCCATGCTTGGGCTTTGGTGGGGCCAAGCCGATTTCGCAGGTGACGTTTTTGACTTTTTCCATCCCTGTTTGCAATCTGTTGTTGTTGTTAGCTATATATTAAAAAAAAAAAATCAATTCCTAAAGGGCTGGTAACAATCTGAAATAATTCCTCAACTGGAATGAATTTTATTTCTTAAGAACTGATAAGATCTCTGTTGGAATTCACACTGATAACTGTTAGAGATTGAGATTTTTCTAGATACTTTAATATAAGATAAGACTAGATATTTTTTGTGTTGTTGATAACCTCTGCTTTAGTTGGTCAGGTTAGGTATAATTATCCTGATTGTAAGGTATGATGGCTGTAATATTAGCAGAAATGAGTAGTTAGAAAGGTGTGCTAGTCCTTATTTTGTGATACACAGGATTCTAGAACACAACCTGAAAGTCAACAATGTGAAGTTGCTGGAGATAATGTTTTTGGTGATAAAAATCATGCTACGATTGAAGATGCGAGCCAGAAAAGTGAATCAAGTGATTCCCATGATATTTTGCCTCCATTTGGCAGTCACAATTGCTCATATCCTGAAAGTTCAGGTGAGTGCCTCTCACCCAGCTGTACTCTATTGAAGTTTTATTGTATCAGATATCATGATCTGTTGCTCAATGCTCATTGCTGTTTAGTAGTTCTTTTGACTGACGAAATAGTCTTGCATTGATTTTTAAGGAACTAAGATCCCTGAAGGATTTGAAGCAGAAACGGCAAGCATCAATCAAGTTCAAATAAACCAGGATGTGTTAGGCAATGAAAATTCTGGCAATACTCAGAACAGTCCCCATCAAGAGCATGCTTCTGTTATAATGCCATCTGAGGAGTTCAAGGGTTGGATGGAAGTAGACTTTGATCCCTGACATTTAATTAAAACTTTTGTAGATATTGATTCATTTCTTTCTTATTTGTAAACTATAGACCTCTGAGCAATATACTTAACTCTTTCATGATGAATTCAGGGTATGATAAAAATTGGAAGTTATCTGCAAGATTCTTCAAACATGGACACTCTGGTTACTTACTACCGCATTATGAATTTAGCAAACGACCTAAATGACGAGGTGGGCCTAGTGCTGATCCTAATAATTTATATCGCGTCTAAATCTGTTTGTTGAAATCAGTTTTATAGAGTAATGGATATATTAACCAGTAGGCATAATGCAGGATCTCCGTTTATTTCTGGAGGAGCAACTTCGCAAGGAAACAGCTGGGTTGTCGGAGGATGTTATCAGAAGGCGTTTAAGGACACATATTTGTGGTTCATCAACAGCTTTGACTGAACTAGGGGCTATGGGTGTAGAGCCTCAGCAGATTGTGCAGGTGCCGTTAAACTGAATCTTTTCTTTCGGGTTACTTTTTTCATCCCCTGTTTTTGCAATCTGTTGTTGGTAGCTATAAAGAAAAATATCAATTCGTAAAGGGCTGGTAACAATCGGAAATAATTCTTGACTGAAAAAAAAATTATTTCTTAAGAACTGATAAGATCTCGGCTGGAATTCACACTGGTAAGTGTTAGAGTTGAGATTTTTCTACATACTTAAGACAAGACTAGATATTTTTTGTATTGTTGATAAAGTCTGCTTTAGCTGATCAGATTAGGTAGAAACCTGTGATGATCCATATTGCAAGATATGATGGCTGTAATGTTGGCAGAAATAAGTAGTTAGAAAGGTGTATAAGTCCTTATTTTGTGGAGTTATTTCAGATTTGGTATTGACCAATTAGCAGGCTATGTAAGCCTCTTTTGATCATGTTTTGTATATATACTTCTCTCTGCTTGCTCATGTTTTTGTTTCTGCACAAACTCTGATATCAGTTTTCCAACAATAGCACTCCAAACTGATACTTCAAGTACATAAGAGAGGAAACATTCTCATCGATAGACATAGAAACTGGTACAGAGAAGAAGATACAGAGGGAGGAGTCAGAGAGAATCACGAGACTCCTTTCCAAATACAACATACCCCTTTTTCTTCCCTCACTTTTTCTTAAATCCCATCCAAACTTACCTCACAAATTCTCTCAGCTTTTAGCTTGTTACCTTGGGTCTGGATCCCCTAGGTAGTATGGGCTCCTTGCTTTCTGTGTTAGTTGTAACAGAATCTGCTGACTCAGCTGGGATGACATGGCTGGGGATAGTGCTTCTTCATATAGTCTATAGTCTAGCTAGGTCCTCCCATGAAGCTCTAGTTATGTCAAGGCCATCCCACTGGATTATTACCTGCTGTGTCCATTCATTGTTTTTAGAAACTGTTTTAGAGCTGAAAACCTGTAATGGTCGTAGAAGCGGCCCTTGTTCTAGAGTGAGTAGAGGTAAGGGAACATATTGGCTATGGTGGTCATCTTGGCATTTCTTCAGAAGTGCAATATGAAATACTGAATGAATTTTGGCAGTTGGTGGTAGGAGGAGCTTGTAGGCTACACTGCCAATTCTTTCCACTAATGGAAATGGTCCAAAGTATCTCATTCCTAGCTTCTGGTTTTTCTTTAGTGTTAGGGAATGTTGCCTGTAGGGTTGTAATTTGACAAAGACCATGTCTCCTATTCCAAACTGCATATCTTGTCTTTTGTAGTCAGCATACTTTTTCATTCTCTTTGTGTAGGTTAGCTTTTAATTGAGATAGCAGTGCATCTCTCTGTTGTAAGGTCTCTTGAATAGTTGTGGGGTCATAAGGAGCAGGTGATTATCTGGTGACGGTTGGAGGTTCTCTGCCATAAATAGTTTTGAATGGAGTCATTTCAATGCTGTGCAAGGCAATGTTGTACTAGTATTCAGCCCATAAAAGCATCTTAAACCACAGTCTTGGTGGATTGTCATGATTATAGCACCTTAGGTACATCTCTAGGCATTTGTTTTAGTGCCTCAGACAGGCCATCAGTCTGAGGATGATAAGAGGTACTCATTGCCAAGGAAGTCCCTTAGAGCTTGATTTGCCAAAATATGCTTGTGAAGACTTTATCTTTGTCTGACACAATGTGCTTGGACATGCCATGTAGTTTCACAATAGAGTGCATAAATAACTCTGCCACTTGTGCACTTGTGTAGTCAGTCTTGAGTGCTGCAAAATGCCCATACTAAGAGCAGATTATGCAGGTGGGCGTTTCATCCCCTGTTTGCAAATCCTTCCCGACCCAAAACTATACACTGTTTCCCTACTTTGTTAATTGGCTGTGTCACTGATTATACTGCAATTTTTATATAATTTGAATTGATCTTACTCCTAATAAATTGGGCACTAAATGAATTTAGGCTCCAGCTCGTACTCCAGCCAAGTTGGGGGTGTCAGTGGCCACCGGGACAGAGAAGGGCAAAGAGCCTCTGGTTGATTTTAATTCAAATGAACCCCGTGCTAAGCTTATGCAGGTAACGTTTTTTAAAGTGAGTCTTTTCTTTTCGGTTGACTTTTTCTACCCCTGTTTATACTGCAAGTTTTATTAATTTGAATTGATCTTACTCCTAAGAAATTGGGTACTCAATGAATTTAGGTTGTTGCTGCTGGTGAAGAAGCCAGAGGCGGTGCCATTACTGGGAAACGCAAGATAGAAGAAGGTGACCCAAGTGGGTCAAAAAAGATCAAGGCCTTTGGTTTTTGGATGTCCAAGATGTTGGCCACTGCAAACTCAGAAGAGAAAGAGAAAGGGCCGTCTGGAGACCAAGATGAGAAACAGAAAGGTGTGAAGAAGCAGTAAAGCACTTCAGGCTGAGTGAAGTGGTGGTACATCCTGGTATGCTTTCGGAGTATTGCTTTTAATCAAGCGAGTGGATGTAAGATAAGTATATGAAAATGATGTCAAATATGACAATATGTGTTTATCTTGCATTTACTTGCATGGAGTAAGAAGAAGCTCTTGTTCAAGAAATATATAAGAATTTATCCAGAGTATCATTTAGTCTTTGTTTTGTAATTTGAAAGACTTGGCACTAGCTGAGACGTCTTTGGATAATTTGGTCGTGTCGCTTCTAACTGTAAAGCTGTTATGCCACTTGTTCTTTTGACTATCATGGACTGAATGACAATTATGGGATGGCCAAATTATCCAATAAAAAGTAGCATTTATGTGGTTCATTGCTTCCGCAATCCGTCGGAATCTAATTTCCAACATAATTCTGCGCCTTAATATAAATTATGAATAATTTATCGATGTAGGACTACTACTTTTCTAATGACATATATAATTTTAAGAGCCTTCTCTCTCCTTGTTTTAATCATATTTGAAGAGAATTATGTAATTTTAAAAATACTTTTGTAGGAAGTCACTAAATTAACCACCCCAGCGGCCCTTTCTGAAGTGAAGAGGAAGTATAATTGCTCTTGGAAGTTCATCAGAGTCGTCCTTCATTTTTAATATCAATATATTAGCAATGTCACAATCATCTGTAGCCAAGAAAATTTCACAATCATCAATGTCTCGACTCCAAAAGTTCAATTCTGGACCTTGAAGCCTTTGATCGTTGATTGCCCCGTTGGGAGGAGACATGGCAGTGGTGGCCCCGCAAACTTTGTAAGCTGTCATAGCGAGGATAATACAATGCATACAACTTACAAGTACCATTGCCTTGAGCCCTTGACCAAGGATACTTACCCCAAAGTACCATCTTACCGCCAACAATTGATAGGGTTTGGTATCTATGGTCTTCCTAGTCCAAGGTGTGTCAAAGGAGGTAGTGATTGGGCCAGCAACCGAAACAAAGCCATTTTGTTGAAGTCCCTTTCACATCCCCCTCCTTTGTCTTTTCACAACACAGCAAATCTCTCCGCAGATAATTGATGGAAGGTAGACCTGAAACAATGATATGCATATGCTCGCAGAGGAGGTTGAGAACGGGCATCAAGAATGCAGCTGCAGAGGAAAGCGTCAGACGGGGAAGAAAAAACTGTGAAATGACCGGCACTGTAGTCACTTATTAGCGTAAAAATTGTTAATTTTAAAATAAATAGAACTATATGCATTCAATTCTATAGCTGAAATTTACATTATGTTCAGCCCGCAAATGAAAACCCTTATCATGGTAAAAATGAAAATGAAATTAAAGATGCAATTCAACGACAATAAGTAATTGTTGATTATAAAGTTAGAGGGAGCAGTTTTCTAAGTAATAATTGAAAAATATAGAACTTAAAATTTAAATTTTTTCTTTACATTTAAACTTTTACAAATATATAATACTACCATGCGACCAAAAGGCCAAAATCACTACTCTCTAAAACACGACAGCAGGCAGAAGGAAAAGATAAAGGAAAAATGATCAACAAAGAATAAAAGGCAAACAAAAATGGGACACAAAGTACAAACCAAGTATACAGTATTAGTTTTATAGCAATAACACTATTCAGTGACCATTAACAACTGAGGAAAAACGGCATCTAGAGATACATATAACTACTTCCTGTTTAGCCCCTATTTCCTTTCACTCTTGCAATCTCATCTGAGCTATTTAGTGTCAACCAGCATCCTTCATCAAGGCATGGTCACTGAAACCTAAACTACACATACACGTCTGCCCTGTTATAATTGCGAAGTAATATTACAGCAATTGTGGCACTCAATCATTGCGAGTTACACTACAATGAATGTTTGCTGCTCTTCACATATAGGTTGCTTGCCTTAGTCTGCCTTCTTATATGATTTGTCAAGTGCAGCCAATCTTTCAACAAGGGGAGGATGAGAATAGTGATAAGCAGAGTACCAAGGATCCGTATTCATAGCTGACAGATTCTCCTCCTGAAACACAGCAGAAAATAATGGGTATGCAGCATGAAGGATTTTACTCCCCATCATCAGGAATAAAAACTACTTAATAACGTGAGAAGAATAAAATCATAAATAAATCAGGAAAGCAACCACGAATTAGATGTCTCACCAGAATTCATGAAGATATGGCTAGATAAAACTAGAACATAAAAAAAAAAAAAAAAAAGGGTCGGCAATCACAGATATTAAAAAGTCACCTGTAGTTTTACAAGACCAGACCGTAGAGCAGATGCATATCCAAGCTTCTTGGCAAAGGCATCAGCCTGCATAAGATGTCATATGGTTTTAAATTATGGTTGCGGTTATACTGCGATTGCAAAAATTACAAGCAATTGCGAGAAAATGCAGCTGAAGCGGCCGCAATTGCAGTCGCGTTGCCGTTGTGGAGGCTCCCACAATAACAATATTACGGTCGCAATTGCGGTTGCAGACCGCAGTTTAGAACCATCATGATACACACGAATGAAACCAAAGATAGACACACACACAAAGACTAAGGCTATGCTTGGTTGAAGTGAAAATAGACAGGTGAAAAATGACTATGCTTGGTTGAAGTGAAAATGGACTGGTGAAAAATGACAATATATTTGAACATAATATCGTCTAAATACATTACTTTTCTCCATTTACCCATCTTCATCTTTACTCCAACACAGCTGAATAAGCAAAGGAAAGTAACCTGAAATTCAAATGATCTGCTCACAAGATTCAGACCAAAGCTGACTAGGTGCTGGAGTGGGATTACAGTATGCTGAAAACAAAGCCAGGTAAAAGAATGTTGTTAGGGAATATATGTTAGGCTATTATATGTTATTGTTATGTGTTATTGAGCTAGGCTTATCTCTCCGATTCCCATCCTTATTTGTTTATATAAATATAAAGATAGGGAGACTAACAAAGTTATGTTAGTCATTCTCATTTTTTCAATTTCTTCTTCCTCTCTAACAAATGTTAAGTGCTTTCCAAATAAAATCTTACATAAAACTAGTTAAGGAATGGTGGCATGGAGATTCAAACTTAGGAGCTTCTACATACTACCCGAACCCCACTCCTAAGGCCACCTTAATGGGAATGATCGCTACTTGTAATGTAAAGAAGTCAACGACCTCTTCGTAAGTTCTTATAGATAAATATTTTTCCTTTCTATTACTGAACATAGAATTGCTATAAGCCTATGACACCAGAACATTTTATGAAGATTAAATCTAAAAGATGCAATTTTAAAATATTCAACTAAATGGATTACAAAGTAGAACCTCTTGCTCTTAAAAGTGTCAAAATGGATTCCCACTAGTGACTACAAGCATAAAAAAACAATAGCTATCACTTCTAAGCCCCTATGTCTTTTGATTGAATATCATGGTTACAATAAAAGGAGGCAAACAAACAAAAAGTATCATCTCAACCAACATAGCATCTCATTTTAGAATTAAATGTCTCTATCTCACTCATGCTGCAGTAAGATGTGAATTCAAATCGAAATCAAGTATACCACTATCATTATTATTTTTTTGTTTCAATGTAAAGAAATTAGGTCTACCAACATTCAGGTCAACCATTATTTCGGGAAGAGTTTAATTTTGATCACTGTTAATGTAAAACTTTTATATACTATCATTTAATCACATATTGCCACATCATTAAAAAGAGTTTGACAATGATAACAACTACCTGAGGACAAACTTTTTTAATAATGCATCAACACATAATTGGATGATAGTGTAAAAAGGTTTCATAGTGACAATGGATCAAAATTAAATTCTTTTGAAAAATACCTGAAATATGATGAGTCCAATGAGCACTGGCTGTGTATCAAACCCAAAACTTCGAAACAGATCAGTTGAGTTCCTCACAAGAGTATATCCTCCAAATTGCAAAAGTGTAAGAATCTGCATCGATCAGAAGAAAATATGCAGGCAAACATCAATGGATTAAAGTGTTAAACAGAATCTCATAGTCAATTGTTGCAAGCCTTTTCCTTCAAAATATTTACTCTACTTGACAGGATGAATAGCTCAAGCAATGCAACAAGTGTGACAGAGACAGAACACAATAGGAAGGACTATCATTTTCTAATCCAATAATCTCGAGATAATCCAAGGGAAACATGCATTTAATGTTCTGAAGATTTTTCTACAAAAGATAACTTCATTAAATTTACAAGTTTGCAGTGGAATTTTCCTTGCCATATAAATTGCTAACAGCTACATCAAATGCAATAGTAATAAGTTCTTGGTGATGTAATACATGCTTCATGGCTTTACAAAGTAAATTGCACAAATTTTCTTTTATCACGAGTAATCAATACAGAAGCAATCAAGCATTAACGTTAATACAGGAATGCTATCACACAAACCTGTACGGCAACAAATGAGTACACAGTGTGGCTGAGCTTCCAATGCCCCAGCTCATGGGCAATAACAGCTACAATTTCCTCATCATTTTTGCACTGCAAAACATCATTTGATAATGTAAAGATCACCCATAACCAAAAAGTATATATATGAGAATTAGTTAAGCAGGAGTGGGGCCTGGTGGCTGGTATACTAGGGTGGAGGCCATAGCCTCTCCCAAATGTTTGCAAAAATTTATTAGATTATATATATTTTGTTGTTTAAATATGGCCTCGACAATTTTTTCAGTTTTGGCCTCCCAAACACCACAGAAATGTCCATGAAAATGCATAGCCAACCACAAAAGGGTAGCAAAATTTTCAAATCCAAAACTACTGTTTTTTCTTCTTTATCCCTTTTGGTCTGTAATGTATTATTCTTTCTCTGACTATTGGCTACGTTAGTGAGTTCAACATAATTTACTAAAATGCTTTATTCACTTTGGCCTCAAGGGATTGTCTAGCTCCACCCATGTAGTTGAGGACACTGAGCACAAACGACCAATCATAGTGCCAGTAGAAGTTTGAAAGTAAAGTGAAAATATTAGGACAGTTTCTTAGTTTTTGTCCTTAAATTCCAAATGATTAGGAGCAGTCCTATATACAAGAAATGCCAGTGCGTTTTTCATCAAATTATTGCTGTGAGTGTAAATAAAAGCACAATTACAAAAGGTTGATATCTCAATCACTTAGATTGCTACACTCAAAAAAGTCTAAAAAAGATACAATGCATATGAGAAATCAACACATATCAGAAAACAATAGGCAAACCAACCATTTTATTTGATATTCACTAATTTAAGAGAATAAACTTCTAATTAATTCTCAAACAACAAATTTGGGCCACAACCCTCAACCAATTTGAATGCAAGCTTGAAGGAGTAGATTAGTTTTTCAAACCAACCCTACCCTAGCCTTGAAAATTGGAACTTTGCGATGTAGGTATTTCATGTAGTGAGAGGTGGCAGAAGCAGAATAAGACAAACATATGCTCAGATGCATTCAAGAATTTTTAAGTAGCAGCTTGAGATGATATAAAGAGCAACAATTCAATAGAAATAAAGACCTTCTAAAACTCAAGACAATAGATAACAATTTGAAAGATGAAATAACTTTCTACGGTTAGTAATTCCAAACCTGCTGAATTAATGTGTCATAAAGGACAATTCGCTTGTTCTTGAAGAATCCATACATATAGGCCTGCAATATATGTTTAGATGAATTACTTCAAGCAAATTGACTAATAGAAGCACGATAAAGATATGACATACGAAACGCTCTTCTTTATACTTCCTTTTTTTATGGAATAAGAAACTTCAATAAGAAAGGACAAAAAATTGTTTAAATTAGAAAGGATGATTAAAATTCCTACTGAAGAATGAAGATTATAAGACAAAAATAAAATAAGCCAAGCCCATGAGTATTTTCAAGAAAGTATTCCATATGCAATCCAAAAGAGAAACCCAACAATCCAGGTAAACTATTCCAAAACAAAGTAACAGCAAACACGATTGAATAATTCCAACACCAGAAGCATGTCAAGATTTGAATGTGTAATTTAAAAAAAAAAAAAAATCGTCTAAGCACAAGACATCCTCCTTTATACAATGCCCTGTAACCTATACCACTGCTATTAAGCTTTTGACGATTCCATCATCTATATAAAATCCATTTAAAAGAAAAATCTTCGGTGCTAAGGGCATGTCCTCCCCTTTTAAACTAGGGCTGCATGGTAAGATCTAGTCTTCAAAACAATGTCAGTCTTAAAATACATTAATTTTAAGAAAGATGAATGATGGAAACATAGGAAGGTATCTAGCAGGTATGCCAACATATATGCCTAACGTTCATAACTCTAGGCAAATGGCTACTATCAAGACTCAAAAGTCAATCATATGCTAGCCACTATTTGAGGCCTTTATTACATATGAGCAATACATAAAATTTGTATTGTTTTGCACAATTGTACAATCCTAGATCTGCTAGCCAATATAGATAAATCTACAAAATGGGAGGATAAAATATACTCAAAGCACACCATGCCTGCTTAAGCACTACAGTGATCCTAAGGGCCATCTGAAGGTGCCTGCTACATTAAAGGAAGCCAGCTACATCTTGTTGATTAGCATCTAGATCTAATGGGCCTCCAAGGGAACTCAAAAAAGAAAAAGAAAATTCTTAACTGTTATCTTTTCCCCACAAAGCACACCATAATAGTGGTTGACAAAACTCAACAAAATTGAATTTTCATCCAATATTATCCTTAGCATGCATGCAGGTGCAAAAATGCAACAAAATTTTTTAGAACTTAATGGATGCAGTGTAGTCAGAGGCACCAGAAGGGGTCAGCGCCTCAACTAGCCCTTCAGTGAGGTGCGTGCCTCTGGCACCTTAGGTGTGTCTTTTTTGGTTCAGGCAAGGCACGCTTTTAGCACCTTATTGATAACTGTAAACAACCCAAAAAGCCTAGCCATCTAACCTCCAAACTGTGATGCTAAAGGGGCTAAAATAGTTAGATGTTAAAAAGAACTAGTCGTCAGTCTTTGGGACTGGGTTTTGTAAATTGAACATTTTAATCTTTTATTTTTACTATGAATGTTATGCTTGAATAGTTAATTATATGGAAAACTAATGAAAAAATAGTCAAATATTTTACTGTTCTCAACTTTTTATAATGTTAACACATTGCTACAATGAGGCGTGCGCTTTTTGGTGCCTCTTCTCTCAAGGCATTAAAAGCCCCTGGTGCCTTTTGCCTTTGGCTGCCTTGAATGGATGTCAAGGGAGCAAAATACACAATGACTGAGAATGCAGGCGAAAGTGTTAAATATAGCAAAAATTCCAAGCAAAATGGCCAGTAATAGACAAGTAAAGAAGAATAAATATTACAATTATATAAGAACAAAAAGCTATTTGAGATTCAAGAAAATATTCATCATTGCATGAAGGAAAAATGAAATATATTTACAGGAGTTCTATCCTTACATTGCTGTGGCTTGACCTTGTGGATCCATCAACAACAAACAACTTCTTTAATGGGAACTTGAGGGAGGCAGCAAGTTTCTCAATTTTTTCCCTGAGCTGACCTTCTGGAAGCTGGTTACCAGAGCATCATGAGGGAAATGATAAAAACAAATATGGTACATGCATCAATTGTTTTTCCAAAAGAGGTTAAAAGTGGAAATACTCACTGGGGTGAACTTATTGAAGAGTGGAGCTATTAAAACTGGATAAAGTGTCATCATCACAAGAGAAAGAACAAACATAAATGCCCAAAGATAGATGGCCAAGTAAGGACCTCCTTTCTGCAAAAAAATCATATGAACATTAAAATAGAAAATAAGCACTCCATCATGACAAATAAAATAACAGTAATGACATATAACATGAAGCAGTAATATCACAACCAAAAGTAACTCTAAATCAAGAACAGGCTAGGAAATCACTTTTCAAGCAAAGCTTGAAAGTGATGGTTGCTTCAACAGAGCACAAGATCCTACCTGTACTATTACAATAATTGCAGCCACAATAGGTGGGCCAATTATAACAGCAAGGCAAATTCCTTTAAGCATGTCCCTAACGAATAACCATATTGTTTGCTGTACAACAAATGATAAAAAAGTAAGGACATAAACAGTTATGAATTCTAAAATGGATAAACTTATTCCACATTATCATTTAGCAAAATGAGATGTTAAATCAAACTCAAAAAGTTGAGGACTAAAAACGTGGATGTAATAATAGATAGATGATTGATTGAAGGAAAGAACATGAACCTTATTAAAACCATGACGGGCCTCAATAACAAAAGTTGAGTACAAAGAAAAAGGTAAATCAGTTATCTGCAAAAAAAGGGTAAAAGTGCACAATAGATTTCATTAAAATATAAGATGTGAATATTAATAACAATTACAATGCCCAATTATAGCAATCACCCGAAAGCTTATCATTTCCAGCAAATTCCATCAAAGGCTGTCCAGCATTTTAGACATGCATGATGTCACAGTGTAATATAGCTTTTAACCAACTAACATGTTGATTTGTAAAAGGAATGGAATAGCATATAGTTCCTTTATGAAATATTATATAAATTACAAAGATATACTACAAAAACAATAAAGCACATCCAGAACCATTTAGGAAGATAATTTTTACTTTATATTTAGAGTGAGAAGTTTCTGGAGACGAAGCAGATCAGTGCATCTTTGCTATGAACTCATTTACAAGTTTCAATACAGTAAATTATGTAGTGCAGCAAAAAGGTGGGTTTCCATTTGATGATATGATGTGCAGTTAGAGCAAAGAATAACTGGTTATCCTCACTATTATTAAAAAAGAAAAAAAAATAGAAACTAATATTTAGCACCTTTAATGCTCATGTGATAGCAAAATTGTATAGATGATTGAAATCAATGAGTTGAGCAGTAGGATTAATACATATGACCGCAATACTCAATAGGATTAATGCAAACAACATGTTACAGAATAGAGATTAACAGATCTTTCTCCTTTTGTGTGTGCAGATATAGTTCAGAAACAGTACCCCATCTATTTTTGCATTGTCAGGCAGCCACTTTCTTATGGAATATTCTGTTTGGTGTTCAATGGATTATCTGGTTGGAGCAACATTCTCATATTTTCAAGGGCATCCCTTTATCCTTACATATGCTATTGATGGTGTTTATGGCTTCTCTATGGTACTCTACTCATGGTTGTTTCAAAGGAACTTCCATTGCTGATATGCAATGAGATTGGACAGCTTCATTATATCTTTAAGCCTCTTTTGCGCTCTCTTTTTTTTATTTTGTTTCTTTGTTTAGGAGGATATCTTATCCCCTACCAAGCTGTATATTCCCTCTTTTCTCTTAATTAAGATTAAGATTTTTTCTTGCATTCAAAAAGTAAAAGGAAAAAAGTTTAGCAATATCACTATATTTGGTTAGGTCCAGTCTACTTAGAATAAAATTAGAAATTTATTAACAATAGAGGAAATAGAGAATATAAATAGGAGATAGTATCCTTGTAAAAGAAAATAAAAACAATTGCAAGAAAAACATTCCAAACAAAAACTTCTCCATACTCTATTGGCAAATCAGTTGGTCACCAAACATCCCAAACAAATAGCTTCAAGTCTCTTACTTTTTTACAGGGAACCTTAGCCTTTGGAGAACACACGAGTAACACAACGAGACACTTAGAAAAGCAACCATATATATCCAAGATTCAAACTCTATCTAAATCAGTAAAAGGTAGAAAGGAATTACAATATTGGAAAGGAAAAGAGCATCAAAAGTTTTATCATTTAGGTTTCTGTGAAATATAAAATTTAAAATTGTTAGAACTACCTCTAACTACAAGGGGCATTATGAGCACCTGAAAAGGTGATAGGGAGTTAGGGACACCAAAAAGCAATCGAGAAAGCAAACTTCAGTTTCATAATAATATCTCAAAACCAAACCAAAGGATAAAAACAAGAAGTATAGATAAACAGATTTTCAACGGCTAGAATGTATTGCATTGACCAAATCTTAACATCCTATTATTTTTGCTACAGTCCATATATGCTCTTGCTCATCTTGCAGCAAGCAGACAATGGTCCAAACTCCAAAGGATATTGGCACAGCCACTTCCCCACTAAATCAATGTTTTTAAACACCAGGTTGCCTTGACCCAAACTGCCTATCTTCAGGTTTACAGCAAGTTATCCCAACAAACAAGGTCCAGGCATCAATAAAGAAATGAAGGAGAATATTGGAGGAACAAGCACTGACAAGAATAATCCAACCACCTAGGAGGGGGTGGGATACAATACTACCATCCTGACACTTGGAACCTCTTAAATATTAGGATTAAGATACCAAAATCCAACTGAATGTGGATTACCCATAAGTAGAACACCAAATAGGATAGTGAGCAGTGAGCACTCTAAAATCTCATAGCTAGAGAAGGACACAAATCGAAATTGTACACATTTTCAACTCTTGCCAGTTTGGTAGGCCCGCTTAACCAATTGGATTGGAGAGTGGCTTCAGACCCATAAGTAGAAGTGTAGAACACACAAATAGGTCAGAGAACACTGTAAAATCTCACAGCTAGAGAACGCAGATAAAAATTATACTTGTTTTCAACTTTGCTAGTTTGGTGGAACCAATTGGATTGGAGAGTGCCTTTAGACATACACTGATGTCAAAGCCAACTCTTACACACAGCTAAACAAAATAGAGAAGAATGAATTCAAAAGCATCCAATTGTTCCGGCTGAAGTTGAACATGAAGTGAAACTGGACTGTCTCTATTATATATAATAAAGCCAAAACTATTTTACTTTCTAACAACAAGGGGAACTCACAAGCATACCTGTGACCAGATCATGACACCAGCTAAAAAGGAAAGGGTATGCAGTATTTCATTTTCTGCATTGAGACCGACTAATGTTACAAAATCTCCTGATTTCTGCAATCAATAATAGACATCAAAATGGTGATAATACAATTGCAAAGTTGGGTTTATAAACGCCACACCAAATTCTCACCTTCCAAAACCAGGGCAACACCCCAAAGAACAAAATTGCAGAGTCCATCAGTATTGTCACAAACTCATGAACAAAATGGAAGTGGCTGAACACAGCAAACAAATAGCCATGTATAAGAGTACTAACAAGACACCCCAGAAGCAACCTTGAGAATGAGATATCACCATCCTACCATGTAAGAAATCACAAGAAACAAAAGAACCAACCTCTTATCAAGACTATAGGCTCTGGATTTCTCAAATTTCTCTTGGCTGATTACTCCTTCTAAAGTCTTTGGAAGAGTAGGAAGTTTGATGGCCGCATGTTGTCGCACATCCAAGTAAGTTTCAAAAATGTACATTAATATCATAAACCCTGAAAATGCATATCGGGAGAGAAAAAGAAGTTACATTATGTTCAGCTAAACACAACTGTCATTTAATGAACTGGAAAGAGACCAGTAGATATCTAATGTTGCAGGCCAATTTTGCTTGCTTAACTATAGCCATAACAAAAGTTGAAGCACGATATCTAATGTGGAACACAATGAGAAGCTAATGATACGTTCTATCCACTTCAACGTGCTTATGGAGTTGTTCCTACTACCAGACCCAGCTTTTGATTAAGTCAAACCAGCTACTTTTCAAGAAACACCCAGTAAAGAAGCAACACAAGGCCGGGCCTTAGTGCAAGTCAATTACCTCTTGCTTACAACTAATACACACTGCTTAAAAGATAGAGGCATAAACAGAATTATCAGTTTTAATCCTAAGGTTTTGTACTTTTGTTTTTTATCATCCATAGAACCCAATGGTTGTTGTTCAAATAATGGACTAATAAATTCTAAAACTCTAATTTTCTTATTCTCAAATTATAATTATTTAAGGTTACAAAAAGCAGCCAATATTGTTCTCTTCCCTGCACTGCTCAGCAACCAAAGGGGGATTAAGGGATTTCTAGGGAAAATTCCATCCATAACATAACAAAGTCATGAATGCTTGTTGCACCCTAGTGCCAGTGAAAGAGAGAGATTCAAAATCTTGATATGAAAAAAAAATTTTTTTTGCAATCTATGCATCGCGGAATCGAGAAAATAAAAAATAAAAAGCCCTAAATTTCATGATGAACCCTGAATTCAGAAGCTAGCAGAGTTGATGAAAACCTAAATTCCTAACAATAACATTTTCACGAAAAAGAAAATAAAAATAAAAACTCCTAACAAAGCATACTATCCACGAAGAACGTGAAGGAATCAAGCAACGACGCAAAGACAGCAAAGCAACCTAGCAGCTGAATGAAATTATTCGAGCTTGAGCTTCCGAGAAGAAGAAGAAGAAGAATAGAGAGAAGAAAACAATGTCAGCGCCACTACAGAGAGAAGAAAGAGCTCACCGACGACAGCTTCCATGTAGGGAAACGCCATGGCTGACTCACGGTGCAGTCCCCAGCAAGAAAGAAGAGGGAGAGAGAGAGATCTCATTTCCTTTGCTGATTTGGGATCGTATATATATATAGATAATAGCTGTTTGGATTGAAATATCCGTTTTTCAATAAACCCGCTTGGATCATTTGTGACCAAGTCACTGTTTGGCCCGTGTAAGAAATTTACTTGTTTATATATGGAAAGTATCTACTAATTTAAATCGTTCAACCAAGCACAAATATTGATTTCTTATCATATAAAATAATTGGACTTTAGATATAGAAAAATAGTTAAATACTCGAATAAATTCTAAAGTTATTTTTGGCTCTTCAATAAGTAATAAATCTTTAATTTGTAATAAATATTTAATTTAATATGAATTTAATTTTAATTTACTACATCATTATCAAGCACCATCTATATAACCATACTATAACCCTTTTGATGACATTAATTGTTGATGGCATATCTCTTACAAGAAGAACCAATAATATTACAACTGAATGATAAAAGGTATGCAACAAAATGTCTCCGCTTCTGGTCATGAGTCATAACCTTCCTGCTTTCTTTTTCTCCTTGTTTTGAGTCAAAATGATGAGCCTTCTGCTTCTTGCTGCGAACGGAAAGTCACATAATTACCTCCCTCTCCAAATGGCATGCCCATGAGAGCCAATAATCTCTGTGCTTCTTGATCGGTTTTTGATGTTGTATGATACAGATATCCATTCTCCTAGAGATTACCAATGGCATCACGCATACATGATCTCTGGGAACACACTCTGGTCCTGAATGCCAACGCTGTAATTCTCATGTCCATCAAAGCTGTGGGGATTTACACCTTGGAAATCTTTTATCCTATGAAGCCAAGTTGACAAATGACAACTCGATCTTGGAATGATTACATCAACCGTAAAAATATCAAAGAATACACTATTTTGGCTATATATGAAAACACTGAAAGATTTGGTTTAGTTATGTGGTTCTGAGTCTTCTGACAGTACTGTGGGGTAGAATGCATCGTTGCAGAGCTCAGAATACCCAAAAATGTTAGCTTAATGAAATGTAGAACTTGGTACTCAATGCAGATACTGTAACATTCTTACTATTTTTTCAGCAAAATGTTCTAACAGATATCAAATTCACAAATATTGCAACTTATTAAGAAATTGTACACATGTTTACAACAGGGAAACTGCACAAATAGTCATTTTGGTAAATTCCTGTTAAGAACACGCCTTACTAAAATGAACATTTAAATTAAACACAAATTATTAATACAGCCTAACCAGAAGAAAAGAAGTCCCACTCTCCAGCCCGTTGTGAAAAGAAAAAAAAAATCCACTTCCATCACCTTTTGAGTACAAAAATATTAAGTTACGATAAAGGATAATGTGTTTTCTATGTAAACATTTGCTGTTACACATGACAATGTTTGATTAATGGAAAGCATATATTATCTCAAAAACTGTTTGAACCCTCAACTTGCGGCATGTAGATTGCAGGCATATATTCGAAAACCTAGGCAGCAACCAGGACTAGTATGGATTTGCGTGAGATTATTCAATTATTCAAGTGCCATTTATATCCATTTCAAAGTCAAACTGCTTCCCTACCAAATCAAACGAATATTCTTTAAATTAAGTAATGAAGTGCTTCTATAATCATACAATTCCTTATTGAATCATATTTTTTATTATTTATACTGTATTATAATCTCTTTTTTCTAATGATTTTAAGCTCTGTGCTGTTCCAATTATTTTTAACGTAATGTACTAGTAAAATATTCAAGTCAAAACGAAAATGTACTAGTAAAACAAATAAGTCCTAATTAATGAAGTGTAACTACTACAATTCATATAAACAATGAAAGACAAACACAACTTTGAAGGTGTAAAAAAATTTAAAATAAACATATAATTAACAATATCAATTACCATGTTGACAAATTGATTATTGGGTTAGAATTATTTGTTAGAAATTCAATGATTTAACATAATGTGAAGTGAATAATCCCTTCATAAATAAAATTATATAACTAATGAGAAAATTAAATTTTATATAAATTTGTATGAATATGTTCATGTAACAATGTATAACTTCAAAAATAAATAGATATAATATTTATATATTTATCATTATAATGTTCATATAAGCAGAATGAGAGCGTTTGCCATCACGAACAACAAAAGCGCGTGGTGAGAAATGTTCACCAGTCTCTTGGAAAGCTCTCTCTTCAATTCTCTTCTCCTCTCGCTTACTGCCCGGTCGATCACAGAAAAAGAGCCACAAAAATCGAAAATTTTTTAGTTCCCCACCCACCGCTTTCTGGTGATCGATTCCCTCTCTCTCTCTCTTATCTTCGATCCAGGTAGTTCGTCTGCATAAATCAAAAACCCTAGTTTCGTTTTCCATGGAGAAGCTGTTAGATTAGACACAAAAATCCTAGGATTCTGGTCCCATTAATTTTTTTCTCGGAGCTAGGTTTCATGGGTATTTCACAAGTTTTTGTTATAAATTTATCTCTCCCCCTATGTTACTAGGCTTCGGTTCTAATTGAGGTAACATGTATATATCTCTGCGTTTCTTTCGCGAATTTCGTTGAAGGAGGAGTGGCTTTCAGGTGCTTGGTTTACGGCATTTTTCTCCGAAGAGGGATTTTGGGCGGATTCTGAATGATGGTTCTTGTTGATTGAGCTGGATCAGTGGGTGGAATTGCTTGTATATATAGGTTCTGAATTTTAGTAGTTTGAAATTTTTTGTACCAGGATTGTCATGAGTGATGGGTAGGCAGGGATTGGTCTTGCGCTTGCAGTAAAATAATTCTAGGCATTCACATGTGTACTTTACTGGCTCTGGTGTTGGAAGCAGCAGAGCATTCAGTATAATATAGTTCTCAGTCCCCTGGGGTCGCAGGAGTTGTTTTGGTTTTCGTGAGGGTGAGCTTGTGTTATTGAACCATTCAAGTGATAACTGGTGCCCTTTGCGGTTGATACTTTGGCATTATTCATCAATCATCAGCTATAGTCTGCAAAATTATTGGGTCAAGCACACAAAATGAGCTTAGAAAATGAAGATCAAAACTTGTTGGATCAGCCAACTAATCATGAATTGCAGAAGTAACCTCATTTTCTTCATTTTCTTTTTTTTTTTAATATTTGTCATCAAAATATGACACATATTTAACAATTATTTTCTGGTGGTGTTTCAGGAAGTTAAAAATCTCATACACACGAGAATTCTTACTATCGTTGAGTGAATTGGATATCTGCAAAGAGTTGCCCAGTGGTTTTGATCAATCACTTATAAGGTAAAATAAACTCTGTGGCATCATCTGTTTTTTCTTGGAATAATGAATGCATGGATGATGCATTTCACTTTTTTGTTGTCTTCCATCTTTTTCTTAATTGGTACTCTTCCATTATTGTGTTATGCCTTTGCTTTTGTTTCTGATTTATGCCGTTTTTTGAAAGCAGTGAATTTGAAGATGCTTCCCTAGATCGACAGAGAAGTACTGGTGGTTTGTCAACACATAATTTCAGACGATATGAGTATGGTTCATCCCCTCCCATTAGAGGGGATAATAATAGCTCTTTGCGGGGAATCCATGGAAAATGGGAAACTCGTTCTTCTGGACGATCTGAGAGAGACAGTGACTCTCAATCTGATTGGGATTCAGGTGTTTTAGATTTGATCTACAAGAATTCTCGTTTTCTTTTAAAGTTTTAATAAAAGAATCTATAACTTGCTTTATAAATTACAACCATTTGGACTGATATGGGATTCTTGTCTATATGTATGTCCTGTTGATGGATATTGAACTAGAAGTTGCTCTTAAGTGAAGCGTCACATTGATTTATTTCATTGTTCATGTCAATGTGCAGATTCTGGAAAACTTTTTGGCAACCAATCTCGTAGGTCTTGGCAAGGTCCTGAGCATGATGGACTTCTAGGCAGTGGCTCTTTTCCAAGACCCTCTGGGTATGCACCTGGGTTGTCTGCTATGAAATTTCAAGATAGTGGAAACTACCAGCTAAATCGGTCCAATGAACCTTGTCATCCTCCACGCCCCTATAAGGTTAGTTATGGCTGTTATATCTCAAACAGCTGTTTGCTGGCTAAATTTTAGTATTCATACCTTCAACCTCAACAAATCTCAAATATGATTTTTATTTGATATGATGAAGCTATGGAAACGATTGAAATCTTAAGTGATTTTATTAACTCAGATGGCTTGGACATTTCTTTGGCTTCTAATATTTTTCCAGGCACCGCACTCACGTAGGGATACTAATGACTCGTATAATGATGAGACATTTGGTTCTTTGGAGTGTACAAGTGAGGACAGGGTAGAAGAGGAAAGAAAGAGGAGAGGTAACTGCTCTTTTCTAGCAGATATTGTAGTAGAGGCAGTATTTGTTATCATTTTTATGGCTTTACAAAGTCCTGTATACTTCTGTACTTAGGACCATTGACAAATTCATGTCTAATAAATTCAAATTAATGGTTGACATCTTTCTTGCCAGCTTCTTTTGAGTTGATGAGAAGGGAACAGCAGAAGGCTTTCCAAGAAAAGCAGAAGTTGAACCCAGAGAAGAATAAAGGCCATTTTGACATAACTTCACTGCTAGACGACAATGAGAAAAGACTAGTTAATTGTAGCAATGAATCAGTAGAGCCTCCTGTGACTCTATCTGCTTTAAGCAATGATTCTGAGAAATCTTCTTCCCTTGTACACACTCCTTCAGCGGCAAGACCACTTGTACCCCCTGGTTTTGCAAGCACAACGTTGGAAAGAAATTTGGTGGTAAAAACATCAATTAACACTCATGCAACGGAGGTAGGTAGTTGAAAATTTTCCTTGTATCTTATTTGCCTCTGCTTTGTAGTTTAATTATTCTTAAATGCTGTCCCTTTTCAAATGTTGAGCTCAAATCTAAGTTGTTTGACGTATCAAATTATAATGCAACTTGGTTTTTCTTCTAAATTGCAATATTTGATATCGTCTTTTATGAAAGCTGGATATATCATTGTGGGGGGGAATTTCAGTTGTTACTATTCAGAGAGATGGTAGAAGTTGTATGTTTTTTATTTGATAATGAAGTCTTTAGTACATGATGTTTTGAGATGGAATCATCGTGAAAATTTTTGTAGTTTAGTTCTCCATTCTGCAGGCATAAAACTGTTTGAAATATCTGTCTGCAATTAGTATTCTGGAGGACTTTAGTGTTCCAAAGTGATGGTTTTTGAGTGTGGTTGTAATATTATGCCCTGAGTTCCTGAAGAGCAATCTTAGCCTTGTAAAGTTCAATGGTTTGCAAGCAAAGTGGTGGCTGGACACCAGTTTCTCCAATGTTGGAGTTTTTGACGGCACAACAGAGATTGATTTTGAGATGGTTATTTTGTTTTGAATGCTGGTTTCATGTCTAATATTGAGAAAAAACTTCAGGGGATGTCAGGGTTTTTATGGAGTAACCTCCAATTAAGGAAGAATGCATAGAATTAAGGAGAAGTTTTGTATTTGTGAACTGTAATTTGACTGATTATCACCAACAACATTGCACAAGAGAGAAGGGCAGGAGAGAGTGATATATTTTTTTGAAATCACCCTCTACTGAAATGTTTAATATCCAATTATCAAATTCCAGTGTCAACATTCAAATTTTGTAGAAGAGAAAAGTTAATATTTAAAGTCTCTACCTTAATTGGATTAGAACTTTGCTCCTTCTTTGCTTAAGGGATGCTGAAACATGATATGGAGGATATGGTAGTATTTCACTGCATTATTTCTTACATTTCAGATATGCTTCTCTCCATTAAGATGGAAAGCCCAGAAATTGAGGATTCAGTTTAAAATGAAAAGAAAAAGCTTAATTTCTTCCTGCATTTTTAATAAGTTGACCTTCAGAACCTTACAATTTTGCCATTTATTCAACATAGCATGTGACACCATATGGCCTCTTGTTCTTTTGCTTGCTAGATCACTTTAACCCTGATAATTGAAGTGTGCTTTAATATGTATCCTGAGATATATGCCGTTCGTCTGGGCTCTCTTTAATACATCTTTGATTCTTCTGGTGCTTATTTAGGTTGGACAACCTGAGCCTGGGGTTACCTTTGTATTCAATATAAATTCTGAAAATAAAGAAGGAAAATTATCAACCAAGCAAGCAGATAATGATCAACAGCATCATCAAGGTACGATTTTAAATGTTTCAATTAACAATGAGAAAGAAGATATTTTAAATTTATCATCATCTGTGGATATTCCAGACATTAATATTGGAATGGGTGATCAATTGAGGAAGAGATCTGCTCTTTCAGAAGCCTTGGAAGCATCAGACAATTGTGAATTTATTCAACTTCCGGCTGAAGTAAAAGGAAAGGAGGCCATAGGAGCTTTCAATCAGGACAATTCCAATTCTATCCTAGATAAACTTTTTGGCAATGCTCTGTCATTAAACAGTGGCAACTCAACTAGTGTTGTTGAGGTATTTGTGGAACTTCTTGGAATTTCCTATCATTAATGTCTAGAAAATCAGAAAATGTTTGCTGAATTTGTCAGTCAACAGTTCTGAAGTCTAAGGTTCCACTGTTTTTATTTTTTCTATCCTTTTTTGGTTTTATATTAATGCATTATCCTGATGCACAATGTATCAATTGACAGAATTGAGTTATAGACTGATCTTTGGATTTTCTCCAGGCCTCCACGCAGATAATTCATTTATTCCCGAGGAAGGGTTAGGTTTCTGAACAGTATTGAGAATATATAGTGCTGGTCTATTATGGCTTTTTGGATTGTAGGTTATGTGAGTGCCATTTGAACATGAAAGATGTTGTAACCAGGTGCACAAACAGAGAATAGAGAGAATAAAAATAGACAGAATTTAATGTGGTTCGACCTATAGCAAACTGTAGTCCTACATCCACGAGCAAGACAGAGAAAATTCACTATGATCAATGAAGATTACAAGGGGTAGCCGCTCAACACTCAAACCCTAATCCCAATACACCTGAGACCTCACTGTTACTAAGATTGATTACACTATACAACCTAAGTACTGGTTTTACAATATATATATATATATATATATATAGGCTTGTGTTCTCTTCGTCATCAACAATGAATCAACTCAACACTCCTGCCATTTTTACCTTTGAAGGGCATTAATGGGTACTACAAATTCCAAACCAAGTCCAGCCATTTCCTATGCTGGTTTTCTAATTGAAAGGAATATTCATTTTGTCTGCGAATTGTTATCTGCATTCAACTTTGTTGTTATGTTCTTGGGTTATGAACATTTGAGAAACCACAATTGGTAGATCTTTTTTGGAAAATGGATACTGTACCTAGATATATTGTGATTTGGATAAGTGTTCTATTTCCTGCTTTTGTCCTACAATGTTACTATGAATTTGACCATTTATGCTCTTACTCTGATGGCAGCTTGATCATAAAGCAGATGAGACACGGAGTCCACAGGCCTTCCAATCTTCTAAGTTTGCTCATTGGTTTGTTGAAGAAGGTAATTACAAAGATGCTTTAGTGCTTCAATGTTTGTATGCTTTTCAAGTTATACTTTGTGACTTGACAATAAATTATTTTGTTCATTATCCATTAACCATGCTGCAGAAAAGAAGCCGGTGGATGATTTCACACAGAGGCCAAATGACTTACTTTCACTGATTGTTGGTGAAAAAGGTGGGTTGCAGGTTTCTGATTTGGAGACAATCCAACACATTGCACCTGATTCTCCTTTCCAAAATGCTGAACCTGCAGACGAGCATGTGACATCAAATGTAGCACATACCACTGTTGATAACTCTGAGCAATTGTACAAGAGTAATAAAGCTGAGGTTGTACCAGCAGTTCTTACATGTGAAGATCTAGAACAATCAATTCTGTTACAAGTTAGTGAAAATGGTTCATCACTTCTGCAGCCTATGCAGGACAAAGATTTTGAAGCAAAGACTGAGCAGTCAAATTCTAATATTGATAATCATGCATCCCAACACCTCCTTTCTTTGTTACAGAAAGGAACCTGTCATCAAGATATGGAACCATCTTCTATTCTAGATGTGAATTTTATAGACAAGGTACGCAACACTGAAGGAGCCACTACTAGCAATGTACTTGATGATCCAGGAGAGGTAAATGCAGATGTTTCCAATTCATTGAAGACATTGACTCTGGAATCACTTTTTGGAACAGCTTTTATGAAGGAGCTGCAATCAGTTGTAGCTCCACTTTCTGTTCAAAAGGGTTCAGTTGGATGTGCAGGGGCTGATGTTTCAGAGTCTCTTCTGTCTCCTTTCCCTGCTTCAGACAATGGTCTTCCTCCTACAGGTGAACTAGCACTGAACAGGCATGGAAGCAGTGTCATGCCATCAGAAAAAACTCATCAACCCAAAGCAAATATATTTGAAGAGCACTGGTCAGATTATGGTGATCCTCAGGAAGATGTTTTATTCATCGCAACTTCGAAGTGAATTTTCCAAGGCTAGTGGTTTCAATGGGCCTAATGATGTTCACCTTCCTGAAGAAGATAGCTTGATTGCAGTTGGTGATCCTCTCCAAAACTTTTTATCTGCTGGCAATCCAGCAAAAACTGATTTGTCCCAAGACACACCAGTTGACATTGCTGGAAAACTGGCAGCCCTGAGTCCTGCATTTAGAGATGAACAGCCTATTATGGGAAACCAAGGTCTAGCATACCCTCGTGGTCCTTATGATATGAGGGAACTGGGTATTCCATATCAGAATCTTAATGTACAACGATCCTCTCCACAGTTTCATCGCTCTCAATTGAATAACATGGGTCCAACGTTCAATCAACTAGATTCTCATCCTCCTCATTTTAGTTCTTATTTGAAACACATGACTCCTGATGGCATGGTTCATCATGAATCTCCACCAAATCATCAATTTCCAGGAAATATGCATCTTCCTCCTTTCCATCAACCAAGTAGCAGTCTAACTGGGTTTGATCCTCCTGCTCATCATTCTTTGTTACAACAGATGCATGTGCAAGGGAATCTTTCTCCAACTCATTTATTACGAGGATTCCCAAGAGGTGCACCTCTGCCAGCTCATCTCAGCAATCCAATGACTGGTTTCATGCAGGAACCGAACCCAATGCAAAGCTTCCCATTTAGTGGTCACCAGCAATCTACTTTTGGTGGCCCTGGAATGCCACTACAAGGTAAAATGATAATTTATGTACTTTACTACTATGTTCATCTTTTGGCTGTTGTAGCTAACTTCAATGTGCAAAATATTTCAGCCCGTTCAGTTATTTGGATGATAATGAATTATGGATAGTTTTCCAATGATTAGGTTTGATGATAATTGACACGTACAATAGTTTTATATGAACAAACCATTGGCAGCTATTCAGTTAAAGTTTGTTGCACATGGTCTCAAATACCATAGGTTTAGTTCTATTTCATTTTCAATTTTTCATGCAATTCAGTTTTGGATGCTTCTGGAGTTCAATGAAAGTTCACAATTTTGATGGTTGTACTTGATGCTTGTTGCGTTGATTGATCTTAATTTTATAGATTGTAGCATTCTACTTTGAACAAAATGCTATTTTACTCTACTAGCCAAAGATCTCGTGGATTATGAGTGCGTCGTTAGTCATTTGTAAACCATGCTACCCCACTTTTATCATGTAATCATAGTGTACTATTGGTTGATGAATGTCTGGCTTACACTGTGTTTCATTGTCCTCGATGGCTAAGGTGTTATCAGAGCAAGTTCAATCACTCTTCCCCCGGCAATGGGTGTGTTAGTACACACATACATCCACTAACGCGTGCGTGCACACACTGCTCACATATGTGCACATACTCATGTACATTTGCACTTGCACATACACACTGGCCCACCGGATGAAGTGTGGTAGTCTTAACTGTGATTGCTTTGTTCTGGTTTACATATTTGCTTCTAGCTTGCAGTAACAATATTCAAGTTCATGTGATGTAAGTAATTTATTAAACTTATGTGAAAGATACCTTGCCTAATCTTATTACAGAATGTGTTTTTGCTTGTAGTTTCTTGTTTTGCTACTGCTTTAGGATCACCTAACTCAAATTTCAACTTCATTTCTTGCTCTATTTTCAATTCCTGATTTAAACTTTTTGGCTATTTTGTTAGCTTCTGATGTTGCTGGTGGAAGAAATCATCCAGAAAGCACTTCAGAGGCTTTTTGAGATGGAACTCAGGTCAAGAGCTAGACCTGGGTTTGGGTATAGATAGTGTATTATCATTGTTGATGTATATGCAACATTGTATTCATTTACTGTTGTGCTGATCTGCAACTCCTGCATGAAAGATTGGTTTAATATGATCCTTTTTCTTTGCTAAATTAGCTGGGCTTCTGTAATTAATGAATTCTCATTAATTGGCATTTTACTGGGATTTCAATTTGCGTCTTTTTATTAACAAAAAATCAGAGCAAGTGCTCCCCATTCCCCAAGATATGGGTTTGGAACTGACTCTATATGCAGGAGGAAAGTAATTTGAAGTTGGGGATAGTGGACATGGGATTGAAGCTGAAAGGAAAGTTGATAAAGAGAAAAATCTGTTGTGAGTGGTGGTTGACGTGCTCTGTGGCATAGAAGATACCAGTTCTGAGCCTTCACATTTTATCTTACTGTTTCAACATTGTAATGCTAAGTCCATACCCCATTCTTGCTGCAGTTCCACGATTATATTCCACCTTGTGTTGATGTTGCTAAAATATTTCAATCTTAGGTGCAATTTCCTTGACTATACTGTGATTTGGAATGAACAAGTCATGTGGGAAAGCATGATATAGAACTGATGATTGAACCAAATAGCTGTTCATTTCCAGAATGGTGAAAGCAGATTCCGACCTTTGTTTATGCCCCAAAATAGGTGTCTGATATTTTTACTTTGTAGTGTAGCGTGTGTACGCTTGAAGCAAAGCAATGATATCATGAAGTTACCTGATTCAAGAGGATGCAGAGATGGCATACCGTTGAATGGCATCCCGAGCCTCTAAATGCTACGAAGATTGTAAGAAAAAATGAGTAAAATGGGGAGAATCAGGAGGTGAGCCACAACATGGATGTGTGACTATTTTCTCAATGACTTGAGGGGATTGTTTGATAGATACCTTAGTTGCTAACATACTGAATTTTATGATGTCTGAATGTTTAGGATTCTAATATATAAAATGTTTAACACCAAAACAACAAAACTTGAAATATTTTAGAGGCGTTAACATGTGTGATGTTATTTCATATATTTAATTTGTATTAAATTATACTTTTTTAATTTTGTATATAATAAAAATTATTTATATAACAATTTATCATTATGTAATTAATGATTTTAGAATAACATAATAACAAGAAAAGTCGTATTGTCATTTGATAACAATAATAACAATATGATTTATTTAACAAGAATAAATTATTAATTTCTAAATTAATGAGAATAAAACTTGCAAGAATAAGTGAATAGTTATTTTTAAAAAAAAAATTAATGAGATGACTAAGGTTTTAAAGGGTATCATATGTCCGTCACACATAATTGTCATCTTAATATAATAGAGGGCATATGAGATTACTATAGTCAACTCGTTCTTATGTGCTGGAAAATGATATCTGTTTAGTCATTGTTTTATGTACATTTATAGGTTTTAAGTTTTTTTTAATTTAATTTTTATTTATTTATAGTGTAATTTTGTTGATGTAATATATAAAAAGTTTAACTTTTAAAGTAATTATTATGTCGATATATAATTGAAAGAATTGAAAAAAAAAACAAAACAAAGAAATGTTATTTTATTAAATTTACCAGAATTCGTCACAAATCAACAAAAAAGTTAAAATTTAAAATAATTACTGTAGATGCTTTATTGACACATTTTTACCAAACTGTACCTACAGAAACCAATGACTTTAAGGACATTTGGCGTGCAAAACCAAAACAAAAAAAAAATCAAAATTTAAAAAATTTACTTTATATGCTTGATTGATGCCTATATTTTTACTAAACTGCAGCATACAGAAACCAAGGACTTTTAATGACATTTGGCATGCAAAACCAACACGTGTATAATAGAGAGTTGACAGATTTTTTGGGTATTTAACTTGGAATGCAATAGTCTCCCATAATGTGAGAATTCCATTCCGGTCTAAAGGGGTGGGCATGTTGTTGGATTCCCACTTATTGGGATTCCTCAACATAATGCAAAACGACAACATTGTGTGGCCTTCATTAGATTGAACAATTATCAACCTCTCTTCTCTTTCTCTTTTCATTCTTTTTAATTTTTTCAATCTAAATACAACATAAAAGTTTTTTACATTGTGGTTGATGTGATAATAGCAATGATAATGGTGATAGTAACAGTGGAATTGATAATCAGGGTAATGGTTATGGCAAATATAGTGATACTGGCTATGGAGATGATACTAATGATTATGGTAGTGGTTACAGCAATAGCGGTGGTGATGACTTGGCAATAACAATTTTTTTAGTGGTGGCTGCCAAGGCAAAGGCAGTGGTTGTAGTGTTAACTTTATATTAGGTGTTTTGGACAATAAAAAGAACCTGAGATTCTTAAGAATCAAGAATTGTGACTTGTGAGTGACGTTTCAATACATTATTTTTTCCAATTGTGTACCTTCAAAAATAAAAAACTATAATAATTAGGAATTTCATCAGTTATTCTCAGGAATGCTTGAGAATGAAAAACTTTGAACAAGTTCAACTGGATTCATTGGTTTGGAACCAATTTTTAATATTTTATTTTTGAAGACTACCGATTAAAGGATTAATTTTTCTAATCTGATCGGTTTAGTTCAATTTTTATAACATTGATTTTTTTTTCCGTATTGGGTGCGGAATTGGGAATTTAAGTTTGATCAATCTATATTACAGAAGAATGGGTAACTATAAATTCGTTGGTTTGTAAAGTGTAAAGTACAGAACCAAAATCAATTTGACGTTTCCCAGTTACAAGGATGTTTTCTTTTTCCTCCGTCTTTTTGCCAATGCAATGGTTACAAAGGATTTGAGGGCAATAGGAAGGTCTTGCATATATAATTATGATTAGCCCAATCAAAGGATTCTCGGGGGAATGTTAACATGGTATCAGTTGCTGAGTTCCCGTCTACAATAATTCTCTGGGAAGTCATAAACCTTGTTCATAACTGCAAGTGGAGTAGCCTGAGCTTCTCCATCATTAGAAGAGGATTATGTTGAGACCAGCCGGCAAGACAAGTTTTATATTTTTAATACCAAGCAGATAAGGATTTTGAGAATTTTTCTTGGAAAAGGCATCCAAACTGTATAAAATAACATTGCCATAAATAGAGGCGGAACTAAAAATTAATTTGAGAGTGCATTCATCATATATTATTATTATTATTATTATATGTAAACAAAAAATTTTCATTGAATATGTGCCTAATATATAATGAGCAATATTTTCAACGTTAGTACCCGTCACTAATCACAATTTTCTTATGTGTTCGTCAATTCATATTTTTTTTACATTTATGTATAATAATATTAAATAAATAAATAAATAAATACACCCCTCATTTTTTTAATGAGATTAAATTGATAAAACTATTTTTTTAATTTAATTAATTTTTTACTATCATTTGATGTTTTTTATTTCAGTCGAAAAGCTTCCAAAAAAAAGGGCCAAAGCCAAAAAGCAAAAGCAAAAACTTAAAAAGAAGAATTCTCTAAATCCCATGTATCAAGAATTTAAATTGGAAGTATTTAAAGGTCATACCATTGAAATAAAACAAATGAAAAGTCTTGAGGAGTAGTGGAAAAAATTGAAAAGAATGAAATAAAAGAAAGAAAAAGTAAAAGAGAGAAGAGGAGAAATTAATAAGATTGTATAACGTGGGAGAAGTTATTAAGAGGAAGTTAGAGTAGAAAGGAGAAGTTAATAGTAGTTGAAAGTAAAATGTAGAATGTGTATCATAATTATTTACACTTTTACCTTTTTTTTCACAATATTATTGAGTGCAATGACATTTTTGGTTTAAAAAAGTGAAGATTAAAATAGACAATTTCCTTTATATATAATATAAATTATTATATGTAAACAAAATTTTTCATTGAATACATGCCTAATATATAATATGAGTAATATTTAATGTTTTGGTAATCAATCACTCAAGTCGAGTTTCAGTGTAAACCGAGCCAAGCCAATGAGAAGAAAAAAATTTTATATACTCAGTATTATATCTAACATGTATACAACATAATTATTCAAGTAATTAAATTAAATATAAAATATTATATAATAAAATTTAAATTAGATATCAACCGCAATATTTTCAGTATACTTTAGAAGTTTTCATGAAAAGATGGTTCATTGAATCCATGCGTGTTCCTACCATTTATGAGTTCAGCTAACCAAGATGGAGGACACACTGAAGAAAAACATCTCGTTCTTCTTTTTCTATTTTATTATCTTAGGCTTTCACTATTATCAGGAATTTTCACCACAATAAAAGTAATAGTTCGAGTGCATGAATTGGAAACAGAAAGTGTAACTTCACTGTTTTGTTCGTTTATATACAACGCAAACGGCACCTCCTAAGTCCTAACGAAATTCTTGTATATGCTAATTTCTAGAAAGAAGCTTCACAGCAAAACACGCACAAGCACTCAACAGACTGTACAGTATAGCCTCCAGAAGTGACCTGAACAGTACTCATCATCCTACATTCCAAGGACAACCATCTTCATAAGATATACACAAGGACATCTAGGATCCTAACCGCGCTTAAAACAAACAAAAATTCAATCCAGGTATGTATACGTATATACACATGCAAGCATCTGCAACCAGCAACTTCTGCTACCAAAACCTGTTTTCCTTTCTCCTCTTCACCCAGTCTATATGCATGCAAAAAATATCTTAAATCTCTCTTCAGGAGAAACCACTGGTAACACCCTAAGCAGATAGAACAGCACTCTGAGATTTATCAGCGAGGGATTTACAGCAGAGATTACCAGACTTTACCTTCTCGGAGTCAGGATCATATGATGAAATCAACCTCTTCTGCATTAATTTCAAAGGTTTGTCAGAAAGAGAATCATTCGGTAGACTATGATGCAGTCCATATTATGAAAAGTAAAATGAAAATAAAATGATGCCGGATTTTGTCCAACAGAATGATAGGACAACACTTGTAGCAAGAGAGGAAGGAGCATACATACGCTAAATTTGAAAATAGATCCATCTTTTATCAGAATATGAAAAGAAGGCAGTTGAAGAACTATACAAGCTCTTCAAATTAATTACACGTAAAATAACTCATCCACCACTTAGTTCCCTGCCTGGCTACCTTTCTTATGCTTTTGCATGTGAAAATAGTCATCTCCAATGGATTCTGAACATCATTTTTGGGGGGGTTGATTTTGTATATCAGATTGTTGGATCAGATATAATATACAACTACAGAAATAAGAATTAAAAGAGCCAACTTTATCACTGACATCTTTAAATAATGGTGCAATGCAAACACTAAATTATAGGCAAGTACATCGGAACAGCAAGAATTTTGAAACAATATAATTGAACAACTTATTGCATTGTAGAGTATTCCAAAATAAAAATTGAAAAGAAGAGTATTCAGAATCAGAAATCTCATTCTGTGCAGAAATCCAAGTTCAATTTGGTATCAACCACACTAGCAAACTGAAGTGCGACATTGGAGCCAAAATTCTATGGTCCCAGCCTAGACCTTAAACTTTGGGAAGTTTCCAGCAATAAAATAACAAGATAGCAAAATCATTGCGTTTGCTTGCTTTAAAATAATCCAGACAGTTGAAAGCAAGTTAATATCATCTCATAACTTTTGTCATATTATATAATAAAAGCAATAGCAGATTAAAAAATGACAAAGGCATCTAAATAAATTCATGGGTGTAGTAATTATGTCTATTGAAGAAATAATAAGGCAAAAGGTGCCATCTATTGGGAACAAAACTTACATGATCCTCAAATTCGGGACTCATTAAATTGATGGAGAGATTTCTCATCAATAACAATACCTGCAAAACAGGAACGTGTAAATTGCTCAGGTGGACAGTCTATTAGCTTGAACCATAAACATTATACTTCCCTTTCAAACCTTGGACCTCCCCACTTCAAAGAAAAAGAATGAAGGACTTGAGATTAATTACCGTTTCCACATTAATTGGGTCCATCTGTTTGAGTCTCTGTAGGTGATTAGTTGCATTGAGATCAAATACACTGCCAATGAAGTTGTAGACTTGTGCAAAATCTGGCATTACTGCATAGAGCAGGTTAACTTGTCAACAAGAGCATGGCAAGAATCATGAACATACTAGTAAAACAGATGCTTAACAAAGGCATCTTGCATGCCACAGCATAATGAACTTAATATTAATTCTATTCATAAGCAATACTATTCATACACATGAGAGGATGCATGAGTTGAAGAATGATTTAAATGAATAGAACAAACTACTACAGTATCAATGTCAGGATAATTGATCTGACATATTTGTATGTGCTACTCAGTCTGACCAGACAGTAAATTCAGAACAAAGCACCAATTCTACTCTTCATTTTATAAGGTCCAGATATGTTGTATTACACACTTCTTGCCCAGCACTTCTTATTTCTTGAAGCCCCAACAACACATCAAAATGCATATGTTGAACTAAGGGCTATGTCTCAACTCCTGAGTAGTCAACCGTAGACCAGCTCTTACTTAAGTATTTCATTTTATGTGAGCAGCGGCACTGGTTTGCAAGTGATATAGCTTTTCTGTTTCTCCTGCTGCCCCTCTTAACATGATTTTAAGTAAACAAATGGGAACTTAAAAATGGAAAATGTTATCTTAACATGATTTTTACTTCCTTGAACTGAAAGTTTCAAGGAACACCATGACATTCCTTATTCATGTTTCCTATAAACTCTTTTAAAACTGATTTAAAAACTCGTAGCTCAACATTAATTTTTCTTCCTGATCTTAGCAACATTTATTTGAACTCTGTAACGTCTTTGGCTTATATTTTGGGCCATTCAGATTTCATCCTCAAGCTCAGTCCAACGTGTAACTACACTTTTGTAGCACTAGGTGCAGCTTACACTGCATCCAATTATGCAGAACTTCACAATGAAAATAAGTAATTCAAGTTCCCCCTTCCCGCCCCCCTTGCTAGCTTTATCAAACCGTTGGATTTGTTGAGCAAGGTTGGGAGTTCAAAGTCAGGGCAATTTCTTTGGCCAAGCATGGCTGGAATTCTGCATGGGTATTTTAGATTTTAGTGAAATAAGCCTAGTCTAACCGATGAAACCTTATACAGGAATTCCTTCTTTCAATTGTTTCCCCAATATCCTAATGGAATGAAAGCTGTTTTTACTTGGTAATGCCTATAGAGAACTTCTGCAATTACACACAACAAATAAAACAATGGAGACAATGCAAAAACCAAATTCAGCTTGGAAACATAGTCTTGATACGATGGAACTATGATTTTCAGGACTTATTTTTCTTGTTTTAATTGAATCAAAACCCAAGAAGCACCCTGCTATTAGAAACTATATTCTTGAGGTTTTGTCATAAGATCCAATTAAAGATCTTGTGATTATGCCATTATATCAATTTAAAGCTGAATCTAGTTCAAATTAGAGATAAATAAGCATTCCAACCTTTAATTGGCTTGCCCTGGTCTCCTTGATCCAGCCCTCTGCTACTTGGCCAAGCCCTAGGAGTGCTCTCATTACTACTGCTATGGCAACAATTAGGAGGAACTGCTTGTCCAGGCAATCCCATGTCATCTAACAAACAAACAAAAAAATTTCTGAGTTAGCAGAACGTTCCACATATCTAATTTAAAAATTATAAAACAAGCATTATTGGGTTCAGAATGAACAAAACCTGTAGTCACTTGTGGCACATTGACTGGTGGTATAGCACTATAACTCCAGGATGACAAAGGCACACTAGTAACTGGAGTTCCAAGCACTGATGATGAATCTGGGCTACAAATGTATGCAGGTTCAGGGAAAGCAGACGAAGATTGCAATGGCCCCAGGACTTGGGATACCGTAGGAACTGATGAATGAAAAATATAAAAACCAGCATTATTCAAAAATCAATACAACAAACTAAAGCCATGGATACATGAAAAGATGTTGGCTATACTAACCATTTTTTGGAGCTTTTTGTGGGTATGGGTGAGCAGCTTTTCTCTTTGGCCGAGGGGGAGGTACATGTTCACTTGTTCCATTCTTCTGAACTTTCAGAAAATACTTCTGTGCATGACTTCGTATCTTTCAAAAAGAGAAGGAGAAGCAAAATATAAATTCTACAGTTTTGCATAGAAGGATGAAGAATGAAAAGTCTGAGAACCATACAAGAAATGTTTAGAAATGTATCATGTCTACAACTTGTTTATATTGCCCTCACAGCAGACTAATAAAAGGTTCATTATATAATCCAAGATGACTTATTGACTTCATGCCCTTTCTTTTCTACTTAATTAACCATGCAAGAAAAGTGACAAACTCCAATTTCATGTTCTTAATCCCATCAACAACCCCTAGGTTTTTGGAGAAAAACACAGGAAGAATAAATTACACTTCACTACAAAGCAACTCATACAAAAATATGTAATTATTGGTTTGATGAAACAAAAACTTAATTTGGTTTGCTAATAAATGTCGATACAAAAAGAACAAAGAGCTATAAGTAGAAATAACTCTAATCATCACATGTAAGTGTAACTCTGGTCTGGGGTTTCAATTGTCAGTCTTTTGGTAACCATGATGTCACCTTCACTCATTTCATGAAACCTTTAATCAGACAAGTTTTAAGCTCATCTTCAAGCCTGTTATTCTGTTATGACACTGAATAAATTTCAACAAATACCCAATATGGAATTCAAAATTCATATGAAAATTTTCTTATTGTCATTTTTCACTGTTTTAAAACAAATCAAAAGTATCTAACATACACTAGTAACTTGTTCTCTGTTTCCCTTTGACATTTATAGTAATTACCTGGATAACTGTTTTTGAACCGACAAATGCTTCGATCTTCTTCCAGTCACGGTCGAATCTGAAATCAGTCAGGAGAAAAACACAGAAGAAAATAAGCAAAAATAAATGAATAAATTAGATACAACCATTATTGTAAAAGACCCTGGTTTTGGCAAGCAATCAACAGAAAAAAAAAATACACTCTTTTTCTGTTTTGGGTGCATAGGTGATATTATCCAGAAAGCATGGTTTTGCATTTCATGGTGACCATGTAAGCTCATGCCAACCCTGGGCTTGGCCTAAACTCATATCACTGACCTTGTTTATTTCTAATACTTTTCACGGGATGATGGATTCTGTAACTATGGAGTTGCTAAATGCTAATTCCTTTAATTCTTAATTATTACAGAATCTGCAAGCTATAAAAGATAATGTAGAATGCAGATGAAATAAGGTTCACTGCTTAAAAAGTCCTTAATTTTAACAGAAAACATAACAGCTTGAAGCACAATTGGATAAGGTGTTTCCCACAACTCATCAACTCCATTAATATATCCCCAAAATCCAGAATTATGGTCAATAAAATTGTGTTTAACAATCCATCTACTTCCCTCTAAAAAACATTCCCGTACAACATCTGCACTCTGCAGTGTGTTCTAGAAGTGGAACTGTGAAAGTTGCAGCCTTAAGACTGGCGTATTAAATTCAACCAGTGCCACTTGTTTCACGAGGGATTTTCCACAATTTTATGATTTGTTTAGACTGTTGACTACTGAGGGACCATCAGCAAAAATATCTCTGATAAGTTGCTATTGTTGAAAAGTTTAAACAAAACATGTTTTAACGAAACCATAAGCATGTGGTTAAAAAAAAAAAAAAGTGATAGCTTAAAACAGATTACTTTCGTCTTTGATATATATGGATGCTGCTCTTCCAATACTTCAGTTACTCAGGTAAAATTGCAATATTAGCACATACAAAATCTTAAAAGAGCAACTGAGGATTAAGGGGGATTGCTTCTCACTGTTATATTTATAACCCCACACTGGAATTCAAATAATTTAAAATTATTCACACTACCAGAGTTAAACTTGACTAACCTAAGTTAATCTTACAGTTAATTGAAATCAGAAAGAAAGCAGGATGCTCTCATCTTACAAGAGTTCCGTTTTCAACCCTAATCTTACTTAAAACTCAAAATCCAAAGCTTTGGAATAAAATCCCAGTACTCAAACTATATCAAAAAAATGAGGAAAAAAAAAAAGAAAAAGGTAATGAATTTTGAGAGCCCCCATTTGAAAAACGAATCTAAAACATAATCCAAAAGGGTTTACAGTTTACACTAAAGTCACCTACTCTTTACTTGACTGGTTAAGTATCCCAATCACGAGCGAGCGACGAATCACGGTTAATAATCGAGAAACTGGGAGAAGCAAAGAAAGCAATCACCAATTCCAATCCTTGCATTATTCAGAATCCAAAATTCAGCCAAACAGTCCTTTAATTCATAACAGCAAGAACAAGCAGAAATTTCAATACCACGAATTGCTGATAAAAAACAGAGGGAAACAAAGACTTACAATTGGAGAGCTTCGAGAAACTTGTCGTGTTCCTGCTCCGTCCAGCTCTCCCTGGACTTGGTAATCGTATAAGGCTTTCGGATCTTCTTATTGGGATCGTCCCCGTACGGCGCCGCGTTGGCGGTGGCGGTGGCGGTAGCGGTGGTCGACAAGGCGGCGGCAGGAGCAGCCGGCGCTGGCGGGGGCAAAGAATTGACGCCGGGAAGAACCATATTGACGGGATCGAAGAAGTAGAAGCCTTGAGCTGGGTTTGGATTCACGGACACCATAAGACCCACAATTCCTAGTATCACAACCAAAACTGGAACCTTTGTTCGCTGTTTCGTTTCGCGTGAGTTTCGTTTTTGCTTTTCCTACAACCCCTGTTGCTGTTGCTGTTGCTGTTCTTGTCTTTGTTTCGTTGCTCACAATTTCAGTTTCGCTCTTCCGAGCTGCCAACTTAAACCCCACCTTTTTCATAGATGGTAAGAAAGTAAAATGACGACGTTGTCCCTACACGTGGCAATGGCCTGGTTTTTTTCTTCTTTAATGAGAATAAAGATGTTAAAAATGAGAATTAAAAAGTAAAGATAAATTATCAAAGTTTTGCAATATCTTCCAAAATTTATTTTTAATAATTTTTTCAATATTTAATAAAATATATATTAAATTAAGTAAAAAATAAAATATTTAATATTTTAAAAATATAAAAAGTATTTAAAATGTGTTTTATTTAATAATTAAAAAAATTATTAAAAATAAATTAAAAAGATATAGAATTATTCAAATTATAATTACAACTGTAGCCCAAAAAAAAAAACATAGGAAAAAGAAAACAACAGAGTTGTTACTTCAAAGATCCTAAGTTGACTTTTATCTATATGAAAATGATGTCATACCCATTAGTCATTACTTAACATAAAGTGATGAGAGGGGTAAAATATTAGAAATTGTGGCAATGATTGAAACTTAGGGGAAAATGCAAGGGCCAAATAGCACCATTAGCAAGCTTTTTGAAGGATTAACTTGGTCTCTATCATTTCACCCAAAAAAGAAAATTGGTTTTTATCAACTTTTAGCTTAAAAAATAACTCAATCTATGTCAGTAAGAAAAAGAAAATAGTCTATGTTGCATTCAATATATGTTTCTTGATTAAGTTACCATGAATTAAACAACGCCCTATTGAAAATGCAAAGTTATGTCTTTCGAGAGTGGAAGGTTTGATTGGCTTGGGAGGTTGCAAAAGGCAAGGAAGTCTATTGAAATTTGTATAAGTAGGCACCGTTGGAAATGTGGGTGTAATGAAGGTAATAGACAATGGGATGATAGCAGAAACTAATATTAAAACAAACTGCGAGTGGTGATACGCCAAATGGAGATAGAGAACGAGCCGTGTTTACTGTGTTGAGGGAGGAAGTGAGTGAGAAATAAAATTACGTGCAAGCCCCTACCTGTACCTAGGAGCTGCCGAGGTTGAAACTTCTAGTTTGGTCCAGATATTCACGAAGCCCGTAGAGATTGATATTATCCTTTCCTGTCGTCAATTTTAAATTGGCTTACTCTCACCTATTTTTTATATTATTTAATTATAAATTAATACATAATTTAACGATAATAATAATTGTTTAATAAATCAAAATTTTTAAATTATAAATTTATAAAAAAAATTATATTATTATTCTATCATAAATTATTAAATCATTAAAAACTTTAATTAAGATAATATTGTAAAAAATTAATTATTTAATTTTTATTCATAAGTTGTGTAAAAATTTTTTATCTTGTCATTTAATTATATATTATTTAATATTTAATTTTTTAAGTAATTATTTAAATTAAATTTTTTAAAAATAATTTAACATTTTATTATTAAATAATTATAAAACTTTTTACATTATTAATAAATTAAAATTAAATTCAAAAGTTAAATATTTAATAGTATGTAATTAAATAATAATATAAAATTTTTTTATTCTAATTATAACATATGAATAAATTATAATATAAAAAATTATATACTAATAATACATCAAAATTAAACTCATTTTCAGTCACTAAGAATGGACTAATTGTGAAAGATTTAGATAATATATAAGAGTTTTAAGAGCCCTACTGTATATCGCGAGAGAATTCTTCGAAAAAAATTTACGAATGACTAGTATAGTTGAATGTGAAAAGAAAATGATTTTCAAAGATACTGCATAAAGAATCATTGGGGAGTTTGGAATGAAACAGCAACATTATTTTACTTCGTATACTGTTTTATGAATTTCTTTTTGTGAAGATGATGATTTCCCTAAGTTTAAACATCGGTACTATCGATATATCAAAAAAATTAAACTCATCTTTTAAATTTCACAATTAACATTATATTCCCTTTGATATTTTTATTTATTTTAAGTATAAAAATAGTACAAACGAATGATTAAGAGTTTTCAATAGTTTATAGGAATTTCTTTGAGTTGACACGTAACATTTTTTTTTTTTTTCAGTTTGAGAGGTGGGAGTGTGAGTTCATCTTCATTTGGGATCGAACCCACATATAATTCCTCAAGGCTTTATGTCTTTGTCAGTTTATCCACGAGCCTGACTATAGTTGACACGTAACTGTTGAACAACTTCACTAACCAATAGTGTATGGGACCTCAACGGATTAAGGCTTGGGCAAAGGCACATGAACATGATACTTTGATCCAAAGGCCCTCTCAATAGTCAGATCAATCACGAGGTAACAACTTAGGACATTGAATGGCCCACAAACATTGAATTCCACAACCACTAGTACATGCTTTCCAATTACGCCTCTCCCTGGGTACATTCCTAGGGATCAAGCAACCTCTCATAAATGTGGACATCTAAACTTCCTATGCTTTAGATCTGTCGGAGCATATAATAAGGTTTATAATGAATTTGACAAGAGAAAAAAAATATAAACTGAGAATAATTTAACTCACACACAAATATCTCTCTCTGTGAGGAGTGAGGACTACTCTAAATTTTGTTAATAAATATATGTTACACAATAATTTTTTTATATAAACAAAATGTTAATTTTTATTTTTATAAAGACAAATTTATAGTGTTTAGAAGAGATTCGCATTGTAGTAGATAATCATAAATGAACTTGTTACTCAGCAGTACTTGTACCCAAAAATAAAAATAAGTTGTTTTAAACTTCTACAAGTGTACAAATTTTAAGACCTGATAATTAAACTTTTAGTATTTATGTTCTTAACTTTTCAATTAATGCAATTAGATCTCCCTCTTGATTTGATTGCTAACATGACCCAGTTTCAAGCTTTCAATTACATTAATATTATAGCTATTAAAACTAGGGAGACCAAAATCAAATTTAATGAAACTATAGGAATAAAAATGTAACTAAACCTAATTTTAGTTACACACTCATTTCTTAGTTATCGTTCTTGGTAGCTTAAAAGTTAGAATGAATAATAGCGCCATTACGGGGCAAAGTAGAGTGGAGCAAGATAAGAGAGGACAAATGAATAGATTAGACAAATTTTAAATTAGATCATTAATAGATGAATAAAAAATAAATTAATAATATATTTATAATTCATTAAAAATTATTTAAATCATCTAAGTTATTCATAATTAAATTTAATAAATAAATATTTAATTTATCTATTAATTTATTTTAATATATAAATATTCAATCTATCAATTCTCAACTAAATATATTTAATTAACAAAAAAATAAAAAAAACTAGATGTTTAAATACCCATTTTATTCTCTAATATATATTTTGATTGATCCATTAACTATTTATTATCTACAAATAATCTAATTTAGTTTATTAAATATATTATTATCATTTGATGAATTGAATTAAATTTAAGTATGTATAAATTATATGAATCATGAATTAATGAATGCATGATCGAAAGAAAAGTCATCACTCAACTTGAATCTCATGAAATTTCTTCCATAAATGATTAAAAAAGAAAGGACGTCTGTTCTTAGAAACAAAGAATGTTCTGGTCTAAGCTATAGAACACAGACCTGAAATCACTCATCCTTATCAAGTAATAGTAATACAGACCTGAAATCACTCTACAGAGAATAAGAACAAATTTGTCTTACTCAAGCCAACGAGTAACTCCATCTTCACCTACCGTTGCCAAAATCTCAATGCGTATATCCAAAACAGCCTACGAATAGGAGGAAAAGCAGAGGTAAACTAAATCAGTTTCCACTTTCCAGAATTTTTATAAACCAAATTATCCACTTATATAGGCATATTATCAGGGAGATGGCCTGCTCCACTTATACAAGCATCAAATGTCAAGGACACACGACTTCAGCTCATGGGACAATTCAGGTTTTCCACACAATTTAACTAATGAAACATCAAGACCAGAACTAGAAAACATGCAATTGCATAAAATGCCCCAAACCCCCAAAAGGTTAATTTACAATGTGAATTCCTCATGTCAATCAAAGATCAAGATGACGAAAAAGAATCAAGAAACAGAAGGAGCTATTGAAAGTCATCTTCTAGATCTCACACCTTTTCCCGATAATCTGAGAATGGGTTTGGGGGAAATAATCAAGAAATATGGCTGTAAAACACTAAAACCCATCTAGAAAAGCCTAAACACCATATGTAGCCACCTAATATGTCGCAAGTCATTATCAAACGGCTGCCTAACCATTTGAATCTCATGAAGATGTGTTATATACGGAACAGAACAGAAATACTTAAAGATAACATAGAGAACTTACCGTTGGATTCCTACAGTTGACCAGCCTACACTCCTGTAAGGAACCTTCTAGCGTCCAATTCTCCCAAACATCAAAACTATGACTAGCAAATACAAATTCCATTCTTCTATTGATCTGCAAAATCAAATGGACCTTCAGAACCAAATTAAAGGCATCAATTGTCTCAGGAATGTAATATAAATTATAGATAGGGAGCCGTATATTCAAGTCTTGAGCTTTCATCTGAAATAAACCAATCAAAAGCAGAAATAAAGCATACAAAAGAATCAGCAAGTTAATAATGATTTAAAGTCTAAGAAAAATCTATGATCAAATTGAGAAATTCTTAGCATTATAATGTAATTACCTGCAGTAACTTTCCACCAGCAGCAAGAGATCGCAAACCAATTGCGTCCTGAAGCAAACACATTGATATTCTAATATCAGCTAGTTGGCATCAATCTTAAAAGTTAATTACCTTATACAACTCTAAATTACTATTTGAAATGTATGCTGGAATCTAATCTAAGCTCCTTGGATAAGAGAAAAGTTCCATTAAAACAAACCTTGCTTCTGAAGATGATGAGGAACTGTGCAGCAGGGTCTCTTTTTGTCACATTTGACATGGAATCCAGGAACCAACCTCCACCTTTAATTCTTTGCCTTGAGACATGGAGTGTAGGGCGGTCTCTTGCATATAGAGCTATAACATATCCATCTCTCAAAAGCTCACTACAGTTCCCACTAAGCCTCATGCTTGACTTTAGTACTTGATTGGTAGTTGGTCCTTGCATAGACTCTATTGGTGTTTTTCTACTTCTTGAGTTTTCAGGGGAAGCACACCGAGAGCTGGAGCTTAAAGCTTGGTCACTGCCACTCATAGCAGTACCATCTCCTCTCTGAGATGTACTTTCATTCTCCAGTGCAGAAGGATCTTCTGCTTTTTGTTGGGACTTTTGGCGCGTATGCCTTTTTTTGGCCTTTTTACCTGACCTGCTGCGTCTTCCTTCAGACCTGGTGGAGGCACTCTGAGTCAAACTCGAAGCCTGATGCTGGGAGGAAGACTCTTTCACTTGAGTAGCTCCTTTCTTTTGGGGGCTTTCAGGGCTTATGTGAATATCATCTGTTTGCTTTCTAACACAGATCTGCAGAGAATTTTCTGTGTCTTGTTGATTGGATTGTTCATATTCGTCACCTACTTCACTCTCTTCTTCTTCCTCGTCAGACATAGCATTCCTTGGAATAATTCCATCAAAGAAGAACGTCTGCAATATAGAGATAGCTTTCTCCCTTATCTCCATCCAAACTTCTTCACTATAATCTGCACTTCGTGGAAGTATCAACACATTAGGCATCTCCTTAACCTGAAGCCGACATACAGTAAAATAAATTAAAATAATCCGTTTATCCAACTTTCATTGTTGTAACTAATAAATATATGGTTACAAGTAGCAAAGATAACAGCAAGCCCAATTAAGTTGACCAACTTCTGCAAACCTATGTCTATTTATTTTCAAAATGCAGTTTTACCCATTCTGTTCTTGCTCTGATAAACAATTCATCCACCATGTGGTGTGGTTTACTATAAGGAGTCTGAGGGCATGTGAATTTCACACAAATACATGGATGCATAGACAAAAAATGCACATGCACATAAGGGAATGCTGTTGGATGGCCGCCACCCATTTTGAAAAAAAAATAGTTGTTAGCAATCCTAGAGGATAGTTTTGTTATTCTTAATGAAAATCAAACTTTATACCACTAAAACATTCTAATATGCAAAGAAGGGAACAATAACTCAAGTGAAAATCATGCAAAATTTCTACTAGTAGTCAGAGTGGGAGTGAAAATCAGTCAGTAGTTTAAATGTTTATGGATGCCCATATCATACCTTGCAAATTAAAGAATTCAAAACCTAAGTTACCATACCCATGCTTCCATCCATTGGGGCCCTTCTGCACCATCCAAAGCACATCCTGCCAATGTTCCATCAATCAAGAGCTGCTTTACAGCACAATCGTCCACAAGCTGACTGCTACCCGTATTTACAATAAAAGCTCCTGTGAAAACATTAGACACATTATAAATCCATTGAGACAATATAGACCATAATAACTGATAGATGCAAAGAAAGACCTCCGAAATATAAATATGTAATACCAGGCTTCACATGTTGAAGACATTCAGCATTAATAATCTGGATTGTTTCATTTGTTAGAGCACAATGAAGTGATATAAGGTCGCTTGCAGCAAGTAAATCATTCAGAGTATCCATTCTTCGTGCTGCAGAAGGGAAGTTTACTTTTCCTTTTCCCTGCAAGTGTGAGGTTTAGGACAAAATTAGCCCAAGTTGAAGACTAGAGAAAGAGGAGTTCCAAGCAATGAATAATTTACAAATGTAGGAACCAAGCTATAAGTTCTTACTGAAAACAAGTCGATAAAGCTCAAACTAACTTTCAATTCAAAGCTAGATTCAACAAGCCCCTCCAGCCAAAACAAAAAAAATTCTAAAAGCAAGTACTAACTTTGGACTAATCATTCCATGATTGTACGTGCAGATGCACATGTATGTTGGGTCAACAGAAACCTTAAGGCACAGGTAAACCAAACCGAAGACAGTGTTTTCCAATCATTGAAGTAATAAGAAGACTCGATCAGTCTAAAAATGTCGGACCCGTAACTCCTCAATGTTAAGGAAAAACATACAAACACACATTTCAGACCAGACAGCAGACCGAGCTGTGCAAAAGTCAAGCTCCATGTCAGAACAGAGTATCTCATTCTAGTTTCTCACTGAACTACCCAAAAAGGATTTATACCACCTAATCATCAAGTTTTACAATTGACCTGCTAATCATGAAATTCAACCTGGGAAAATACTAATTAGCATTTCAAATTTGAACAAGAAATAAGACATCAATCTCTCCTTTTACAGTAACGATCAACCCAGTAATAGAAGAAGAAGAAGATACCTGGTGAAGATCGAAATAAAGCACGCTCATTTTGAAGGCCAAGCTCCGAGTGGCCAAAGACCTAGCCGAAGCAGATCTACCAACGATCCCCAACACCAGGCCCCGGCAGCGTCTCATTCCACGGCACAGCGGCTGCACCGAGCCAAGCCAGCCGGAAGCCGAGAGGGAGTGGCGAGAGAGGAGGTGAGTCCGGCGCAGCAGGCCGAGGAAGAGCGCCATGACCGTGTCGGCGATCTCCTCGGCGCGGGAGGTGTCAACATGGACAAGCCGTAGGCCAAGGTCACCGGCTAAAGCGGAGTCGACGGAGCGGTCAGCTGAGCCGAGACAGAGGATGAGCTGGTAGGGCCGAAGGCGACGCTGGGCGGCTCGTGGGAGGAAAGCGAGGGAATGAAGGAGCACGGCGGAAGCGGCCTCGATCTTGCCGTCGGCTAACCGGCTGAGCGGGACATACTCGACGGTGGCAACGCCGGCAAGGGAATCGAGCTCCAAGGCGCAATCTTCGATGCAGTTGAGGGTGACGACCAGAGGGAGAGGCGTAGGATCGTTACGGTGAGGCATTGCCGCAGAGGATATGAGGTTATCGTCGTCGTCGTCGTCGTCGTCGTTGATGGTTCTCTTACGCTGCTATAGCATAGCGCCTTCTGAGTTCTACTGCTTCTTACTGCTCACTAATCAGGGTTAATGTAATAGCATCTTTTGAAATAACTTAATTATAGAAAAAAAATATGTAATAGCATCTTTTGAAATAACTTAATTATAGAAAAAAAAAATTTTTTTTCAAAAACTTCCAAGTATATTAGTAATTACAAGTTTAAAATTATATTTTTGGCCTGTTTCAACAATATTATGAACTAGTTATAAGTTTGCTTTTAAGAAAAACAGATATCTTTTACACTACATATTCTTTGTTCAAAAATTTTTGAAATACAGAATAAATTAATCCAAAAAACTAAACATATGCAACTTAAGATTATTGAATCAAATTAAAAATAAAAGGCATTAAAATGGGCTGATAGTTGTGGAGAAAAAAAATTCATTTACTTGGGAACAGATAATATATATAGTTACCAAAATTTGTATAAAATGACAAAATATCCACAAGACAGTAAATCTCAGTACATGTTCACACTTGACACTAGAAACCTCACGAAAGCCTATGCTTGCCGGTCATTGAACACAGGTTTTTGCTGGCATACGCACACCATATCCTCAAACCTGTGCTATTTTATTGTTGTCCGAGATAGAATTTACATCAAATGCAAATTTGCTTATATCCTACAACGCATGGAAGATTAATATAATCTCTCTACATTTATCCAAGGAAAGCTACAAAACAAAATGACGCTCAGCCTCCACTCATCTACAAAACTTGGGCTTCAAGCATCCATGTTATTGGGTTTTGGGTTCCTTAACTCCTCGTCCAAGAACGTCAAACTCCTGGTGATCGAACTCCAACACTTTTCTTGTGCTTCCCCATCAAACTAGAGCAAAACATTCTTTGATTACCATTTAGAAAAATCTCCTCCTAAAATTCCTGGTTGTCGCTTGATATGAACGCATGAGCAGTCCAACACCGATTCCAATCCCCAGGCACATCCCAAGGCCAATCCCAACACCAACCCTAACACCAGCATTGAACCATGTAAGTTGTCCGTCCTCACCAGGATACATGTCTGGAGGGTAGAAACCATGCCCCGTCTTCCCATCAGGCTCATAATCATCAACTTCCGACTCTGTGATCTGCACAAAAGGGATATCATCAATGTAAAACAATTGTAATTTCAAAAATCCAAAGGTTCAGGTTAGACATTGAAGCTAGACCTCTCCTACCCATGTCTTGACAACAGTATCAAAAACATCAATGCATTTAGCAACCAATAAAAATTAGAAAATCAAATTCTTTTTAATGGGTATAAAGATTACTATATAATTGCATACGGCATGTCAGATCCTTGCCCTTCAAATTAAAAGCATGAGGAATAACTGAAAGAAGGGCTATTATTTGCTATCTTCAACCAAAATGCTTCAAGTATTAATCAGAATAGAAGATAGGAACCAGTTTGTCAGACAATACTTGGCATGAAATCTATATGATGGAGTTTATCAGCAACAGATAACTTTCGTCACCTATCAGCATGATACCTAACCAGGAACTAATAGTACCTCATTAAACTAGCGGGGTACCTAGTTCCCAAACTAAGTAATAATGCTAAACGCACCATGCATCCTAATGGGGTTCATTCAAAATCTAGCAATACAACCAGGAAGATCTAATTATGATACAATAAATAATCAAACTTTTGTATGGAGATAGAGCTATCAAACTATGCCTCTTTTTAAAAACCATCTGAATGTTATCTCGTTCTATGCAGCTTATTGAAAATGGAAAATAAATTCTTCTTTCTTTAACGATAAGGCAGCCAAACAGCTACAATTACAGACCCTTCGTTCCTGAGTAGGCACAAAAAATATATAACTAATTAACTATTACTACAGTGAGGAAGATATAAAAAGTGTAAGCATACCTAATATCACAGGTCAACATGGTATCAAGAAGAAACAGAAATATAGTCCTTCAGATCCAATGCATTATTCAGACGTTACTCATTAGAAAAACCATGAGCATGACTCAATGTAGATAAATGTGCAAACTGCAAAACCACATTGGCTTCACAAAATGATCGCACACTTACACTCATGACTTCTTCAGTTCTTCCTAAATCCTTTCAAACAGGTAACTAATTTTCAGGAGGAGGTTCAAAAACCACCATTCAGAACAGCAAGATGCGAATTAGCATAACAAGTATTGACTGCTTCAAAGATAGAATCCCAAAGGAAATAAATTCAATTGAGAATTGGTACAGAACACTATCGTAATTAAAGCACCTATAAACTTGTCAAGATAAACGCAAATACTCGCAATTACAAGTACATTCGAATTCATCCATATATGGAATTGAGACACAGAATAGTGACCACAGTAGTAGGCAATACCTGCGATTTCCGGTGGCGAATCAACCCGTTCATACTCTTGTCCTCCTTCTCCATTTCCTCATCTTCAGGAATGGCATCTAGCGTGCCATGCCTAGGTACTCTCCTCCTCGGGCTCATCTGAATCGTCTTGGTCAGAATCACCGGCGCGCCGGAGCAACACCCCGCAACGTATACCTCAATCGACGGTGCCGAAACTCCGAGCTTCCGTTGAAAGAATGCCGACGAGCCCGACCCGATTGACATGGCCAAGTGACAGTCCATACTCCAACCCGTCCTCGAATCGTTCCCCAACCCCACATTCCCATTGCCCCAATCAGCTTCCATCCGCTCCAAAGACCCGCACAGAATCAACCCCTCATTCTCGTACACCTCGACCTCGACGCTGCCCGTGACCCTGACGTTGTCGGTGCTCACGTACGTCACCTCCGAGGATTCCTTGTCGACCCGGTCCCGCCGCAGCGTCAACGACGCCGCCTCCGATGCGGGTACGCGGGACCCATTTGTTTCCAGTGAAACCCCAATTTCCCTGCGGGGATAGCAGAGCGTGAGGTGGTCCGGGACGCTGTCGATCACGCAGGGAGAAATCCGAACATAGAAGAGCCTGATTTCGAACCATGCCGAATGGTTCAGGGATGGAAAATTAAACGAATTTACAGACTTCGCGATCGCTTCGTCCTGTGGATCCATATAAGTGATGGAAAAATTCCTATGATAGAAGGGGGAAACTTTTGAACTGCAATGGAAAATCTGGGACTCGAAGGAAGTGAAGAATTGGATTCAGATTAAGGAAAACCCATTTATGTGCTATGATGAATCAGGAAAAAAATACTGAAGAAGATTGGGAATTCTTCAATTCCCTGACAAGAAAAAGGTGCGGAGAAAGGGGGTGGTTAATAGAAAGGAACAGAAAAACCAAGATTATCCCAGGTTTGTTTTGGGGCAATCGTGGTTTTTGGGTTCTGAAAGGTGAAAACTTGCTAGAGGTAACTAAAATTTGCGATTGAGGCGAGGGGGTGCGGGAGATATTATTAGGAGTCAAACGGAGAGGGAGAAGAAGGGGGAAGAGAGCGATCAGACACGCGTCGTTTGGACTTCGACGTTGGCATTTTTATTGGCCGTTGCAGTCACCACTCGCCAGCAGGGACGGTACTGTGCTCTAACAGCTTTTGCTATGGCTCTGTGCTGGTACAGAACCAAGATAGTGACCGCTCCTCTTTTTTTCTTTTTTTTAATCAATTAAGTTACTTCACGAATTAATACGTAAATGGTTGATATTGATTAATTTTTTAAAAAGAATTATTTTTTAAATTGCTTTAAACAAAATTTTAATTATTTTAAATATAAAATAAATTAATCTAAAAATATATAATATGTATATTATTTCGGAGGTTGTTGTAGCATAAAACTTATAGCTGGTCGGATATAATAAAAAAAAAGATAAAATTTATGCTAAAAAAATAAAATGTCTTCCAAGATAATCTTTTACTAGTTATTTTTTTTTCATTTGGGTTTAAATATAACCCAAATTAATTGAGTCATTATCGAAAAGAAATAACTTCATACATGTACACATACCCAAAAAAATGAAACATCATGTATTTTATTCTAAAAATAATGCAGACAAAATAAAGTCATAGAATAGTAGAACATCTTTTGTAATTACAGATCACTTAGATTGCACAAATCATTTCAGTTGCCCTGCGTCACCAGAGTCAGCTGTTCCTGTATAGAACAACCTACACACCTCAGTGTCTTAGCTAACATCTAAAACACTCGTTATTCGACCTAAGAACAAAAAAATCATAGCTAGATTATTTGGAAACGCAAAGCTTCTATCGAACATTATCTTATAGGCACACCTGAAATAGATATCGGAGGGTAAGTCTCATTCCATTAAGTGGCGTGAACAAAAGGTAAGTGAGGAATTGGTGAATGGGTAGACACCATGTGAAGTGACATAACAGTCTAATCAAATCTTCTTGAGGGGATGCTGAGCGCCGGAGATTTCTCTGCCAACGTTTGACTTCTATAGGTTTCTATGTTTTTTTTAATTTTTTTTTTTACATTTGAGATTATTTTTGATTGAATATTTTATTATTTATTAAAAATTAGTTGAATAATAATTTAATAATTCTTAGAGTTTATATTGTATAATGTGATCAAATAAATTAAAAAATTACTTATATATCTGATTTTGGACTCAATGAATGAATAAATGAATTTATGTGTAAAACTTAATAATTTTAAGATTCATAATGAGTAAAAATTAAAATTATTGATTATTTTACAAAAGTTTGACTCATCTCTTTGTTCCTAATCTCATTTACTTGTTTACTTCCCTATTAAAATAACACAATTAAAAAGAAAAGAAAGAAGGATGAAAAAATCTTAATATAATGTGCGCACTTGTATATATCATTTATTCGTTTGGTTCGTGAATTTTTAGAGATATGTTAGCTTTTATCAAAATGTCTAACCAACTGCTGCTGAGTGGTGACTGCAACGACCAATAAAAATGCCAACGTCAAAGTTCAAACGACGAGTCACTGATCGCTTTCCCCTCTCTTTTTCTCCCTCTCCATTTGACTCCTAATAATATCTCCCACAACCCTTCACCTCAATCGCAAATTTTAGACACCTCTAACAAGTTTTCACCTTTCAGAACCCAAAACCCATGATTGCCCCAAAACAAACCTGGGATAATCTTGGTTTTTCTGTTTCTTTCTATTAATCCGCACCTTTTTCTTGTCAGGGAATTGAACAATTCCCAATCTTCTTCAGTATTTTCCTGATTCATCATAGCACATAAATTGGTTTTCCTTAATCTGAATCCAATTTTTCACCTCCTCCGAGTCCCAGATTTTCCATTGCATTCAAAAACCATATTTTTATGAATTAGAACCTACGAATTAGACAAAATCTACATAAAGGTTTATCATGCAAGACAATATCTACAAAATAGAACCTTTGCTTTAAAATAAAAGTAAGGTTCGCCTCTTATAGAATTAAAGATTAGTTGAATGATCAACAGTTGCCAATTTTATGTGACATCATGTTGCATTCGTGGCTGGATTAGTTCCACAGGTTATAATGAGCCAGCTATTGAATGAACACAAATATTATGAAAGGGAGGGTACATACGCTGGATAATAGGGGGTGCCGGGGTGGGAACCAGAAAAGCATCTCCAGGATCAGCCCCTCCACTCATTAACATATGGTCTGGATCAAATCTGACCCTACCACCTCTCACTTCTGACATAAAATTTGCCACAGCCTGCAAAAAATACAAAAAAAAAAAAAATCATTTTGTTATTCTTAATCTTCCTACGACATGCTCAATCATTGTAGTAGAGAATTAAGGTCCGCCGTTGCTTACCCTTCTTAACTCTGGCAGTCCAAGATAGTCCTGAAAGTCGGCAATATTTTCTGAACTGAAGTGCAATGGAAGCCCCGGGATTGTTCCTTATCCACTCTTCAATCACATCAAAGCAGATCTGCAAATAAATATAATGAACACACACCCATATGAGCTTACTTATCAAACAGCTGCATCTCATTGCGGCAGTGGCACAAATTGTATAAGGAACAACAATTGCAAGCTTGCCAGCCATATATATATATCAGGGTGTTATCCAGATGGGTCTTGCAGAGAATCAGGTCTATATATATATATATATATACACCCGATTTTCTGCAAGACCCATCTGGATAGCACCCTGAGGATTTTTTGTAGGGTGAAATGGGTTTCTGTCATAAGCCTTCCACCCGTCAAGATAGGGAGAATTCTCGCCATGTTTGTCATTGGTTGCAATCTTGGACAGAAGCTGATTGCTCTTACTCCCCAAACCCATGTTTAATATTTGCCCGGAAGGTATAGTTAAGGTCACTCTAGCTTTAGTTGCAATAGCTGTGGATTGTGTGCTTTGCAAATCAAGGAGTGCAGGGAAAATGGGAGAGAATGTGGGAGAATTTATAGGCAGTGGATGGGATTATTGTAGCGGGTTCGAAACATAGGAAGACTGACGAGAGGAAATAAGTAACGGAAATAATGGATTTGTGTTGGTCAAATTGAAAATTGCTTCCGTGTGTTGTTATGATATCATGAGCTCACCACGTGCGGAAGAATACGTGCATATGTGCACAAGGAAAAAAAGGATTTTCATTTATGAAAACTAGCTTTGGTTGCGCATGTTAGGTATTTTTTTCCTTTAATGAGGAAAACCAGTTTAACGCGAAAACAATAAGGGGGTGGGGGGAATTTTTGAGCCGCGAGAAGTTTCCTCTGAAATTAAGTCACTCAAAATGAGAAATAAAAATAAGTCTAAGACAATAAAAGAAGATATACAGCTCGTGAGAAATTCCTAGTGAACAACAGCTTGGCAAGTAGGTATCCGGTTCTTTAGCTTTTCAAGCCTGTGTATTCTTTTTTTCTTTTTGTTTTTTTGGGTATGGTCAATCCTTCGATTCTTTAAAGCTGCTTGTCCACACCAGAAACCCATGACCATGCAAGTTTATTCTTTAACTGCCTGAACCTGGACATATGTTTGTTCAATATGTTCCATAGTTTTAATTTTAACTGATTCGTGATTACCACCAGGGAATGGACGTGTTCAACAGAGTTTTCCTCTAGTACTGCTTTACTTCATCTAGTTTTGACATTTAGAATAAACCCCGTTCGTCTTGAGATATCTGCATATATGGTTGGTCTTGTATCTTGAGGAGAATTTATTACATGCTGATGTCCATGAAGAAATTATCACATGCTTAATAATTATTTAATTATGCATTATTTTTATATATAAGTTTAATACATTATGATATAATTAAATATAATAATTTTTGTATTATTAATTATTTATTTGAGAAGAATTAATTAATAATTTATTATGAAGCCCACGGATGCAAGGGAGATAATTCTAGTGCATGAGCTAAGCCACCGCCAAACCAAGGAGAAGAAATGGGAGCAACACTTAGGAATTAAAAAGCCCAGAAGCTGGCCCACATTCTTAACAGAAGTCCATGGTCTATCAAGCAGACCTAAGAGATGAAAGAAACCTAATTAATAAGCTACAAGCACAATATGAGGGGCAGAAGCAACGAGCACGCAGCAACGGTACTGGACCATTCCCTTTGACGTAGACACGATGGAGGGAATTTTTCTTGGGTTATCCATAGTTTCTTCTTTTTTTTTTTACGTGATTAGTCCTTTGATTATAATAAACTAAATTTTCAATTCAGGGCTTAGATAAAACCAAAACTAAATGTTGTTGAATTCTTATTTGTTTAGGGATTAATATATTGTGTTACTTGATTTTTTTTTTTTAGATCTAATTTTTCATCCAATTGCAATTTATTAAATGTTCTTATAAAATTATTTGATAAATTGATACTGATATTAGTGGACACATATAATTCTTGTAATCTTAGGTGTCTGGCTTATTGATTTGTGATTAGATGATTAAAAAGTCTATATTAAATTTAGATAAATTTTGTCATGAGTTTAATCACAAGTATTTTCTACGAAATAAGCTTGTAGTTTAAGACACTTTTTAGAACTAATAAATTCCTAATTCAAATTCAATTCAATTTTACAAGGTACATAACTCTTTAATATTAATCACTTAAAATTCTCTATCAATGTTCTTGAAATGCTATGCAGGATTATATTCTATTTATTTATATTTTAGTATCTCAACGTTAAATAATTAAAATACACACTTTCTAAAAAAAAAATATACTTCCTAAAGTAAACCTACACACCTCATTTTCTGGAAGAGCCATCTGGATAGCACCTGAGGATTTTTTGTAGGGTGAAATGTGATTGAAGAATTCCCAATCTTCTTCAGTATTTTCCCTGATTCATCATAGCACATAAATGGGTTTTCCTTAATCTGAATCCAATTTTTTCACCTCCTTCGAGTCCCAGAATTTTCCATTGCAATTCAAAAAACCAATATTTTTATGAATTAGAACCTACGAATTAGACAATATCTACATAAAGGTTTATCATGCAAGACAATATCTACGAATTAGAACCTTTGCTTTAAAATAAAAGTAAGGTTCGTTCTCTTATAGAATTAAAGATTAGTTGAATGATCTGTTGAATGGTTTTGAGAACCACTCACGTTGTCTTCGGAAACGTTGGTAACAGATCCAAAGACTAAGTCTCAAGGTGGTCCACGTTCATCCACGTCCGCATTTCAAGTTCATTCCTCGTTCAAAAACCGCCCACTTTGGTTGCACGTCCGCAACTGCTTTTGTAATAGGCAGAAGTTATTTAAGAGGATGTGTGTTCATGGTTTCGGGTCCCTGAGCTTGCTTTCATATTCAGTCTGACATACACCATCAAAGTGACGAGAGTGAAAGCTTAAAGCACCACTGAAATCAAAGTTCTGAGCTTTAAAATTACAGCAATGGCCGGAGGTATTTATGATCCTAATTTTTTCACATTTGATCTAATTGCTTTATGAAATGTGTTATAAGCATGATTAGATCATTTAGATTTTTAACTTACATTTGGTATCAGAGCGTTTCAATACCTCTGCCTTATCTTTTAGTTTTTAACAATGATTCTGTACATGAAAACTTTGATTTCGTGTTTAAAATTTGGACTTTTTAATAAAAGTCAGATAGGAAATCATTAGGTAAATTGAATTTCTATCGATTCTGTACTTTCAAAAACGTATATTTTGGTATAAAAATGGGTTAGAAACCGTCGGGTTTCATTTCGGGTCAGAACGGGTTGAAGCGACCCGGCTGGAGGTTGAAGACGACTTAAACGACAAGTCGTTTTAGGGTCTGTAATAAACGACAAGTCGTTTTGGGTCGGAGGGTCTCTCTTCAAAGACATAAACGACAAGTCGTTTTAGACTCTGAGGTCAACGACAAGTCATTTTTGGTCTATGGTCGACGACATGTCGTTTTGTATGTTATCAAAAATAATATCACTTTGGTTCTGCTGGGTTTCGAACCCAAGACCTGGCACACTGCACCTCCTCTGCCAGTTATGCTGCGCCTCCTTTCTGTTAAGGTGTTGCAGTATCATTTGATTTTAACCATTTTTTTTAAACACGTTTTGTACGAAAAAAAAATTGTTTCAATTTTGTGTGTAATCTGTATGTATTTTTTTCAAATTTATTTTATATATTGATGCATGTAATTTGTGGATATTTTATGCATGAAATCAAATGTCTAGTAATCTATATAATTTAATTAATTAGGGATTAGCCACAACATCTTTAATTATTTAAAATTATATGTTAAGTATCTCTAGATCACATAAAGTATATGACATAAATTATAATGAATCATATTTGATATAATAAATTTTGTCCCACAGGAATTTTTATTATATTTTATTTGATTAATTAGGATAAAATATCGAGTTATATTCTTAATTTACCCACAGGGATTAAGAAGTATAATTTGACAGTTTTATCATAAAGTTCTATATGAATCTAATTGAATTAGAATTTTAGCCCACAGGCAAATTTTATGTCACTAGATTCATGAATTTTCAAGCATGATTTACATTAGTAAAACATGATATATGATTTATTAGCCTCAAATTTTAAATTATAAGCATGTATGTTTATTATTTGCAGTCATGCAGCCTGTGAATTTCTCTTGATATGCAATGTGAAATTCCTGAACTGAGGGGGTGATAATTACAAGATTTGGAAGGAGAGAATTCTTCTTCAATTGGGTTGGATGGACATTGATTATGCTATAAGGAAAGATGAACCGCCACAGATTTACTGAAAATAGTGAACCATATGATGTTCTTTATGAAAAATGGGAGCGATCTAATCGTCTCTCTGTCATGTTCATAAAGACTAAGATATCTGCTGGCATTCGGGGTTCAGTCGAGCAGCATAGCAATGTCAGGGAACTTCTAAAAGGCCATAGATGAGCAATTTGAGTCTTCGGACAAAGCTTTGACAAGTACCCTAATTATGAAATTTTCATCCATGAAGCTCACTACTACAAGAGGTGTGCGTGAGCATATTATGCAGATGCGAGATATAGCGGCTCAGTTGAAAAATCTTAAGGTGGATATGTCTGATTCCTTCCTTGTGCACTTCATTCTGAATACTCTCCCACCGCAATACAGTCCCTTCAAGATATCTTATAATACACATAAAGAAAAATGGTTTATTAATGAACTATTGACCATGTGTGTTCAAGAAGAGGGGAGGTTGCAAATGGAATAGGGAGAGAGTTCCATGATAACAATTGAGAGGAAGGATCAGAGCCAAACCAAGAAGAAGGGGAAAGGTAAAATACCACCCCAAGGTGGAATTAAGAAGGAGTCCAAGTGTTTCTTCTGTAAAAAAAAGGGGCACATGAAGAAGGATTGTATTAAATTCCAATAATGGCTTGAGAAGAAAGGTATGTCAAACCTCATTTGTTTGTTTATGAATCTAATATGTTTGATGTTAATCATAACACATGGTGAATTGATTCTGGTTCTACAATCCATGTTTCAAATACCTTGCAGGGTATGCAAAACCTAAGGAAGCCAGTAGGAAGTGAACTTTACATCTATTCAGGAAGTAAGATGAGTTCACCTGTGGAGGCTATAGGGACCTGCAGCTTAGTTTTGAGTAGTGGCTTTAATTTGTATTTAGAAAGACCTTTTATGTTCCTAACTTTTCTAAGAACTTAATTTCAGTTTTAAGACTTGTACCTTTTGGTTATTCCTTTTCATTTTATGAGACATCTTTCAATTTGTTTTATAAATCTAAAGTTGTTGGGAATGGTACATTGTCTGATGGTCTTTTCTATATTAATTTGCGAAAATGACGCTACTTATGACGCTATGCATGTTAATATTGGCATGAAACGATGTGTTATGAATGAAGATTCCTCTATGTTGTGGCATCGGAGATTAGGACATATCTCCATTCAGAGAATTAAGAGATTGGTAAATGATGGAGTACTTAGTACTTTAGATTTTATTGATTTTGAAACTTGTGTGAATTGCATTAAGGGAAAGCAGACAAACAAATCAAAGAAAGGTACCAAGAGGAGTACTGAACTGTTAGAAATCATACATACAGATATTTGTTGTCCAGACATGGATGCATATGGTCAAAAATACTTCATCTCTTTTATAGATGATTATTCACGATACATGTATCTCTACATGCTTAATAATAAGTATGAAAACATTAGATGCCTTCAAGGTATTTAAAAACTGAAGTAGAGAAACAATGTGGTAAGTAAATCAAGATCGTGAGATCAGATAGAGGTGGAGAATATTATGGTAGATACACTGGAGATGGACAAGCACCTGGTCCATTTGTGAGGTTTCTTGAACATCATGGGATAGTTGCCCAATACACCATGCCTGGTTCTCCAGATCAGAACGGTGTAGCAGAAAGGAGAAACCGAACATTATTGGGTATGGTGTGAAGTATGCTTAGTAACTCTAAGCTACCTAAGTCCTTATGGGTTGAAGCGCTGAAGACGGCAGTGTACATAATAAACCGAGTTCCAACTAAGGCTGTCCCAAAGACGCCATTTGAGTTATTTAAGGGTTGGAAACCGAGTTTGCGACATGTACGCATTTGGGGATGTCCGTCTGATGTTAGAATTTATAACCCACAAGAGGAGAAACTGGACCCAAGGACCATTAGTGGGTATTTCATTGGATATGCTGAAAGGTCTAAGGGATACAGATTTTATTGTCCATCTCACACCACTAGGATTGTGGAATCTAAAAATGCCAAATTTCTAGAAAATGACTTGATCAGTGGAGCGATCAATCTGGAGACTTTGTTTCTGAGAAAGATCATTCGAATGCTCAACCATCCACTTCAAGCATGAGATTGGTTGTTGTTCACAATACTCCTTTAGTTCAACCGGGTGTTGTACAACCAGTTATTGAGAATCCACAATCAGATGCTGATATTGATCTGGTGGATCAAGTTGCTGATGAGGAACAAGAAATTGTTATTCAACCAGTTGAACAATAAACTCCTCAAGAAGATCATGCAACATTAAGGAGATCTACTAGAATAAGGAGATCAGCGATACCTAGTGACTATATTGTGTATTTACAAGAATCTGACTATAATATTAGAGCCGAAAATGATCCTGAAACGTTTTCACAAGCCATGAGTTGTAAAGAATCAAATTTATGGTACGATGCTATGAAGGATGAGATGAATTCTATGGCATCTAATGGAGTCTGGGATCTTGTTCAGTTGCCTGATGGTGCAAAAGCCATTGGATGTAAATGGGTCTTTAAGACAAAGAAGGACTCATTAGGGAAACATTGAGAGATATAAAGCAAGACTCGTAGCCAAAGGATTTAATCAAAAGGAATGAATCGATTAACTAAAGAGATACCTTTTCTCCTGTATCTAAGAAAAGATTCTCTTCGCATCATTCTAGGCATTAGTTGCACATTTTGACTTAGAGTTGCAACAAATGGATGTGAAAACTGCATTTCTCAATGGAGATCTAGAGGAAGAGGTTTACATGAAACAACCAGAAGGGTTTTCCTCTAGTAAAATGGTGAGCATTTGGTATGCAAGCTCAAGAAATCCATATATGGACTGAAACAAGCCTCCAGTCAATGGTATTTGAAATTTCATAATGTTATCTCTTTATTTTGGTTTTGTAGAGAACATTATGGATTAATGTATATACCAGAAGGTTAGTGGGAGTAAGATTTGTTTCCTCATTCTATATGTGATGATATATTACTTGCAGCCAATGATAAAGGTTTGCAATATGAGGTGAAAACAATTCCTCTTTGAAAACTTTGACATGAAGGATATGTGTGATGCCTCTTATGTTATTGGCATCAAGATACATAGAGACAGATTTCGAGGTATTCTTGGTTTGTTTCAAGAGACCTATATCAATAAAGTTTTAGAGAGATTTCGGATGAAGGATCGTTCACCAAGTTGTAGCTCCCATTGTGAAGGGTGACAGGTTCGATTTGAACCAGTGCCCGAAAAATGATCTTGAGCGGGAACAAATGAATAACATTCCTTATGCTTCAGCTGTTGGAAGCCTTATGTATGCTCAGGTTTGCACAAGACCTGACATTGCATTTGCTGTTGGAATGTTAGGGAGATATCAGAGTAATTCAGGTTTAGACCACTGGAGAGTCGCAAAGAAAGCGATGAGATACCTTCGAGGGACTAAAGACTACATGCTTATGTATAGACGAACTGATAATTTGGAAGTGATTGGCTACTCTGATTCAGACTACGCTGGCTGCATTGATTCACGAAAATCAACTTCAGGATAACTTTTTATACTAGCTAGTGGGGCTGTGTCTTGGAGAAGTGCCAAGCAGACCTTGACTGCTACTTCCACTATGGAGGCTGAGTTCGTGTCTTTGTTTTGAGGCTACCTCACATGGTGTATGGATGAGGAGTTTTATTTCTGGGCTTAGAGTTATGGATTCGATTTCTAGGCCATCAAGAATATATTGTGACAATTCAGCTGCTATTTTTATAGCTAAGAACAACAGAAGTGGTAGTCGAAGCAAGCATATCGACATTAAGTATCTAGCCATAAGAGAACGTGTTAAAGATAAAACAGTGGTTATTGAACACATTAGCACTGAATTGATGATTGCTGATCCTTTAACTAAAGGCATACCACCACTGAAATTTAAGGATCATGTAGATAGAATGAGACTTGGTTCCCTTATGTAGTTTTCGTTGTAAGAACGATATTTTTTTTAATGAAACTCTATTTGTGATGTTTTCTCATTTCAGTTTATGCGCATATTCATTTATTCATTTGAGAAATATCAATGAAGTTTGGACCTATAATAAACATTAGGTTTATTCATTAAGTTATATGGACTTAAGATATGATACATTGTGATACATGGAAGATAATACTCGCCTTTGGAGGACCTATTGCCATGATTCATGTATTTTATTTCTCACTGTAGTATATGATGGAATATGTGGACCAAGTGGGAAAATGTTGAATGGTTCTGAGAACCATTCACGTTGTCTTCGAAAACGTTGGTAACAGACCCGAAGACTAAGTCTCAAGGTGGTCCACATTCATCCACGTCCGCATTTCACGTTCATTCCTCGTTCAGAAACCGCCTGCTTTGGTTGCACGTCCGTAACTGCTTTTGTGATGGGCAGAAGCTATTTAAGAGGATGTGTGTTCATGGTTTCGGGTCCTTGAGCTTGCTTTCGTATTCAGTCTGACATACACCATCAAAGTGACGAGAGTGAAAGCTTAGAAGCACCACTGAAACCAAAGTTCGGAGCTTCAAAATTACAGCAATGGCCGGAGGTATTTATGATTCTAATTTTTTCCGCATTTGATCTAATTGCTTTATGAAATGTGTTATAAGCATGATTAGATCATTTAGATTTTTAACATACATGATCAACAGTTGCCAATTTTATCTGAAATCATGTTGCATGCGTGGCTTGATTAGTTCCAGAGGGTATAATGAACCAGCTATTGAATGAACGCAAATATTATGAAAGGGAGGGTACATACGCTGGATGATAGGGGGTACCGGGGTGGGAACCAGAAAAGCATCTCCAGGATCAGCCAAACAGAACATCTTAGTTCATTTGCCCCTGTAGCCCCTCCACTCATTAATATATGGTCTGGATCAAATCTGACCCTACCACCTCTCACTTTTGACATAAAATTTGCCACAGCCTGCAAAAAATACAAACAAAAAAATAACCATTTTGTTATTCTTAATCTTCCTACGACACGCTCAATCATTGTCGTAGAGAATTAAGGTCCGCCGTTGCCTACCCTTCTTAACTCTGGCAGTCCAAGATAGTCCTGAAAGTCGGCAATATTTCTGAACTGAAGTGCAATGGAAGCCCTGGGATTGTTCCTTATCCACTCTTCAATCACATCAAAGCAGATCTGCAAACAAATATAATGAACACACAGCCATATGAGCTTACTTATCAAACAGCTGCATCTCATTGCGGCAATGGCACCAATTGTATAAAGTACAACAATTGCAAGCTTGCCAGCCATATATATATATATCAGGGTCTTATCCAGATGGGTCTTGCAGAAAATCAGGTCTATATATATATATATATATACACACACACCCGATTTTCTGGAAGAGTCATCTGGATAACACCCTGAGGATTTTTTGTAGGGTGAAATGGGTTTCCATCATAAGCCTTCCACCCATCAAGATAGGGAGAATTCTCGCCATGTTTGTCATTGGTTGCAATCTTGGACAGAAGCTGATTGCTCTTACTCCCCAAACCCATGTTTAATATTTGCCCGGAAGGTATAGTTAAGGTCACTCTAGCTTTAGTTGCAATAACTCTGGATTGTGTGTGCTTTGCAAATTAAGCAGTTCAATGGAAAATGGGAGAGAATGTGGGAGAACTTATAGACAGGGGATGGGATTACGTACTGTGGCATATGAAGGGAGGAAAAGTCTGCTTCAAACTTCAAAACCTAGGAAGACTGACGAAAGGAAATAAGTAACGGAAGTAATGGATTTGTGTTGGTCAAAACGAAAATTGCTTCCGTATAATGTTGTTATCATATCATACGCTCACCCACCGTGTTGGTCAAAAGGATTTTCATTTATGAAAACTAGCTTTTATTGCGCCTGTGTTAGGTATTTGTTCCTTTAATGACGAAAAGCAGTTTAACGTGCAAAAACAATAAGGGGCTAGGGGGAATTTCTGAGCCGGAGAAGTTTCCTGTGAATGTACTAATTAGAAACTTATAACTCAAAATCAGAAATGAAAGAAAGTCCAAGACAAATAAAAGAAGATATAACAGCTCGTGATAAATTCTTAGTGAACAAGTAAGTGTCCGGCTTCTTCTTTAACTGCTGAACCTCTACTACGGATATTTGTTCAATATGTTCCATAGTTTTAATTTTAACTGATTACTGCTTTACTTCATCTTGTTTTGACATTTAGAATAAATCTTGTTCGCTTTGAGATATCTGCATATATGGTCGGTTACTGGGTTTTGTAACATGTGGGAGAGTGACTCGTTTGTGCCGTTGAAGTGGAATTGGATTAGAGTACAGGAGTTGTTGAATTGAGCGTGGAGACGCGTTGCATGGGCGGTGGTGTGAAAATTAAGTGGTTAGGCTGAGTGGGCTGCCTTTGAATTAAAGGGTGAGTACTACACTTCAATCTTATATCTTTCCTTATATATTTAGCCTGAATAATAATGACGAAGAGATATAAAATTAATTTTTTTTTCATTTTTTTCTTTTTTTATCCTAAAAGATAAATATATGAAAAAGATATCAAAATGAATTGTAGAAAGGGAAATTTACATTAAAAAATGATGACGTGACAATTATGTTTTTGGCATCAAAATCTCCGTCTCCTTCCCTATTGGATAAGTTATGCTAAATAAGACAAAAATTGCCACATGATCAAATTGATACTTCATTCACAACTTAGATTCCTATTATGCTAACTCACTCTCACCCTATTTTTTCTTACCTAATTATGCCGCCATATTGATCCTACAGTTTCAATTTCTCTGTCGGCAGGCACATAAGGATTCTCCCATTCTTGCTGTTCCTTTTTTTTAAAAAAAAAAAATCAATTATCAAGGTCTTCACAACATCAAACTCTAATCTTTGTTGCAGGTTCTGATTTTGTGATATATATATATATATATATATATATATATATATATATATATATATATATATATATATATATATATATATATATATATAATTTCATAAATAATTTTATAAAAAAATCACTCATGGGTATTGTTTAATTAGATTAAATCATGTTTTAGTACTATAATTCTTATTAAAATATAGTATTTTGATTGAAGGTTCTATAATTTTATTTAAATTGAAGGTCAGGACCAACAGATCAATTATGGAAAAAGGTGAATATGATGGTGGTAATGAGTTTACTTTAAACATTTAAAATAGCAAAATTGATGAGATAGATGATAGGATTCTTATGATGGAATTTGAAATAGAACATGCAGCCTATTCCTTTTATAATTCTTATACTTATAAAGTGTATTTTAGTGTAAGGATTAGTAAAGGACGTAAAATAATTGATGATAAGATCACCAATAGAATATTTTTGCTGCTTATATGAAGGTTATTGTGGGTAAAATAAAAGAGAGCTTAATGTAAAAAATCCTTGTGTTAGAAACAAGATTTAGTTGTTTGGCAAGAATGAAAGTTAATAGTCGCTTAATTGAAAAGTATTGTATTACTAAGTTTATTGACTAGCTTAACTGAAAAGTATTGTATTATTAAATTTATTGCTAGTCATTCACGAGACTACAAGCCCCAGTAAGAGTTATTTACATTGATCTTAAAGGAAAATAAGTCATTTTTAATTAGTTGAGTTTGATTTAGCTGATAGTTCTAGAATTATTCCAAAAGAAAGTTGTGAATTAATGGCTAGGCGAGTTGGTAAATATAAGAAACTTGTGTTCATATCAAAAGATTATAAAAATTATCTATACTTTAAGCGAACAATTCAAATAAGGTCAGGAGATATAGGTGGTGTGCCTGAGTATTTTACAATAAATGCAATTAGAAGATTCTAATTTTTTCTATGCAATACAAGTTCATAAGGATGATTTAATAACTAATATCTTTTGGGTAGATGCAAAGATGGTGCTTGACTATCCATATTTTGGTTATGTAGTGTGTTTTTGATACTACTTATAGAAAAAAATAAAGAAGGTCGTCCCTTGCAATGTTTATTGAAGTGAATCATCACAAGTTTAGCATTATTTTTGGTACAACATTGTTAAATAATGATACTGCTGAAAGTTTTATTTGGTTATTTCATACTTTTGTTAGAGTTATGTTAGGAAAAAAAACCACAACTATTCTCACTGTCCAAGATGCAACAATGACAAAAGCTTTAGCTTTGGCATGGCAAGAAACATACCATCACCTGTGTATTTGGCACTTGCATCGGAATGTATTAAAGAATCTCAATATTGTATTTGGAAAGTTTCAAAACTTTAATAAAGATTTTAATAATTCCATCTATAAGTATGAAAATGAAGAAGAATTTCTTGAAGCTTGGAGCAATATGGTTGAGAAGTATGATCTTAAAGATTATATATAGCTGGCTTGAAGCAAACATTCACTTTGAAGGAAAAATAAGCTTTAGTCTATCGTCAAGAGAACTTTTTTGCAGACATGACAATCACACGACGTAATGAGAGTACGAACAATGTAATTAAAAAAATATGTGAGTTACCAACATGATTTATTGAGATTTTTCCATGACTTTCAAAGATTGCTTGAGGATCGTTGTCATGAGGATTCAAAGATAAATTTTAAAAGCAACTTAGAGAAGTTTGACTTTGTTGTTTGAAGTGGAAATTTTAAGGCATGCATCAACAATTTATACCACTACAGTATATAAGATGATTCAATCTTAGTTTGCAATAGCTTATGTTAGTAGTATGCATATTTCATTTGAGAATGTTGAATTGACTGAATACAGAGTTATCCCTTACAAGAAACATTTTCAACATACATTCAAATATGGCTCATCTAATGGTGTTGTGATGTGTAATTATAAGAGGTTCGAGTTCTCAAGAATTTTATGCTTACATGCTCTCAAAGTTCTTTCATCCAAAAATATAATAAAAATTTCTTCAATGTATATATTAAAGAGATGGGCAAAGTATGCAAAAATTAGAAATGATAGATCTATTAGCCATTCTATAATCCATGAGGACCCTAAGGCAAGAACGGAAAACTGCTACAAGAATTTGTGTAGGCTGCAAAATCAATTAGCAACTAAAGGTGCAAAAACTGAAGAAGCTTATAAAATAGCTCTAAATGGACTTAATAAGACTTTGAAAGATATAGATGCATGCCTTGGAGGTAGAGACAAGGAGACAATCACTCATGACATTTCACATATTAATTCTAAAAAAGGTTTTATGCACTGAGATTAATAGTAATGTGAAGGAAATAAAGACCAAAGAAAGAATTCGTGAAAAATCTACTAGGCCGAAAGGTGTTCTTGAGAGAAGAAGAAAAAAAAAAGAAAAAAAATTATACAATATGATGAACATTCTTTACAAAACTCTGAATGTGAATTATGTTCATTTCAGTCCAGTTAGGTATTTTTTTTCATTTATTTGATTTGTATATTATGTTTTTCATGTTAATTTTTTAACGAATATATTTTATTTACATACTAACTTTCCTTTTGGGTGGAAATTTTTATTAATTGCTCGCAAATATTGTTGCATACAGTACCTCCAAGGAGTCAAAGTCGCAACATAAGCATGATGGAGTTGCTGCAAGTAATAACTAATTGTAATATTCATCTATTGATGTCTTAACCTAAAGATATTTATTCATGTACAAGCACAATTATCAAGCATAGGACATGGAGCAATTGGCGTCATCGGTTCTCAAAACCAAAGTAAAAAAGGCCAGCCATGATACAACTTGACATGTTGCTATTATTAGATATTGATAATCCACCTAAATTGTCAATGCAATGTTTCTTGGACATTGATTTTGATTTTAGTTTTATTTTTAATTCTTACTACATTTTTTTGTGCCTTGTGCCACAAATATTTAGGCATATGGCAAGGGTTTTTTTTTTTTTTTGTTGGCTTGTGCTACAATTATTCTAGTCTTTACGTTTCAAAGTTTGTTGCAATTTAATGCTCATTATCAACATGTTGCTATAAACACAATAGACTGCTTATCCTTCTCACTTCGTAACTTAATTTGAAAAAAAATATAAACAAGAAATCTTGCGTCAATGTGATTGAAGTAGGAGTAAGCCATAAGTGACCACCCTGGTGATAATAAGTTTATTAGAGTAGAAGATTAACCAAGAATAAAAAAACAGAGAAATTAGCACATATTAGGTAACTCCATAGAATTCCTTTAATTTTTTAACCCGAAATATTACCTTTATTATGTCTTAGTCCTTTATTTACTTTTTTTTTTCTATCAATTATGCGCATAATCTTCTTCACCAAGACCCACCGACGATCAACCAGCATTCAAGCATTATTGCAGATTCAACCAATTTAACCAGTGTCACCAACAATGTCGCCAAAGTCGTGAACGGAGTGTGGAAGTACTCCTTATTGCAGGTCCAGTCAAAGAAAGGGGAGAAATGGAAAACAATGGAAGATCAGGTTGCCATCAAACAATCAAACGGTCAAGGAGGAAGGGTGAGGCCTCTGTCTCCACGTGATTGTGGCGTGCCACAGTGCCACTTACATAAAAACAAATGAGCCAACTAACAGAGTGTTGTTTTTTAATTTTTTGTTTTATGTTAATTATACTCTCTGCCACATCAAACAAATTTTATTAACGTGTCAAATGTGGATCAATGTATAATTTATATATCAAAACTATTATAAAATCATAATAATTTAAATTTTAAAATTAAATTTAATGTGTACATGAATTTAACGTGTGTATGAATTTTCTATTTAAGAAATAATTTAAAATTAAATTTTATCAATTGGATGTCAATAATTTAATTTCTTAAATTAATATTTATTATATAATTTATTTATTATGCAATTTATGGTAAGTGTGTTTAGATATGTAAGATAAAGAATTATGTATACTTACATTTCATTACATACATAAGGGATCCATCTTTAATACACCTGAATGGTTTGGGTGCATGAATGCATTATTCCTTGTCAACCATTGTTCAAGTGAGAAAAAAAATCAATTGTTGTAATTATCTCTAACTTGATTAACAGGTGACAATGAAACATTTTGTAGTTACTGGTCTCAATTTATTTATTTATTTTTTAACCCTAATATTTTAGCGATATAGGATCTGAGCCAATCAATATCGGAGGTTAGAACACCAGTTGGAGCAATGTGACCTGCCACACCCACATCCTTCCCTGACTTGGCGAAATTTTCACCATTTCTTCTTCTTGTTAGAAGCCATTGAGCCCGAATTGTCACTGTGGTCCTTCTCCTTCTTCATGCCCATCGCTTTGGAAATTTTGGGTCATGGTTTAGAAACAATGTCAAAGTTAAACTCAAATGTGAACAAGAAGAGGCTCTGCAAAGAGTGGGTCAAATTTTGGGTCGCGATCTAGATCGTTTATGCATGCTTGCATAGATGAAGAACATCTTGGATCCTATTTCATGAAATATTCAAAAAAAAAAAAAGACAAAGAGAACAAGAAATTTTAATAATGGGATAAAACAAGAATGTTTAAGAAAATTTCCAGATGATTGAAGTTTTTCTTTTTATTGTTTTAATCAATGCCAAATTCTTGATGGATTTCAGTCAAAGAGACAACATTTAATGAAGGATTTATTTGCAATAAATAAAAAAATTGGGTTAAAACGAAATAATCATATTTTTCATCGTAACCTGTAATGATAAGTTAAAATATAAGAGTATATATTTTACAAAGCAACCTGTTCATTAAGTTTCAGGTATAATTTCACAGTTATTGATTTCTTTTTACGCACAATCAATGGCTCACTAAGTGATAGAGCATGGATGCACCCAATCATTTCAGGTGCATTGAAGACAAAGCCATGATGTTAATCCTATATAATGCCAAAACAATTTTCTATTGCTTGCTCACTTATGCAGAGTGTTAACTGTTAAGTGTTAACGTTGTCATGCAATTTTTCTTAAATAAAAAAATTATTGTACTTCTTTTCTTCTATTTTAATGTATGCCATAGTATTATATTTAAAATAACATAATTATTAATAATAATCATCGAGTATATTTAATTTATGTTGTGAAATTATGGTTGTTTGGGTCAAAATTTGTATATTATAAGTTTTCTCCATAAGTTATTAATACAACATGCAGTTAACAAGTTTTTCTTTTTTTGGTGAAACATGCAGTTAACAAGTTAACATTATGTATCAAAACAAATAGGGTGAGGATCCACTTACTCTAGGAGTAAATCTCAGAAGATTTACATCGTTGAATAATTTTTGATAGAGTGCGAATTTTATCAATCAACCGTTGATTTATATATATATAGTATTATTATGATAATTATGCATATCAAATTTAAGATAAATCAGACACTTATAAGTATTTAATTTAATAATTAAATATTTATTTATATTTTAAAAAACGTATTGTACGTTAAAAGAAAATAGTTAGTTGAAATGTCAATTTATCACAAAATTTTGTGAAATTTTGTAGATTTGATCTATTTTATGAGAACTTTTATTCTAACGGTTGCATTGATAAAATTTACACTCCTTCAAAATTTATTCAACAGTGTAAGTCTTCCAAAATTTACTCATTGAGTAAGTGGACCTCCACCCAAACAAATATGTTAACATTATTATAATCTTTGTTTAGCTTTTCGCTCTTGCTTGACTGTGATCATGTGATTCAAATATACAAAGGGTAGCTGAAAAGAAAATTTAAATATACAAAGTTAAGAATAATATCTCGAGGGAAAACTAGAATCTACATAATCACAAGCACGAATGGATATATGGGTAATTTGATAATCTAATAGTCCAATGCGACATTATGATTATTAAGTAATGCTAGAGTTATAAAAAATTTTGATGCCATATGATACAATATATCTTAATATGTACCATATTTGAAGAATTTTTTTTAAGAATATATAATATATTTGAGGCAGATGTTCGAAAGGTTTACGAATGATTGGGGAATTCTCACATGCGTTTTTGTTTTTGTTTTAATATTTATTATTTCTTATATATAACTAAGTGACAATGCTGCCATGTAATTCGTAATATTTTGTGAAAATCATTTCATAAGATACATACAACAATGCTCTATATTTAATCAACCTCTATACACATTAAATTAATGAAAATTATTGAGTATACATCCATTTTCTACTTTACATCAAATAAATAAAAATGAATAAATTATTTATTTATTTTCATCGATTCAATGCACAAATAAATGGGTAAACATCTAATTTGGTCTTATTGAAATTGTGTCGACATTATTTTGATCTTTCAAAAAATGTCAATATCAATTTAATCCTTAAATCATGAAAAGTGATCTCAAAATTGTTCTTCTGTGTATAGATAGGTGTTAAATTGATATAATTTCTACATTAATGTCAATTTTATATAATTAAAAGACTAAATTGATGATTTTTTTTATAATAAAAATATTAAATTGATGTCAATTTTGTTAGAAAATCAAAATGATACTACTTTTCATATTTTAAAAATTAAATTGATGTCGATATTGTTTAAAAAATAAAAATAATATTGACATAATATTTAAAAAGACAAATTAATAATTTAGTCCAAATAAATAGTGCACCAAAATTCTTTCTTAATTGTCTTAGTCTTCCGAAAGTTTACATTATTTATATAAGACATATTCCTTTAGCATCATTTTCTTAAGAAAAAGAAATTTTTCTTTTTTTCTGGACATTAAAAAAAGAAAATTTTCACAAATACCTCTTAGAATATCCCGGAGGCCTTCAACTGTTCAATCAATGCTTTCTATCTCTAATAATATAAGACAAGTAGTACTTCAACATCGCATGCTCATATTTATTTTAATAACTTAAAAAGAAAAGAACTTATTATGAGCAATTAATTAACGGAAAAAAAAAAAAAAAAACATGGCCCCTAGTTCAACTTGTGGTGGCCCTCAACCAGCCAGTAGCACGCTAACCTACTCTGCTTTGTGCTCAGAGAGTGATGCTTCGTGACTCCTTCATGTGCAGAGGGGCTTATTTCATGGCCTATAACTCTTCACCAGTGACACTTGTTCAACATATATTCCTATAAGTACTACTGTACTGTTTCCTTCTCGCACTATCTGATTTTTTTCTTTTTTCTTTGGCCATTCTGCAAAACATTGTTTTGATTCTGGTTATCTTTCACCAAAGTGTGTCCAAAGCCCTTCTCTCTATCTTTTTCAACACGGCATTATTCGATTTTTTCTTGCCCTCTCTCTTCTCCCACCACCCATTTCAGCTGAGTCATTTTTCTCATTCTGTCAAAGCTTTCCTCATCTCTCTTCATTTGTTCTGCATATCACTGCAAAAACACTTTGAAAAATGAAGGTATGATTCCCTTTCCCCCTTTCCAATTCTGATTCTTCTCTGTATTTTTTTTTTCCTTTTTTCTAAAATGTACATTCACTTATGAACTTTGACTTAGAACTTTGATTCATTATTATTGATTTCTCCATGAACTTTATGCTTTCCTTTTTCTCTTTTCCCTTCCTCTTTCTTTTTCCCCTTTTCCTCCTTATTTAAAGATCTGGGGCATGTGTGATGTATCTGAAATGAATTTTGATATCTCCCTCATCAGAATCCTGGCTGTGAATTTGAATGAACATCTGGGTCTATATATAGGATGGTTTAGATTTTTTTTCCAATATGTGAAGTGACAGAGCTTTTCGTTTCAAGTGTGTCACTTTTGTTTGGTTGGTTCAGATTTTTTATGTTGTTCTGTAAATACTCTTTCACAGAATAAGGTTATCTGAGGATTATTTGAATCTGGGCTAAATCATTTTCTGATTTTTGCTAACAGAAGTTTGTACTCAAGTTAGATTTGCATGATGACAAGGCCAAGCAGAAGGCCCTGAAAACAGTCTCAACACTTTCTGGTACCAAATCATTGTTTGCACTTTGGGTTGTTCCTCCTCTAAACTTTTTAAGTTTAGCCTCTATTTATCTTGCAAAATGATAGTTAGAGGAAGCAGAGGACAGTAAAATATGAGAAATTGAGAATCTTAATAACTCGGCTATTTTATTGTCGACTGATACTGTTTTCAGTCAATTGAAGGCCACACAATAAAGGATAAAATATTCCTTTATCTTAAATCTCACTCCGCCAATCCTAATGGAATTTGAATCTCGAAACTATATGATGAACCACCCGCTGCTCAATTGCAAACCACATCACTTCATGCAGTCGCAACATAATTGTCACGATAACAACATATCACAATTGCGTCCCATATAACCTTAGTTCAACCATTAGGATGTACCCTTAAGAACAAGGCATACCAAATGCACTGTACCCTTAATAAGTAAGCTTTTCTATGAGCTCTCATTTAGATGGGGTGAAGGAATTAGTTGGGATGTCATGTCAACAAACTGTCCAGTGGTTATATTAAAAGCAATTTGAAATGGGTTTTCGTATTTTTGAGGGGATATGGTTTGTTGCGTCTTCTTTCATATATACATATACTTATGTACCACAAAGCAACATTTCTACATGTATTTAAATCATATAATTTACATTATAGTTACACTTTGCTCACAAAAGATGCAGTTAAGATTATGAGTACAATTATGGTAAGAAATGCTAAAATTTAAATCTTATGGAATATAAGAAATGAGATATATATGCATTATAATTTATATCAAATCTCATTTGCATTGAATAAACTCTCCTTCAAGTAAATTGCTGAGCAAGAGAGTTATTGTTTGATTTGCTTGTTCTGATTGGATTTGCCTCCTTCACATTTGAAGTTCTTGTTGATCATTTCTACAGCAATATCAGATTAGGAGATACATCTGTTCTGAGAATTTCTTTTCATTTTTTAAAAAAGAACTCCTAACAATCAACTCCATTAGGGATTGATGCCATCTCCATGGACATGAAGGAGAAGACATTAACAGTGATAGGAACAGTAGATCCAGTAAATGTGGTGAGCAAATTGCGCAAATACTGGCAGGCAGATATAGTGGCAGTAGGACCAGCCAAGGAGCCTGAAAAGAAAGAGGAGCCAAAGAAAGAAGAAGCCCAGAAGGAGGAAGAAAAGAAAGATGAGGCAAAGGAGGAAGCCAAGACTGAAGAGGGCAAGAAGGAAGAACAAAAGAAAGAAGAAGAGAAGAAGAAAGAGCCAGCCCCAGACCCTGTCTTAGAGTTGGTCAAGGCTTATAGGGCATATAATCCCCACATGACCACACACTACTATGTTCAAAGCATGGAAGAGAATCCCAATGCCTGTGCCATTTGTTAAATAGCAACCTATCCGAACATGAGGGAAAGACAAACTTTATCAACGTGGTAATGGATTCCATTCTTTTTCATGCCATGGGAGGCCACAGCCAAAAAGATTAGGTACTCCTTGTATATAATATGGTGATGCCTCGTTTTGAAACATTAGTAATGTGTAGAGAGAAGGAATAAAATTTTGGGAATCTGTTTTGAACACAAATGTAATTCATACTTTTTTGCCTATAACATTTAGCTGAATGTATCAACCACTAGAATCAGTAATCTATTTGTTTGTATGTGAAGAAAAATTCTGTGTGAAATATTGAGAGCACTAAGCATTTGCATTTATTATGGTCAAATGGTGGGGGAGCAGTCCCAGTCTCTTGGCACATCCCCGCCACTTGAAACCATAAAGAAAATGCTTTCTTTTCTATTCTGGGGCATTGTCACTCGTGTCCTTTATCTTGTGGGACATGGTGGGAGAGAAAAGCATAGTACTCCACCACGAGGTTGAGATTTTTCCTTTTCAGAGCTTTGTCTTTTCCCTGCACTTGTGTTACAAATATAGAGTGGCGACCCATGGTGCTCATGGGATTCATCGGCCTTGGCCCCATTGATTCATCTTATATTGTGTGATTGCAGCGTCATGGTCCCCAGGGCGTAACTGGTCGGTCTCAGTTATCATCATCGTTCTTTTTCTAATGGGCCTCATGACCCATTGAGCTTCACACAATCACACCCCTCTACATGGTTTGTAAGAACTAAGAAGGTAGCTAATGGAATTTTCTGCTCAGAGAAGCATAGCTTGTTTGATTATTTTGAAGATTTGTTCATGCCTCTGTATCAGATCTACACCCATTTTCTAATACATTACTTAGTGGTGTACAATAAATCCTTAAAAAAAGGAAATCCCCAAACCTCACTTTCATTCACTTTTTGTTTGTTTTTCCTCCCTAAAGACACAGCAACCTAAGCTACCTTAACTTTATGTAGGTGGCAGGTCATCCTAATTCCTGGCTTTTGTTTTCCTCAATCGGCATGGAGGCCCATCTCATTGTTTGTATTTGCAAAACCACAACGCAAAAGCATGTGATTAGATTAAATTAATCAAATTGATGCTGCACATATTCAGATTTAGTACACTATTTAGCATTGAACTGTGTTTTGAGGCTATTACACGTGATGCTCTCTTCTAAACTATTCTCTCTCTCAAAAAAAAAGACTAGACTTTGACTTTTGACCAATTGATAGTATTGCTTTGGAGTTAGTATGATTCAACTTCTCTTTTTCACCTCCCATAGTTTTAAGAACGATAGTGGAGATTTTAAGCCATGAGAAAAAGAAAACGCTATGAATATTCAAAAGCAAAATGGCTTCCTATTTCAACCCCCTTAAGCATGCTACTGTTAATCACATTTTTTTAATTAATCCAGGTCAGTGATGATGATACATAGCATTAAATAGATCATAGATGATTTGGTCGGTGAATTGATGGTTAATATTCGTCGGCTTAATCATTCCAAAAATGTCAACAAGGTCAAAAGGGCAAATCAAACACGATTGAACAGGTTCATATATCTATGGCAGGATATATATATCCAGCACAGCAATTAGATGTTATCTAATCAGAAGATTTTTTTTGGGTTGGGGGAAGAGAAAGACGGGTATAAAGCAAAGTTCAAAACGATAAATGCAACGAAACAGTATCAGAAAAAAAAAGAAAAAAAAAAGAAGTTTGATGGATAGTCTCTCAATTCTCTGCTTCAAATTGGATTAACATTTTTGTAAATTAAGGAAAACTTGATAGTGCTAAAAGCAGGTTGTCACTGTTAAATATACGTGCAAGCTATAAATGATAGCGAACTTGCGTATTAGAGAATTGCGGGTGTATTTATAAGAGAAATTTTTGAACGTTCTTAAAGTAGTACTTACGTCATGCAAGTACATATAAAATAAATATATAAAAATAATATTAAATTTGATTTTATATATTTATTTATCTTTTATCCATTTACGTAAAATAAAAAAAAATAATTATTCTAATAATATATAAGAATTTCTCGCCAATAACTGTAGTGGGGACCGGTGAGTGCGAAAGATTTCAGATTTTTGCTACTTTTTGATGCAGCAACAAAATTGGAATTCATATCAATGCAGCAAGTGAGGATGAATAGAATTTATAGAAAGAATTTATTTTTGAATGGATATATAATAACAAAATAAAAATCAACCCTACCATTTAACACTAAACATGATGGCAAGAATGAAGACAAAAATATAACCAGTAACAGATCCTGAGAAAAAATAGCAACGTTCATGCCCAGAAAAAAAAAAAAAGCAACGTTAGTTAAAATGTTAAATAACCAACTGCTCTATTTGCTTCCTAATATACGTGTATCAGCTTAATTGGGGTTTTCCAAAATTTTACCCATTCAAGTAAATAATCTATAACGTAACGTTGTATAATTTCATAAAATTAGAATAGAATAAATAGAATGAAATAAAATAATTATTTTTAATCTACAGTTTGATAGTTTTTGAAATGAAATGCTTAGTCAAGTCACTCTACTGTTTAGTATATAAAATTATCGTGGAATAAAATTAAAATTGATATAAAGGACATAAATATCTCTTAAAGAAAAAAATATTTTAAACATTAATAATAATATTTTATTTTATTTTTTTTATAATTTAATTAGAATAAATGTTATCGTCTATTATTTACGTCAAATAAATACTTCATATTTATTTTTATATATAAATAAATTTTTAAATTAAAAATAAAATATTTACGTTGAGATTAAAAATTATAATAATAAATTAAAATAACATCAAGAATAATAAGTAATTAAATACATAAAATTTGATCATAAAAAATTATATTACAAACTAAAAAACATTAAAAATGATAATATTTTATTACTCAAAAAATATATATAAGACAATATATGTAATTTTATAAAATTTTTAATAATATATTAAAAATAAACAATTTTAATCTCATTTCATAAAATATGAAATCTCAATCCCACCTCTCTAAGAAAAAATAAATTTTATACTATATTCATGATTTTATAGAATAAAATATAGAATAAAATTATTATTTTATAATTTTTTTTAAATAAATATAAAAATATTATATTTCATAAAATAAATATAAAATAACATCACCGTTTTTTCACACTAAACGTCATGTAAGTTAACTATAAGAAAATAATTTAGTTCAAAAAGCCTCTGCATCGTCCTCGTGCGCTTCAATTCGAACATGTGACTCTGTCTGCATCTTGTTCCGTGGATTTGGAATGTAGAAACTTCCATCCAATAATCATTTACATGTTTCAGCTGCTTGCATTTTTATGTCTAATTAATGTCTTTAATATAATTTAAACGTGTTAAATATTAATTATTTAAAAAAGTGATCATATCATATGTTGTTTGGATTCGATTTTTTTTTTTAAAAAAAAGCTCTTCCCGTGTTTTCTTTTTAATTTACGTGAAATTAAATTTAAAAATTTATTCCTCTAATTAGCATTTTCACCGAATTTGGGTTCCTCTATTTCGTTAGGACTCGGGAAATTCACGAGAAAATTTTGGAGAGAGAAAAATGCAGCCATAGGACCCACCACCTCACATTAAGAAATGTGTAGTTTAAAATTGCACGTGTCTCTTTTCTAATTTTTTTTCTTCTTTAAAATAGAGGACATCCAACTGATCCAAGTCCAGTCATGCCTAAAAAACAACGATCATCGTTGTTTGTTAAACTTTTGAAAGTGCTAGTTGAAAGAGGAACCTGATCCTTTACAAATCAAGAGATGATTACCAATTAAATCAATTTGCACTTTCTTATTTTTAATTGATATATTTTTATTTATAATTATAAAAATATCACCTTAGTAAAAACAAGTTTATTTTTACTATTTTTTTACAAAATCTTAAAAATAAAAAAAATGAAAACAACGTAATATTTTTTTAATTACTAATAAAAACACATTAATTAAAAATGAAAAGAGAAAACAAACTAAACAGACTATTTTACATATGCTCTGAAGTTCTGTAAGATCACTTTGAATTAGAGGCAGAGCAGAAAAACAGACGTCCCAGACGGCAAGAAAAGCTCCCAAACATGTCAATTATCAGCACAGCATCAGAGCCATCAGATTTAGTTAGCCACTGTGTACCAATCACGGATCATCAACACAGCAAGGGTCAGTTTGGTTGCCGAGACAGAGAAGTGAATTTGGATATGCGACTCAATGGAAATACGAGGATGTGTCCATGGGGTGTGGGTCACTCTATCCCCTTCACACTGTGGAAAATGACCTGTACTGAAAGTTTGTATGCCCTAATTTCTGTGCACGTATCCGACCAAATAAAAATAGCATCTTTCCATTTGTAGGCCACCACACTAGATTTGGAAAGCCATCACTAGGGAAATTTATTGAGCACCTCACCTCATGCAATAATCACGTAGTTCAGAAAATGAATCCAAATTGCAACAAACTTACAAATATATCTGTTACAATTTACAAGACACAGTACGTGTCATATATATAGCTTAATCAAGACAATAATTCCATATTTTTATTAATTTAGCTAAATTATGAGTCAATGATCTCATTATGATGATAATATATAATGAGAGCAACGCATCACTAATAAGTGGAAAATTATACTTTAATATTTTTGAGGGTGAGAACATTATTGGATTGGATGAGTAGATATGCACATAGAATTAATAAGAAACTTATCCGTTCACATCATATTATCATGCTCTCGAGCTGAGGCATATAGGAATGACTTGGAATTTTCCATAGTTTAGTCATTGTGACGAATACCAAGCATACCTGGCAAGGCATGAACAGAGTATTATAGGTGTGCTCCTGTCATGCTCCATACCTAGCCTTCTGTTTTACCATATATACCCCGTGGAACTAATCAAGCCCCGCATGCAACATGATGTCACATAAAATTGGCAACTGTTGATCATTCAACTAATCTTTAATTCTATGAAAGCAACCTTGTTATTATTTTAAAGCATGGGTTCGTATTCGCAGACAGTCTTACATGATATACTTTTACTAGCTCTAGTTTTTCCATTTGGGTTTAAATTTAACCCAAATTAATTACTTGAGTCATTATCAAAAGGGAATAACTTCATGATGTAGACGCACCCAGAAAATGAAACATTATGTATTTTTATTCTTAAAATGAAGTAGCCAAACTAAAGTCATAGAATAATGAAACATCTTTCGTACTCATAGATCACTTGAACAAATCATTTCAGTTACCCTGCTTCACCAGAGTTAGCTGTTCCTATATAGAACAACCTATACTCCTCAATGTCTTAGCTAGCATCTAAAACACTCATTATTCAACCTAAGAAGAAAAATCATAGCTAGATTAATTGGAAACTCAAAGCTTCTATCAGACATTATTTTATAGGTACACTTGAAATAGATAAATAGGCGATTCCTGATGGTAAATCTGATCCCATTAAGTGGCTTGAACAAGGGGTGAATGAGGAATTGGTGAATGAGGAATTGGTGAATGGGGAGACATCATGTGAGGTGACATGACAGTCTCATCAAATCTTCTTGAGGAGGAGGTGAGCCGGAGATTTCTCCGCCAACGTTTGACTTCCACAGATTTCTCTGTTTCTTTGCCTACTAAAGCTCGGATTCTTTTGAGTGCAACTTCTACTGTTTCATCATCCATGTTGGCAAAGCAAACCCTATACCAACCAGGCTCCGAGCAATTGAAAGATGAGCCTGGCGACACGTTGAGCTTCACCTCATTGATGATCACACGCCACAGCAGCATTTCAGCTTCAAACGTTTGTTCTTTTAGCAGGCTTTTCAAATTCATCCAGCAGAAAAGGCCTGCATTGCTTGGAAAGCGAGAAATGTTAACCTTTTCAAGTCCATTTGTGAACATGTTATGCCTTTCTGCTAACCTTCTCGAGCTCTCCGCGAGAAAATTGTCTACAAATTTGTCATCTGAGAGCATAGCAGCCAGCATGTGTTGAGTCTGAGAGGAGACTAATCCGAAGCTTGACATTTTCCGGCCACAGTTGACCACTGTGTCATTGTATGAATAAACTATCCCAACTCGAAACCCAGGAAACCCCATGTCCTTAGACAAACTATAAATGATGTGAATGAGTTCAGGTTTGCACTCCATGTCTTGAATGATTTCGGAGACGCTTACAAAGCTGGGGGAGCTGAACACAGTGGCTGCATAGATTTCATCACAGACTAGATGGATGTTATTTTCATTGACGAAGCTCACAAGGCTCTTCAATGTCTCTCTATCTAAGGTGGTGCCCAAAGGGTTCGATGGGTTTGTTATGATCAACCCCTTCACATTGATGTTGTCCTCTTGGGCTTTCTTGTAGGCCGCTTCAAGAGCTTCTCTGGTTATCTTGAAGTTGTCAGAGCTATCAGAGCGAACAGGAATTATTCGCAGCCCAGTTCGCCAGCACAGGTCGCGGACAAATCTGCAGTAAAAGATGTCATACATATATTAGTCAATGAAACATGTCATTCTTATATATCACTAAACACATGATGAAACTGGTCGATAAGACATATAAACTAATTTTTAAGTCATAATATGCGGCCTAATCAAGTCTTTCCTTTGAGCAATATTGACATATTGTGGTCCGCGCATTAAATGAGTGGCCAGACAAAAGATTTAAAGGTGACAAAAGAATTTACTTTTCTGCATATATACTGGTAAAAGTCATAAGGGTCTCAAAGAATTTCCAGTGGAATATATACATTTTTGATATAGACAAATTAATTGTAATTTTAAAAACAAATAATTAATGCAGAGATCAATACAAAAGTTAAACTGTAAAAATGCCATGAAATTTCTTTGACAAGGATTGGAAGTATGATTGAAAATCTCTGACCGTGCAAATTTTCCAAAATTACAGCTGCATGTGTATGTATTTGGCTGTGCTGATGTTCCTGTTTGAATATAAGGTGACTGTACACTGAGGTGGTGATGGTTTCAATTTTCAAAGGACATGGCCAGTTTCCACTCAGCTTTGAGTTATAAAGTGTCTAATTTGGATTTAAATATGAGAAACCACACGCTAAGCAGGTTTTGTTTTTATATCAAACTGCATCTGCTTGACCTAACTCATTGAATCAAGATGTTGGAATTTTCATTTTAATTAAATTCTGTTGGATCTCAGTGCTATTCCCATGAATGGGAAATTTTAGGGTTGACATGCACCTTCCCTTGTTGGGGAAGGGGTGATTATGAATCTATTCTTCATAATTTACCCCGGACAGAATAAATTATAATAATAAAAAGTAAGAAGAATGCAGATTTAATGAGTAAACTATTTTCTTTTTTAGTTGGACATGCATGCATTAGTTTGATTGATGTAAACGCAAGCTTCATCCAATTTGGTTGTTGCAACCAAAATCCTTGGGTACCACGTTTCATCGCTTAAATTTCAAACGCGGCATCTTAGATGACAGAATCTCTCAATCAGCTAATACTTTAATTTGAGCCTTATTTAGGTAAGATCTTTAAATTACTTTTCATAGTCGTTCTATATGCTGGATTGGTTTTGAATTATTTCTGGTTGAAAACTCGTCTTTTTCTTAATATAACCCCAAACAAGAAGATTATATATATAATATTAGAGGCAAAGAGAAGCTATGATTTAGAAACCTTAATTAGTTTTGAATGAAAGTCTTTCAGAATAGCAACTTAGTTAAGCCATCGGAGTTCTCCCTTTAATCAAAACAAATAGCACTTTATGCGTGCTTTTAGTTTTGTTTTTTACCCCACTTTTAATGTTTGATGGGTGAGCGAAATAATGACATACATTGAATGAACACAAGTATTATGAAAGGCAGGGTACGTACGCTGGATAATAAGGGGTGGGAACCAGAAAAGCATCTCCAGGATCAGCCAAACAGAACATGATCAATTCATTTGCGCCTGTAGCACCTCCACTCATCAATATACGGTCTGGATCAAATCTGACCCTACCACCTCTCACTTTTGACATAAAATTAGCCACAGCCTGAAAAAAATACAAACAAAAAAACCATTTTGTTATTCTTAGTCTTCCTGGGACGTGCTCCTCAATCATTATAGTAGTGAATTTAAGTTCTGCCGTTGCCTACCCTTGTGAACTCTGGCAGCCCATGATAGTCCTGAAAGTTGGCAATATTTCTGAACTGATTCACTCCTTCAGGAGTGCAAATGGAAGCCCTGGGATTATTCCTTATCCACTCTTCAATCAGATCAAAGCAGAGCTGCAAACAAATAATGAACACAGACCCATATGAGCCAACTTATCAAACCGCTGCATCTCATTGTGGCAGTGGCACAAATTGTATAAAGTACAACAATTGCAAGCTTGCCAGCCGTATATATGTATATATGTATATACCTGATTTTCTGCAAGACCCATCTGGATAACACCCTGAGGATTTTTTGTTGGGTGAAATGGGTTTCTGTCATAAGCCTTCCACCCATCAAAATAGGGACAATTCTCCCCATGTTTGTCATTGGTTGCAATCTTGGACAGAAGCTGATTGCTCTTACTCGCCAAACCCATGTTTAATATTTGCCCGGAAGGTATAGTTAAGGTCACTCTAGCTTTAGTTGCAATAGCTGTGGATTTTGTGCTTTGCAAATTAAGGAGTGCAGGGAAAATGGGAGAGAATGTGGGAGAATTTATAGGCAGTGGATGGAATTATTGTGGGGGATGAAAGGAGGAAAAGTTTACTTTAAACTTCGAAACATAGGAAGACTGACGAGAAGAAATAAGTAACGGAAACAATGGATGTGTTGGTCAAATTGAAAATTGCTTCCGTGTGTTGTTATGATATCACGAGCTCACCACGTGTGGAAGAATATGTGCATATTTATGAAAACTAGCTTTGGTTGCGCATGTTAGGTATTTGTTCCTTTAATGAGGAAAACCAGTTTAACATGCAAAACAACAAGGAGGGTAGGGGGAATTTTTGAGCCGCGAGAAGTTTCCTCTGAAACTACAAATTAGAAACTTTCAACTCAAAATCAGAAATAAAAAAAAACAACAATAAAAGAAGATATACAGCTGGTGAGAAATTCTTAGTGAACAACAATACGATAATGTATCATTTAACCTATCTTGCCAAGAAATCATTACATGTTCTTGAAGTGTCTGGTAGAATTATGTTTTATTTATTTATATTTTGATATATTAACATTAAATAATTAAAATACAAACTTTTCAAAAAAAAACACTCACTAAGATGACATAATTAATTCTATTTAAAAAGTATGTTTTTTAATAATTTAATATCAAGTTGTCAAAATATAAATGAATAGAGTACTATTTCTCGTGACACTCTAAAAATATATAAGAATTTTTTTATATTAAGTAAGGGTGATCACAAGTCTAGGTTAACCCATGGACCATATCAATCCAATCCAATCCAATAATAAATTTTTGAGTTGGATTAGGTATTTGGATTAATTCAGGTTGAAATTAAAAGAACTCAATATGAATAATTTTGAACAGCAAATTTGGTTTTTTGTATCCCGATAACTTGACTACCCAACCCAAATATCATTTTTGCTATTTTACATATATTTTTTTATATGAAAAGAGAGTTGCCTATTCTTTTGAATTTAATTTTATGACAAAAAATAATTTTAAAGTATATATCTTCAAACATTATTGTATAAGAATAAAAATTATAATTTTTTTATTTTTTAAATTTTTTATGCATTCTAAAAAGAAAAAAAGATAAAATATATAATTTGATAACTCAAACCAAACCAATTCAATTTTGATCGATTTAGTTCGATTTGAGTTAAATGAAATTTTACAATCTAATTTAACTCGACCAAAACTTAGAAATTTTATTTAAAATTTGTTTTGCTTACAATCCGATGCGACCCGTATGCATTGAGACATAATTATAAGAATGAAACTGACATCTATCCAGTCAAATGATCGAGCATGGTTTGACCACCAGCCCCGACCAAAAAAATTATGATCAGACAAAAGAATTTAAAAGGAAAATATAAAATTTTGTTAATTTTTTTATTTGATAAAAATCAATTGGGTCTCTCAATTTTAACTTGATTCCAAAGAATCGATTTCTACGGTTTTTACCCAATTTACTAAAAATAATCATAACCTGCAACTGAATCGATCAGGTATCTAAGTCGTCGGTTTTTGGGTTTCGCGAACCAAACCAATCCAGTTCTCATAACTATGTAACTTGGTATTTAACGCAACACCAAACGTTTCTAATTTTAATTAGAAGTAACTAAAACAGAAAAATAAAAGAACATCCTTACTTACATTTGTTATGGGACTTGCAAATGCGCTGAAATAGGAAAGTATCGCATTTATCGAATTTACATATACGATCGGGTCTGCAAATTTTAATTCTTACATAAATGTTAATTTTATTTCTGCATAGAAAATGTATAAAATATAAATTTATCGATTTTACATAGAACTAATCTTCATGCAGAATTTTAATGTAATTAAAAAATCAATGTAAATAAAAAGTGGCGTGCAAAAGTAATTTTTTTATGCCTAATTTATATTTTATAATTTGAGATATATTTTCCTCTTGTTGATTGTTTCTAAAACAGAGTCTTAAATTTTTTTTCATAATAATAATGAGTAAAATTCATTTTTCTTTCCTCATAAATATCTTTTTCTCAATCAATTTCGTCTTTCCAATATTAATTTTATTGATTTAATTTTTTAAATTTTAAGTTAGCAACAAATTTTGCCTACCCATGCATAAAAATAAGAGGAGAGCAAATGGGTACAAGGATGAGTTTTGTTAACGACTTAAATTTGAATGATTAAACAGATAAAATTAATTTTTAAAGAATAAAATTAATAAAAAGTATATATATGAAGGACAAAAAATAAATTTTATTTTAATAATTTATGAAAATGTTATCTGTATGCAAAAATTTTACAGATCTTCTCTGTGCCTCTGACAAATTTCTACCCTCAATTCAATCTTTCTTTTTCTCTCTCAATCTGTCACAACAGAAGATGGAGAAGGAAGGTATAAAACTGAGGGTACAAATAACGTTTCTGAGAATGAAATTTATTTTACACGAAAACAGGTATGGACTTAGAAGAAGGACTTTTGGGCGGTATTTGGATTCTATTCCGAAAATGGTAAATCGGAGTAGCCTGACCGAGCGTGGCCAAGACATGTATACACACCACGCCACACTAACTATTTCTGGACACACAAGCAGGAATTGAAAGTGTAGAGAGGGATACAAGGCTAATTGTGGCTTGTGGGACGGCAACAAAAAAATTGTCACACTGCATGTGTCAAGGGTTGGTGCCCCCACCCTTGATTTGCACATTTTCCCAATGTTTCTTGCTTGGCTTGCTAGGTTGCTCCTAACCAGTTGGTTGTGTTGCCATGTATAGTAAAAATGCATGCACTAAACTCCCATTTTGCTGGGAGAAGTCGTGGCTATCTTGAAGCTTTTGGGACGTGTATCACATTGAAATTAAATGACACTTGTCTACAGCTTTACTTCGATTCAACTCGACTCAAATGGGAACCGTACTTGAATCAAACTTTGAGGGCATTCTCAGCTCAACATCCGCGTCAGGTTTCTCACGCGGCTTGATATCTATGATTTTATCCTTTGAAACTTGGGAGCCATGGGAAACATGAGTTCCTCGCCAATCTTTCCATTCATTATAGTATCACACTGATCATTTTTCCACACCCTTGTTTTCTCTTTTTCGGTTTAGTCCAGACCAACGTAGGCACCAAAATTAACAAACACATGCATTTACACTCAACTATGTCTTTGGACTTAGTGCATATTTAACATTTTTTTTAAAGACTCTCGTAAAAATTTTAATTATAAACTGTTTTGACTATAAAATAAACTAATCTAAATACACTCTAATAATTTATCAATCTGAAGGCAGAATAATCTTTATTTCTTTTCCTTTATTATTTGACAGACTTGATGAGCATCTTTTTCATGTTACAGGAAATATATATCTTTCATAATCATGTCACATTTTTTCATGCATTTGCTTCACTCTAGCTAGTTTCTTCTGCACATATCTGCTTGTTAAAATTTGTATACCATTTAGATGCTTAAATCCTTCCAAATGGCCTTTAAATACTGGATATAGTACAATAATATCTCACGAGTAAATAGTGAGGCCTTTAGTTTATTCATGTAATTAGAAGTGAAAAGGAGAAAAAAAAAGGATATATAGAAGAGGAAAAATATATACACAGAAGAAGAAGGACAATAGAATTAATCATTCTCCATTATATATAAAGTGGCAAAGTGCTCGATATAAAGAAAAGAAAAGGGCAACATGCATATCAAAAGAATTTTTTCTGTCTGGAACAAAAGGAATTCGTTTTCTCCATTTGGGTAGTGGAGAAATATAATATCATTGCCTACTTTCTATAAGGTTTTAATTTATATCATATAAAAGGTAGTATATCAATCACATTACATTGATCACACACTGACACACACAATGACGCATTTTGGGCGATGAACCAGAAAGGTAAAGTAATATTCACCAAATCAGCAGGCATGAAGCGTGTTGCCACCATCATAAAGTTTAACTCGTCATCATATACGTTCTCACCTTTAGATTCTAAGTAGAAGAGGGAAAGGTAGAAAAACGAAGGATCATTAAATTTTCTTTCTATTTTTAGTTGCTTTCTCTTCCTCCTTTTTTCCTCTCTTCCGTCTCCTCTCTTTTCTTTCCTTCAAAACTTAGTTTAGTGCTGAAAATAAAAAAATTTAGAACTAAAATGTAATTTTAATTAAAATTTGTTTTATTCATTTTAAAATAAGATTTAAGTTACAAAGTGCAAACAAAAAAATTTGTTTTTTCATATTTTGTTTCATATTTTGTCACAGAAAAATTTATATGACATATGCACTTATTCCTTCCATATATTATCATTTTTTAATTAATTTTAAAAGTAAATACAGGTATATCATTCATTATTTATTGTTCTTCTTTTTAAAAGATAAATAACACATAAGATAAAACTTTTGATATTCTTTATTCATTTTTCTTATCCTTATCTTATTTTTTTCATTTAATAAATTTTCTCTTGAATTTTCTTATTATTCTTTTACTACTTTTCTATTTTTTTTTCTCTCTTAATATTTTTTTTAAATATTTAAAATTTTTTGCCATTCCTCTTTTCTTTGCAAATATGTTTATGTGTACTTGTTTTTTCTAAAGACAACTTACTGCTTTGAAACAAGCAAATCGACAAGAATAATTAAAGCAATAAGTTTCAAGGGGACAATATATAACATGTTTTAGTGTCGGAAGACGGTCTCAAAGATTCATAATGGAAATAATTTTAGGATTACGTTAACATGTGCTTAAGGCACATATTAAGGAATAAAAATAGTATTTATTACTTTTCATCAAATCATCTTAATTACTTAAAAAAATATTAAGTGTGTTTTGAATTTTTTAGACATTGAATACTTTTATTTTTCATTTATTAGTTTCTATTTTTGATTATTTAATCTGTGCACCCGTTAACAAAAACCCAAACTCTAAATGCAATATCCAAATTCAACTAATCTTAGCACAACCAATGTACTAATAGCAGCTAACATAATTACCATTAATTACAATGATTAAACTCACCATCATGCTTGATGCTTACACCTTACATTGTTCAATGAACCCTGCATTAACCTTTTTAATTATAATGCAAGATCTCAATGGAAAACAGTAAAAGGGATAGCAAATTGTTAAATGCTGCTCAAAACTAAGAAATCTCAGACTGTTTGGAAGCCAATGAACCACTTGGCAAAACCTCATCCTTTGTTTTCCATGCCTTTTTTGCTTTCTTTTCCAATCCTTGATAAACTATTTTCTTGGATTCTATAAAATTTGGCTAAACTTCAAGTGACATAACGAAATACTTAACACTTTTTAACCATAGTAATTATTCAAATTAATATAAATAATTTACTTAATCACATTTCTAGCTCTCTCCTGTTAGCAAGAGGCTCCAACTTTTTCATTCTATCCTCTCGTGACGATCCACATGCATGCTATGTCATAAAATTGTGGCCGCATCACTGGTTTATATATATTTGTGATTGAAAGAGAAGTTAACGGAAGATAAACTAGATTGCTTTGATTTCAAAATTAGGAGTGTAACATTTGAAACTAATGGCGAATTTATAAACTTTGTTAAAAATAGAAGAGAAAAATTTGAAGCAAATTAAAGAATAAATTATTTTCTTTATATATATATATATATAAAATTTGTGTTACTACACAGATATTCCGTCTATAAGACTATAATGAAAATATATATATAAAAAAATCCTTGATATTTATAAAAAAAATGTTACTAGCTAGCTAATTAAATCCAAAATACTATCAAGTGTAATAGATTCGTTAACTAAGAATATTATTTAGCTATATATATTGAGAAAATAAGAAAAAAAAAACCATTAATTTCGTGTAGCAAAATATACAATTCAAACTCACTGGCACCAAAATAAATCTTCAATTAGGCTATACTAAATAATTGTTTTTTTTTCTCTTCTTTTCAATATAGGCTAAATAAATGTAAAAATGACATTTGACAACAAAATGTTCTATGAACAAATGGCTCAATTAACGAATTTTTAAGCTAATTAACAGTATTTTAGAGTCAGTTGTAACATTTCTTTTACACGTGTAAGAGACATTTGTGTATATTTTTATAATAGAAAGGAAGTTTGCATAATAAACACGAAATCCAAGGAAGAATAAAGAATTTACTATAAATTAAAATAATTTTTTATTAATAAAAAATTATTTTTTATGCAATAGATAAAATAAACCAGATAACTTAACTACAAAGGTAAACTACGTACATGCCTACAATCTACAAAATAGGAGCATAAACTTGCGGGGAAAATAATTCGTTATATATATATATACGTACGTATGCACGTGTGGCCAAATTTAGTGTACGTCTTAGCTACTTGAAACATATTATATACTGTGCATAATTACAAGATATTTTTATAACTTCTTGGTGTGATACTAATCTTCATTTAAATATTGAAACTGTTGTTTTTTTATAAAGTATTTACCAGCAACACAAGCACGTGTGATTTTTTAAAAAATTTAGATGTAATGTATTTTTTTTATATGTGAAAATATACTAATTAAGTAATATTTTATCATAAAACATGTATTTTTTTATATTATTTAAACAAAATAAATATATAATTATTCAATTAAAAAATTGAGAATATTAGTGAATTCCGCATGTTATAATCAGTGCATATTTCCAGTAATGTGTACCATAGTCAAACTCCAGCTAGTCATGAGATAACTCGCACGTTGAATGGTGAATCCTGATACATACATATGACTTGGGAGATTTTAGGGAAAATAATAGGTACCTACCTACTACACCTAGCAGTGTCTGAACCTTAAAACTTGAATATTAAATGGGAAGAAAACACCCATCAGCATTAGTTCTTTGGTTTTCAATCAAGCCAAGCCATACATGCATATGACTTGGGAGATTTTAGGGAAAAGAATAGGTACCTACCTGCGACACCTAGCAGTGTCTGAACCTTAAAACTTGAATATTAAATGGGAAGAAAACACCCACGTCAGCATTAGTTCATTGGTTTTCAATCAAGCCAAGCCAACCTCCTCAGTCTTCATTCCCCAGTTGCGCCCTTTCCCACCAAAGACGCAGAATAAGGTGTAAGCAATTAAGAATGAAGAGCAAAGCGAGGGACAGTGACGTCACTTGGAGATATTTTTGTGCCGATTTATAGCTATATAAATAGTGTAGAAGAAGACGATAAATAATTAATACATTACTATTAACATAAAATTAATAAGATAGAAATATATTTTATTTATATTTTAAAATTAATTTAATATTTATATTTTTAAATAAAATTTTTTAGATTAAGAATTTTAATGTGATATAAATATATATTGTTATATTATATATTTGTGATGGATGGATGAATTACGTAATTTTTTTAATATTTTTTAAAAATAATTATTTTATACCAAAATTTATGTAATTATTTAATTTAAAATTATAATATATTAAGTGTTTATTGACTTAATCTATACCAACTTGTATACATTTAATTAAAATTTCTCCATTGCATGAACAAATTAAGAGAGATAAATGTTGGGTACTGCATGGAGTCCTCAAGTCATATGTAATATTAGGCTGTTTGCTGAACAATAAAGGAGTGTCCAACTTTTATTACAAGATTGTGTCAGGTTAAAAACAAAAATTCCTCAAAGGGAAGCCAAAAATTAAAAAAAAATATTGGGAAAATTCTAAGAAAAGAATTTTAATTTTGATAAAAAAAATTTCTTTTTAGTATAAAACTAATTAATTACTCAATTGGTTAATAATGTTGAAAAATATTTGATAAATTTTAAAATTTTCATGATTATATTCTAATACGTAAAATTCTAATCATAACCTTTAAATATTTGAAAAAATCTATGATAAAAGATGGAAATTGTGTTTCACTCTGGATGTCACAAATTAATGCTTCTTTGCTTCACGTACGCCACTCGGGATCCAAGTAATTGATGTTTATGTGTAGGTCAATATTTACGTAGCTTTACCTGATATTGATCTGCTCAAATGAATCCATGTATTTTTCCTGCTTAAGCATTTTGAAGTCAGCAAAGTTCGAAATCTAGAAAATTAAAAACAGAAGGTCTTCAATCAAAAAAAAAAAAGTCTTCAACGTAAAGATTTTTGAACAAACACCAGAAAAAAAAAAGTGTTTTTGTTAAAACTCATGTTAAAGAATAAAATTAATATTTATTACTCTTCATTAAATCATTATAAATACTTAAAGAATAAATTATTAAATATATTTTAAATTTTTAATATATTAAATACTTGTACTTTTCATTTAATAAATTCTATATATTATTTTATACTAAGAAAAAAAACGTAATATCATACAAAACTCTTTTTTACCAAAGAGCATCATATCTAGCAACTAATCAAACCATTGGAATCGATTAATTAAAAGCATAGTGGGCAAATTAAGAGTCTTTTTTCGACAAAATAAGAAAGATATCATCATTCTTTTTCTTTTTCGTGTTGGAGTAGTTAGAGACTTATAAATGAGTTAAAGTTACTTAACTTAAAAAAATTATGAGACTAACTCTTAGAATCGAGAGTAGTGATTAAATAAAGTTTTTTTTTAAAATTAAAGTTACTTTGTTACTAAATATGTATATATATATATATTTTTTTTCTGAAGGATAAGAGATTCACCATGTCTACCATACTAGATTTATATTCCTAGCTTGGAAGACACTCTTATGAATTTTTGTGATGATCTTTATATTTTGACCCCTCCAATATTTTGATGTAATTCCGATCCAAATTCATCAATTTCATGCTTTAACTTTTTTATTTTTTTAGTAAAGATATTCTTAAACTAATTTTATGTTAGTCAAAAGTAATTAAGTTTATCTCTAGGAGATTTTAAAAGCGCACGCTCAAGATTCAAATTTGAAGAGTCAAAGTAACTCCCTTAAATTATGTATACACAGTAACTGGAAGATAGTCAGATAGAGTTTAGCAAACTAGTAAATAATTAATACTCTAAGTCAAAAACATTCAATAAATTATAAGGCAAAGTAATTTTTATTAATCATATCCTGATTACTAATACATAAAACTCTAAAACCAAATATATTAGGGTGTTGCCATGATCATTTAAATGATTTATAAAATATTTATTGATTTTTTTATTATAAATACTTGAAGTTTATAAAATCAACAACCAATAAATATTAAACAATATAATTAATCAAAGTATTAGTATTAAAAAAAGGAGTATTGAAATAAAAAAATTATTTTGATGTCCATCTTTTTTTCCTAAGTATTGATATCCTAATTAATTTATCAAATATTTATTAATAATTATTTTTACTTTTTAAATTTTAAGTATTTGTTGTAAAAATAAATAAATAAATGCTTGATAAATTATCTTAGATATTGATGCTTTAAATATATATATATATATAGGGTACAATAACATTAACCCCCAAATAATCCCACAATAATGAGAGTAAAAGTTTGGTTAACTAACTGATTAATTTGAAGGCAAGAATTAATCTCCATTAGAAAGTGATCAATCAAATTGGATCCTAAAACGTGGAGTTGGCATGGACTCATGAAACCCTTGACCAAGTAAACTAGGCAGTGTGTTTGAAACAGAAGCATTTAGTTTTATTTTATTATTTGTTTAAAAGAAGGGGTTGAGAGGGTGGTAACGGTCAACTATAACGGTGGACGTGAGAGTGGTCAGGTCAGCTGAGGAAAATGGTGGATTTGGGTTAGACGCCGTCGCCTTCCATCCTTCGTGATGCAACACGTGGGCAGCGGCCGGCGCGTGACCGACCAGAGTTGACCCGAGTATTGCCGTCGTTGAAATCGTTCACATGATTGCGTCACTGATTACGGTATAGAATTTGTATCCGTTTACTTTCATCTTCGATGAAAAAATTAAAGGGATAAGTGAGATTAAAAAAAATTAATAAAATAAAAAATAATTAAATTATATTAAATTATATTTTTTATAATTAAAATTATTTAATCAACTTTTTAATTATTATACAAAATTTTAAATAACATATAAAACTGAGAAAAAAAATACCACGCTTTATCACATAATTTTAGTTCGGCTTGAGTTAGATTACCAATAAAAAAATACTAGTTATACAACTCATGTATGAATTTAAAGTTTTTAAAGAAGAAAGATAAAATATGTTCATAATATATACTAAGAATAATATAATAATATCGATGTGCATGAATAAAGTACATTAATCAAATATAATTAGCACAAATGTGTGATAAACTGCTCATTATTTCTTATTGCATGCTTTAACCTTTATATATTATAATAAATATTAGAATAGTATTAACAGATTTAAAATTTTTAAATAAATTATAATTACTTTTCAAATATAATTACATGTTTAATAACTACTTAAGGATATATATATATATATATATATAAGAAATCGGGACTTAGTTGGAGATTATTGTGATAATTGATTTTAGAAGGTTTAAATTTTCTAATCAAACAGTCATTTAGTTGTTGTTTCATCTTTTTTCATTTACCCCGTTTCTCTTACATACATGAATTTTTTATATGTAATTGAAAAATATCTATTCTTCTTTCTATTTTTCTCTTTTCATTCTTCTTTAGTTTTCATTTTTTTTCTATTTTTTTATAGAACCATGAAAATGAGTCCGAAAATATGAAGTGTCCCCTCATCGAAATGCCTCCTTTTTTTTTAGTTATCTTTTTGAATTTTAATTTCAAAAGTAATTTATAAATAATTATGTTGAATTTAACAGAAGTTATTAATTATATTAGGGGTCACAATTTGAGTTTGTGTACCGTATTTATTTTAATAATCATGTTTAATTTTAAACTTATGTACGATGCTACCAAATATTGAAAAAATTCAAAGAAAAAAATATCATATCATCATATATTGTTTAATTGAGTTAAAAAAAGGGGTTTCGTGTTAATTTTAAATTTATTTGTCTCTGAAGCTAAATATATTCATATGGTATTTAGAATTATCAAGTGAACAATTAACTTGATTATTTAAAGAACAAATTACGAATGCATGATGTTCTTTAATTAACCATCAAGTTAATACAATTTTTTTATTTGGAAGTAATTATGCGGTGATGCAACTGAAAATGTTAAGGTTTTATTTGAAGTGTTTGTGTTAAATGACTTTAGTGCTCAAAGTAGAATACAAAAATGACATATTTTTTTGGGTTTTATGATTCAAGTGAATTTCTTTTTATTTTTTGCTCTATTTGATTAACTTAATTGTTTTAAAGAAAAGTAAAATTTTCATGTAGGAATAATTAAGGTTTCATTATGTTTGATACAAATAACTTATGAAGCATTTCCTATTAACACGATTTTAGAAAAACTATATCAAAATATTAATTGTGAAACTTTTTAGAACATGTATATAAATATACAATCATTAATTTATAAATCACTTCTTTTTTAGGGGAGATAACACTTTCTTATTATCAAAAAATTCTTACATAATCTGAGAGTAATACTCTTAATAAGATTTCATCCGCTTAAATTTATCATTAATTTTATTATTTAAAATTATATATTTAATCTAATTACTGAATGGTTATAAAATACTAACTATCATATGATTATTAAATAAGTGTATTACACTGAAAGTACACAAGAATTTTTTCTTATTATCAAGTGGGCGACCATACGGCCAAAGACGTGATAATAATTTGTAAATAGTTTTAGTGTGAATTAATAAAAACAACTTGATAGAACTTGTATAACAAAATCTTCTTCTTTTTTTCTTCAATGTTGGCACATATGAAAGTTTAAACCTATGATTTTCTATAAATTATGCAAATTTTACCATTAGCCCATTCTTGTAGCACGTATGAAACAGTATTCATTGGATCAGTGCTGGTTAAGGTAGAGAGCTTTGATACCATATGTAAAGAAAATAATTGATTGTCTTGATTTCTAAAATGATTATTTACAATATATATATATATATATATATATATATATATCCGTACATAGTAAGTAATAAATTTAAAATTCAAACTCTTTAATTAAATAAAAGTAATAAATACAAAATAATAAAAATTGAAAAAATCAATCTAATGTTTTGAGAGTATCAATATAATAAGTTAAGAGTATCCGAGAATTTGATAGTACACCAATAATGACTTGGTAAAACAAAACCTTTTAGGAAACAGAAAAACATTCTCTGAACCCTACCTATATATTTCTTTTCTCTTACACTTCAATTTGTTATATTATAATAATATACCCTTTTCTTTGGCTTCTTATACCTGACTAACATTTAAAAAAAAAAAAAAGACGGAGGGTTGCTGCCTTCACGAGGATACATTAGTTGGTCGTAACAATGTCCAAAACATAAAGTAATAAGTGAGCATGCAACAAAATAAAGTTGGTTCACTGAACTTATCTTACAACTAAAGCTACTTTTCTCTCTTCGACATAGAAATTAATTAAGCACGTGCTTAATATAGAAATTAAAAAGAATATATAACCAGAAGCGAATTTGAGCAACAGATTCATCTAGAAGTTTTTTTTTTTTTAGTAGCATATAATGACCATTGGTGTTCTCTTGTCAAAGTTGCCAAGACTTAGCCTCCACAAACATTATGCATTAATTATAAACCAACTCATGCAAAATAACTAGCCAGCTCATATCGATCGCTTTAGAAACAAAACCAAAGAAAAATCAGATTCAACATTCAAAACTTTGGGCAACCTTGCAAAACAAGCATATGATAATGCTAAACCACCTACTTTGCCCCTTTGACGAAATGGTGATGGTCCATGCATGTGTCTACTTGGAATTTGAACATCAACGTTTAATTAATTTGGATTTTGCAAATATCCTCCCAAAGGTGGCCAGAGGAAAGTGATTGTCTTGTTTTTTTTTTTTAGAACGTCCCGTCGCAGTCTCTGAGCTGTGAAGCAATCAACTAAAAACAAACCCCATGAGAACAAAAAATAATAAATTAATTCCCCTGTGCATAATATAATAGTAGCCAGGAATGTATCATGTCATTGTGATTGATCTGTTCTAGGTTTTATGAGCCACAAAACAAACGGAATGTTATATACCAAAATATTCTCTGTTCAAAGATGAAGTCAATTTTTGTATCAAAGACGATGAAGTCAATTTTAACACTCAAAAAACAAAAGATGACGTCAATTTTAACAACCAAAAAAAAAAAAGAGGAAGTCAATTCTTAATTCAAATATAGAAAGTCAAATAACTGATGTGCCTATAATATTGAGTTGTTTTTAAGGTGATATAGATCTTCACTAATTATATATTTCTGGTTATTAAAAAAACTGTTTTCTTTTTTTTGTTTACAAGAGAGATTTCAAGAATAAGACCCACTAAAGCAATAGAGAAAAGAGATTAAATGTGAATGGGCAAGGATTAATTGACATTGGTGTGTACATCTTTGAATAATTTTTTATTGAATATTTTCTTATAAAATCAACAATTAAATTCAAGGTTCCTATCATATAGATCATATCTATAAAATTTTACATTAATTTAAAATTATTTTATACTTTAATAATATATTTAAAAATTAGCGTAATGTATAATTTTCATATATAAGAAAATATAAATTATTTAATTACATTCTTATTAATGTTTAATTTTTAAAAATTTGACATGAATGATCAACATAATATATAAGTTTAATTTAACTGTTAGACATATAATTAAATTATATAAAAAGTTACTTGGTGTTGTAAGAGATCAATATAAGAGATTGGTATCAATTAATCTCTCCCCAATGTGAATACTTTTACACTACGATCGTATGAGAGTTTAAACTTATGGTCGTCTTCAAATTATTAAAATTTCATCATTAATCCATGCTTAGTATAGCTTGCTTAAATGTGAGTCTTGAAACTCACTAAAAATAGAATTAAATATTCTTTTTAGAAATTGGATATGCTAATAGGCTGTAAGGTAAATAGATTATACATTGCCTTTAACAAATAACTTTTAAAATTTGGAAAATATTATATAATCAAAATTTTGTTGTTAGAATTTTTGACAAAGTGATTTAATAAATTTGTTAACTCTTAAACAGGTAAGTAATCCTTATCACCTAATTTTATCTAATAGTCATCTTTAATTCTAATTGAATTCTGTCAAAACTTTTAGTTATTTTTTTTGAATTCACTCTTAAATTAATTCAAAACACTTGTAAATAATTAAAAATTAAAAAAAATTATTTTTATAAATTTAACAAAATTCTATTGATGAAGTGGCATTAGAACAGACCTAATAATTTGTGACAACAAATTAATTATTACTTGTTTACTTATATCAACTTGTGATTTCTATGTATATAGTATTTTTTGTATTAAGTTTTTTCATAAAACATCTTTTAGGACATAATTTCTGTGATAATACTTTTAGTATAATTATATGCACCCTGTTTATGGCATAAATATTGCTGGAAAAATTAATTTTTCTCGTAGTCATCAAAGTCATGGATAAAACTTATATGACAGTTGTTTAAACAATATTTTGTATTTACTGAATTTAATATATTGAAATATAAGTATAACTATGTACGTACTCTTAAAATAAAATAAAAAAGACTAAAGTATATAAGAACAATTTTCTCTCCATTATCTCCACTGCACTTTTGGCATGTGATGATGTGTATAATATAAGGACCTTTATCAACCTTTTGTCATTTTAGTATAAGATTCAAAATAGGATATACTCTAGGCATAATCTGCAACCTATTTACCGAACCATTAGATATATCTTTGAAGATAAAAAAGTCAAGGCGTCTTATCCTTATTAGAATCAAAGCTATTTTGTTCAAACTAAAAATTAGCATATATATATATATATATATATACTCCAATTTTCTTCGTTGAGGTGTAAAAAGTAAAAACATTAAAACCTAACAAAGCTAGAAAGACATGTCTGCCATAAAAATTCCATTGCCAACGTGAAAAACATAGTAGAATGTGGATACTTCGTACGAGCTATTGTCGAAGGGGAAGAAATGGTTGTAATTAAAAATATTATTATTAGGTGGATGGTTTGGCCATTAATCTGATCTGCAAAGCTGCTTTGAATGGCAGGCATAACATTCTTTCTGAGAAGCTAATATAGAACAAATTTTAAAGTATTATTCTTTTTCTTTTGTTAGTTGGATAACCGCGTTAACAAGAATTGGCAGATGCAAAATAATGTTTGCGCATGAAAGGATGACATATATAACTCGTGATTGCGATGATATCCATACTTATAGCTAGCTATACGGGCACTCCAGCTTATATATGTAACTCGTGATTGTGATGATATCCATATTAATAGCTAGCTATACGGCCAGTCCAGGTTAGCTCGTGATTGGCCCACATTGAGTAGTCTGAACTATTTAATAATAAGATTCAAAAAATTTTGATATTAATATGACTCTTTAAAATTATGGGCTAACAGTTAGCTGTCTTTTATTTTTTAACATCTTAAAATAACAATTTTTTGGTAATCTTGAAAAATGATTATTTGAAATAATAAAAAAAAACAAGAAACTTATCTGTGACCTGTTATCACTCTAATATATTTTAATTGTAAGTTCTACCGTTACCATTTCATTAAAAATTGATAAAGACCCAAGGAAACAAAAGCTACTCAAATTTAAGCCTTTTTCAAATTTAAGCTTAAAAGGTGTCAAAGCTACTCAAATTTAAACCTTATTAAAATTTAGGCTTAGAATGTGTAAAGTTGACGAAAAATTAAAAAAGAAAAGGTCACAGGTTAATTCGGTCTAACATTTTTAACTTACGGATAAAACGGGCTAAATTTTGTTACTTGATTTTTAAATAGGCTTACGAATTAGCCAATTCTAACCTTTTATATTTATGGGTTAAATAGCAAGTTTGCGGACCTTGATTTATTTGCCTAGCTCTATCTATATTAGGTCTATTTTGTCTAATGTCTAGGAAGAAAGATTCATTAAACCTAATCATATCAATGAAGGAATCAAAATCCAAATTCTATATAATTACTTTGTTAAATGTATTAATTAGTTACAACTAAGAAAATGGTAAATTAATACTCCTTCCGTGTGTTTTCATATGTAGTTTCAAGTTGTTATATAAGTATTAAGGAAGACATTAAATAACTTTATTTATAATATATATATATATATATATATATATATATATATTATTAAAACACTCAAAATATTATTATTTACTCTCCTAACAATTTTTTATCTTATTAATATCAAGAGTAAAGTTAAAAAAAATTAATATTACCTTAATTTTCTAAAACAACAAATAAAATAAAATATAACTTTTTCTCTAAAACGATAAATAAAAAGCAACAAAGGGAGTAGATATTAGGAGATTTAAAAAAAAAAAAGGAAAATCCAATGTATAAAGTTATTGACTTGTAAATAGATTCATAGAAAAATGTTAATTTGATTTTTTTTTTTTTTGGGTCTTCATTTGATTTTGTATAACGTGTTTTTTGTTTGTGTGTTGCTATCTTCGCGATTCTTTGGTTTATCTTTGTGATTCTTTGGGTTTTTGTTTTGGTTAGACTCCTGACTCTTTCATTCGTTTTTTTTTTTTTTTGGTCTAGAGTCTTAGATTAACTAATCTATTTTATAGAATGTTAAGAGACCGTAGCCCATCAAGCCCGTTCACAAAGTAACAGGTTTAACGGACTTTGTGAGCCCAATCTTAGCCTAGTTCGTCCTTATAGTCAAGGAAGAGAAGTGTTGACCAAAACAAAAAAACAGTCAAGGAAGAGAAGCGGGCGATCCTTCCAACTTTTTTTTAATTGTAGAATTTTTTTTTTTTAAATTTTTTTATCGCAAAGAGTTTTTGAATTTTGTCCTATTATCTATTTTCTAAGGTGGTCCTTTTTTAGTTTGTAGGCAAGTATATTCTGAAACTACCATTCACGTTATCTAAAACTAAGACTTTCTTTGAGCATTCTTAAAGGCATCTCTCATATCAATAAGATTAGGTTTTTTTTTTAACGTTTTTAAAGGCATCTCTCATATTAATTTGGTATATTTAAGATAATTAATTTTCTTTGTATGCCTAATATTTTTACTCAAATAATCAATATAGAAGTATATCTATCCTTAATCACTTCAACCTTTTAAGTTTTTTCAAGTTGGTCTAAAATTATTTTACGTCGAGTTTAATGAACTTATAAAAAAAAAACTTTTTTGGCAGTTTTTTTTAATGAATTTAAACTAAAACCAGTGTGATATGGAGCAAACTATTTTTTTACCATGAATTAACATTTTGTTTATGATAAGTCAGTATAGTTGGACGCATAAAAAGTGAGTATTAGCATTGAATATAAATCTATAAAAATAATATTTTTCCAAAAAAAAAAATATAGGCTAAGAGAATTAATCAAAGTTATAAAAAAATTAACATAATTTTCAATGTTAATCGTGGCCCCACGTCAAGTTTTAAACTTCATTTAATTAAAATATTTTTAATGATGAGTCTTCAAAGCATATTTGACGAAAAAGAAGAGTCATTTGAAACATATTTGAAGTTATACTTTTATTAGTATGTTTCATATTGTTAGCACAGCCACTTTGCGTTGTAGTTGACTTTTAGATGTTGAAAATCAGATAGATTTGACCAAGTTTGCTACGGTTGTTGGTTTATGCTTGCAATTAATAAATACCTCTATTCTTAATTGATCAAGAATGTAGATAGCACTAGTTGAATCACATTAAATTCTGCCTTAATTTTCTCTCCCTACAATTTTGATATACTTTCTAATTTTTTATTAAATTCTTTATTTTTAAGTCTCAGAACCAACTTACGGTATAAGCATAAAATTTATTCCAACAGGCGCTGGACCCTATATTTGGGTGTTTCCATCCAATTAAGAAAGAAGCTTGATGGCGGACGAGGCTGTGTTACAAATGGCAAAGGTGTTTGCCTTGGAAAATTTGCACCAAGGATCGATTTTGATGATGGAACGATCCACACCCCTCCCCCAACCGACCCAAAAAAAAAATTTAAGTTTGATATCACCCTACTTTGAACATGACAGTAACAAGGTATATGGTCATTTTCATTTTTTTAGGTAAAATAAACAACAAGCAAATAAACCAGTCTTCTACAAAATGCTATATGCCATCCTTTATATATTTATTAGATTGTTAGACCTATTGCTATAAAGTATCTTGAAAAATGAATTCAAGGAATTTGGAGGCTTCACAGAGAAAAGAAAAAGATAAAAGATGTCGAGAACTTTGTTATGTTTCTACAGGTCAGATCTAGGCTTCATTCAAATTGTATTCTTTCATACCTTTGAACAGAATGTGTTACAGATAGAACCTGATGGGATCCTAATAAAATGAAAGTTTAGTTAGATCCTGAAGCCAAGGAATCAAATACTGGATTTTGGTACACTTTTAAACCAAAGTGGTGAAAACTTTCCAAGAAATGGTTGTTAATCTTCCATTGTTTTCCTTATATGAAATGGATGCAATAATAGATAGGCATTTTCTCTTTGCAACAAGGACATCACAAACGAGGCCAAGACACAGACCAATAAATTAGTGACTGACCCTCCCAAAAAAGTGTTCTATCTGCAGGCACCCCTGTGACTGCAAACTACTTGTTTTAGGTCCAAACTTTAACCTTTTTGAACCTACTGAATTTTCCTTACCATCCTGCAAGACATAAAAACAACTTCTGAAGTCAGTTTCCGGCCTTATGCAACGTCTGCAAAATAATGTGGAAAATATGCCCTTATTATACATGAATGATGAAGAAAACAAATAGTTTAACAATCATTCATCAAACTTTTGGTGAATGCAATTCATAACAAAATTGATACTCACAAAGGTAGAAAGATAATAGAAGAGGAAAAAAAAAACACTCTCTGTAGGATGCGAAGTTTCAATTTCTACAATAACAATTGTATATTGGTTATTAAAACTCAAAAGACAACCAGCATATTCACTGGTAGATAGTACTAATGCTATCAAACTAATCAAGGAAGTGAATAATGATTGAAAACATGTGTAGGCCAGAAAAGGATTCAACATGAGTAATGAACCTACCAAGAAGAATTGGCTTGGAGACCTCAGAACTTTAATTTTACCACCTCTACCATCGGCCCCAACAGCTATCAAATCCCCATTACTTGAACCTTTTGAAGATAGTGACTCCCTGTTTTGTCCACGCTTGCACCATTTACCCAAGTATCGATGAGTTCCATCAGGACCAAGCAATCCACCAGAAAAGCAGATGTCCCCTGGAGGTTAAGAAGAAGAAAAAGAGAAGGAAAAATTCCAGCTTTAAGTTTTCTTCAGCATTTCACAAAATATACCTACCATTGAAAAAAAAAGCACACTTAAAATTCAAACTAGCAGCACACCTGGATTTGAAAGTGTTATTGGCGATGGGTACTCCTTTCTAATGTTAACCATGGGTTGAACTTGTTGAATGTTAGGAAGTAATGTCACATCTTCATCCATAGCACCAGCAGAATTGTTACCCATTTCAATGCCAATACCAGTTCCTGAAGGCTCAGCCAAATTACATTTTCCTCGCACTGCTGTTTTTCTCTTTATGCCAGATGCTGCCTCTGACTTGGCTAGAGTAGGGTTGCTAAGAGCAACATTGTCCCTGTCTTGATCTTTGCAGCTGTGTTTTGGAAGTCCAGGCAAAGTTTTAGTAAATTCGGAAGCATCTTCATCAATGAAGATGCAATCTCTCTCTTTATCAAGAGACAAGGTAGTTCTACTTTCTTTACTAAAATTCACATCTTTATTTTCAGTAACATTGGAGTTCTCTATCTTCAAAGATTGTAAAGATTTATTGGTGTTGTTCACAGTCACATCCATTCTAGATTTGGTTGCCAAATTTGGTTTCCCTTGCTCTTTTATTGAAAATTTGCTATATGCATCAGAATTAGAACTGATGCAATTTTCAAGATTCTTTGAACAACTTGTTTTCTTTGAAACTTTAAGAGACATTAGAAATTCATTCTCTTTTACTTCAGCAGCTGTCTCCAGTTCTTGTACCCTTGCCTAACAATGTCCATAAAACTCTAACAGTTAATGGTCTATACAAAAAATAGCTACTAATGAGATTATTGACAAGCAAGAACATCACGTACTTACCTTCAGTTTAATGATCTTCTCTTTAGCCTTCTCAAGCTTTTTACCATAACGAGCCTCACCTCTTCCCAGAAGATTGCACTTGGCCATTAATTCTTTGTAACTCCTATCAAAATAGGTGCAATTACAATTTACATTCTAGGGCAAGGCAAAAAAGTTTGAGTTAACCAAGCACAATTTTAAGGGGTAAACTCCAATTTTATGCCTAAAATATACAGAATAATAGCACAAAAGCAAAAGCCAAAAAGAAAAAACTTCATTGATGTCAAATCCATAGAGAAAATTTCAAAACTAAACAACTTTTTCAATCTAGCTTTTTGTCAAACTACAAACTGAAATTTGGTGGACAAACCTGTTTCGCAAGACCAAAGATCTTTTCAATGTGTCTATTGTATCTTTACTGTTGGCCCCATTACCCAAAGTGGCAAGCTTCAAAACCTCCTCTTCATCAAGGTCAAGATCAGACACTCTACAGTGCAGGCCATAAACCACTTAGCAAGAAGCGAGAAAAAAACAAACTATATTATAAATAAAATACGGGTACTCAATGAAAATGCAACTCCACTCACAATTTCAATGCTGCAAGTTCTTTAGCCAAAGTCATATTTCTATCTTGCAATCTCAAACACTCCAAAGTTGACGTCTCAAGCTCCTAAGCCAAGAAGAAAACATTATAAGTTAATTCGTGATGTAAATAAGACTATTACAAATGAAACAGGAGACTACAAAGTAATTCACCTCTGACTTCGTATGAAGCTGAAATTGTATGGAAGCTTTTTGATTCAAGGCTTCATTTTTTAATGCAATTTCTATCTTTGCCTGCTCCTTGCAAGCACAAAGCTGAAAGCAGACTCATTTAACAGCCATGAGAAATCAATACTTAACAAAAAAATATATATTTATTAGTAAATATAGAAGACAATTGTTACGTTTGATCGTTATTATTTGAAAGAAGGGTAAGAACTGTTGTAAAGATATACAGGGCACCAAGTAAAAGTAATTTCACTGCTAGAGTTTAGAGTTTGATGTCACTGAACTAATAATTAATCTGATTTTAAAGATGCATAGGAAAAACTACATGGAACAAGGTTCGAAGGCAGTTTTTGCTTCACTTGACTAATTCAACTATTCTTCTGTTTATCCCAATGCCCAAGGATCATTGAAGTTTCTTTAATTTGTTCATATTGAGCTTAAAATAACAAGTCATAAGGAAAAGCATGAATCTTGAATTTCTAATGTTCTACATTTCTAATTAACAGTCATTGTTTTTCTCCGCAAAAGCTCATAAATCAATCGCTCAAGTTTCAAGTATTTAGCCAAGAACGCTAAATTGAAATTCAGCTTTAGTAAATCATTTGTGCAGTACACGTTTGAAAGAACAATTTCCTTTTAAACAAAGCCTCAATCTTCTTGTGTTTTACTTTTAAAATATATATAAATTGACAAATCCCCAATACCCTTTCCGACCCACATTTATCAGCAATCAAACAATGGACTAACCAATCAATCATCAGTTCAACGTTCCAATTGCAGTTCTGAACAATAATTATCACAGCTCATCCTGATGCATCTCATTTCCCCAACCTAACAATAAAAGCAAATCAGAATACCTCCTCGGTGAGCTCTTCTAATTCCTTTCCTTGCCGCTCCACTTCTGAACTGAGCCCTGAAACTTTCACCTCCAATCTGTTCACTTCTCTGCGCAAAACCCCTGCATCTTCCTCAAAATCAACGGGTTTCTGAGGGAGAACAGCATCGCTCACGTCTCCGACGGACTGGAAATAAAGCCGAGCAGCATCGCTCGCCTTACAACTCTGCTTGCAAACAGGGCAACTGTGCTTCTTTGCTCTTGAACAGTACTCGAACCATTGCTGCAGACTGCAGCAGACCGAATACCCAAAAGGAAAGAAAGAAAAAAAAAGCACTTTAACGCGGTTCTCTTCAATTAACGCACAGAAATGCAGAAGGGTGGAATTTACCAGAGCTCGTGGAAGACATGGCCGCAGATGGAGATGGATTGGAGGTCTTCGACAATGGGCTTGAGATCTTCGTAGCAGATCGAGCAAATGGTTCCAGCAAATTCGCCACCATCCACCATCTCTTGTTGGGGTGTGCAGTATTCTCTCTCCACGTTCTGTGTTGTCAACTTGTTATCTTGTTATTAATATTATTTTCTCGCCACACTTTCCCGAGAAAATATAAGGGGGGAAAATGAAGCGAAATTTGAAAATGTGAGAAACCTCCCACAGAATTTTCTGAGAGCGGGAATGAGAAAGTAAAACCGCGAAGACGTCGTGCATGTCACGTGACGGTGAAATATGAATTGCGCAAAAAAAACATTTTAAATTATTCACAATTCACATCAAATTGAGATTAGCAGAAGGAATCACCGTTTTCCAATTGCACGCGGCCAGATGAAACCGGGGGAAGGTTGGCGGCGGCACCACCGCGTGCCGTGTTCTTTTCGGCGGAGGAGGAGGGAAGAACCGGAGAAGGAAGATGAGGTTTTGCGGTCAGTTGGGAATTGGGATCGGATTTGGTTTTCGGTTTGCCTCCTCTTTTCTTTGCTTTTCTGGTTTTAATTATTGTAATGAATTTTACATATGATTTAGCATAATTTTAGAGGTCTGTAATACAGAAGATCTCAAATGCCTTGTTAAAGTTATATAGCACCAACCATGCACCGGAAAAAAAAAGGTATATAGCACCAACCACCATTGACTTTCATACTTTAAATTTAGCAACTATAGAAAAAAAAAAAACGCTTTACTTTCTAGCAATACAAAACTGGAAAATAAACAGACTAGTGATTATGAGTGGACATGTCCTTGCCAATTAAATGAAGCGAAGGTTTGCTGCGCATGCAAAGTTTCAATTTTTATCCCTTTCGAATTGGATTTGGTTGCAAAAAAGCATTAAGTGGGATAATTTAATGCAGAGGGAGGAACTGTGGGTTGAAGGCCAGCGGATATCTGATGATTAATCTGGGACAATTGGACGCTCGAAAGGAGCTTCAGTAGCTTCATCTCAGCAGCAAATATCTGTCACTTTTGTGCACAGTTTGTGCATAATCTCTTTTCATTCTCAGGTAATTACTTGTTTCTGCAATGGGAGTTTGGGAAGGTATTTTTGTTCCAAAGTATTGTTTTCAAATCCTCTCAGCATGATTGTCTCTTGGGTAACTGTAACTAAAGCAAAATAACTGATTACACTTATATGGCTGTATGCTTTTTGAGAGGTTACGCAATCCCACTGGAATTCTGATGCCGTGACATATTTTCTTCTTCCAAGTGTCCCAACAAAAGAAAGAGGTCAAATGAGTTTGGAGTTACCAATTTGGATGCTTTGCTGAAAATGGGTCTATAGCATCTGCCATCTGTTTGTGTGCACCTTTAAGATGAAAAGAAAAATGTCAAGCTGTAGCGGAAGTTCGTTTAGTTTTCTTCTTTGAATAGATCAGTACAAAGCTTGATTAATTTGGTGTACTAATTATTTAATATAGGTGAGCTAAGTCTGAGATACATAGTTGGGCCTTTTTTAGGTCTTTATTTTATTTATTTACCATTGGTAAACCGGAAACCAACATGATATCCAAACATGTTTGTAAGATTAGGTCACTGTTACAAGGCTCAGTAATCCTTAATTATTTAATTATTATGATGGAAATAGTCAAACTTATGAGAGGAGGTGAACACAAGAAACTTAAGAGAATTCTAATGGCTCTTCTGAACAGAGGGTTGTAAATATTTTACAATGAAAGGAAGCTTTATAGTTATAACCAGTTGTCTGGTTATTTGTTCCTAAAATAGAAATATTTTTACCAAAAATTACTTTATTCAAATTCTGTCCATTATATTCAGCAAGCTATCCTGTGAAAATCAGTGGTATTGATTGTCTAAGGTGGATCTTTTTGCCCATCTAACAGATTCTTCTGATACAAAATTTAATGGATTGGATATTTTATCTACTCTGGCCCTCTGTTATGTAGGCGAATTTTAAATCCAATATCTATGCCCTTTCTAAGGAAACCCACCTACTTTGTTCTTATAAGAGCATGCATAGGATTTTTCCTGTTTGGGTAGAAAAGGGGAATTAGATTAACAGAATGGTTTTAACTTAGTTCTTCACTATGAAACAATAATGTCATAGAATAAAGTCATTTATACTCAAGCAAAATCTGGAGTGGCAGTTCCATTGAGCTCAACCCTAACACTACAAGGATGAGTAACACCAGAAGTGTCAGCCATAATTAAGAAGGTTTAATAGCCATAGAGGTTGTTGATAGTGCAAAAATGATTCCTTTATCTTGTTATCGCTGCTTTTGAGAGAGCATCCTTGACTTCATTAGCTTCTATATAAACATTTGAGAGTTTAATTTAACCTAACCTCCTTAGCCAGAATGTGCAGTGTTCCACAAAAGGATTTTCTCATCTCTCTTTACTGCAATTTGATTATTCATCATTTGAACAGAAGCAAGCATGCTAGGGAGTTCCCTTCCCTTTTCTTCTGGTTTCTTTTCTATTGCTCAGTTATGTATAAATTTCCTGTTTACCCTCTGAATTGAGCATCAATCAGCTCTGCCTGGAACTCTTCTAATGTTTACATCAATATACTTCATGTGATCAATCTTAAACTTTTATTATTCAAATTCTTCAAATTTCGGTGCATGTTCAGTCCAATAATTCTTTGTATTTTATTTTGGGGGTTGTTATCTTCTTTTCTGCCTCGGCAATATCGTTTGAATTATATCTCACATTAATTTTTGGGACTTGGCCTCAAACTCTCAGTAATATTTTTACAGATAAAAGAAAACTCTCAGATTTGACACATTTTTGAGGAGGGAAGAACAAGAGAAATTGACTCAACAGAAAACAAACACAACATTTTGGTTAATCTAAGAGCAGCGTGTTAGTTCTACTACATGTGTCTGAGTTGCATTAAGTGATTTGTCTTAAACTTGCTGAAATTGGAATACTGCTTTGACTTGGAAAAAGTTTTTCACATGCTAATAACAAATTGCAGTTTCTCTATGATAGAGGGTCTTTTTTCTACTTTCTATTTGTGCCATATTATAAGGGTTTAACTGTTTTCTCTATTTACATCCGTTTTCTGTGTTGCACAGGGAAGTTTCCTTGTCTTCAATGTCTCAGTTCTTATGCTGACAGTGCTTTGTGACGTTTATATTTGGCACTAACAAATTGTATAGCACCTATCTGATTGTTGAATGCTCAAGGGCCACTTTGCAGATGGGGATTCTCACTGAAGCGTGACATAATTTAATGTGGAGAATTGAACAGCTTCAATGTGCACAAAGGTATAATTAAATTGGACCTATTAGTGCCACTATTTATTATTTTATTACTATTATTATTTTCAGGTTGCATTGGTTTTCTTTCCAAGTAAAGGCTACAAACTGGCCATAAATGGTGTATACATTTAAGAAAATGGTAGTTCCCATCTCCTCTCAAGTTTTATAGAGGTTTTCATTTTCTTAATTATTTGCAGTCCTTCCCCCACCCCCAAACAAAACAAGGTTTCTCTGTGGGTTGGTCATTTTTTATGAATTTTCTCTGCTATTCAGATTTATTCTGCTCATATACGAATAAAATAGTTTCAAACTTGCAGCCAAACTGAGTTTCTTGTGACGAAGCTCTAGTTGTTACAGAAGTGGGCGTGTGATCTAGAGTCCCTCCCAAGCTCAGTAGAGTTTACATTAACCCATTTCAAGGTTGGGGCACCGACCCTCAAGTTTAATCAACTTGGTGATGTTAAAAGACAAAGTTGCACAAATTGTTCCATACAAAATCATAGGGAGGCTATTCAATGGCTGATTTAGTACAATTGCGTATCTTTCCTCTGTGGCTGAATACTTGAAGGCATGACTGGGAAGGAAGAGCTGTAGATCTGTATTTTTTTTTTATTTATTGTTCATGTCTTGGTTCCATAGTTTCTCTGTGACAATAAGAGAGGTAAAATGTTTTATTCAAATATGTGCCATGTAAGTCAAAATTTTGGGGGGGGGGGATAAACAATAATTGATTTTTGGTACTGTGTAGCCCATGCTTAGATCGAGTAAATGTGGTAAATGCCTTAACTCATTGTACAAATTAGTTTCCTTGTGCTGTTTATAAAAATGCAACATTTCTTTTGCGCAACAATATATAAATTTTATCTGTGAAGGGAAATGACTGATTAGTCCTGTTTGTTGAAATCGTTGACCTCCATTTGTTTTAAATTTTATACTGAATCTGTTGAGGACAATTTTACTTTTCAAGTTCCTTGATGGAAGAAGTTTGAAATACCATCTGTAATTTGCACACGTTCTGGCATCAGTATTGCTTCTTATGACCAATTTTTTGAACTTTTGATCATTGCACGAACAAGTAATGATACTAGTTAATGATGGAGGGGCACATATAGGGGTTCAGAGTTAAAATTCAGGTTTGCTATATTTTAGTCCATTAACTACACATCGCAAGGGAAGAAAACATAAAGTAAGATTGAGACAAATTGCATTGCTCTGACATGTGGTGGGACGCCTCCTAATCTTCTAGTGTGGCACCTTCCTCCCACTATGAAGTGCTCTCTCTCTCTCTCTCTCTCTGAAAATTAAGTGGAGTTCGGTTACCTGGATTGCTTATCTGATAGAGGAGGCATCTTTCATGCATGTCCTTGACTTTGCCAAACCTTCTCAAATGGATTTATTATGATCTCTTGGTTATCCATGCAGTGAATCTCTTCTGATGATAATAGCATACAGCTTAGGTCTCTGTCACTTGCATGTTCTTTTGCCAAACCCATTACAGTCGCTATTGAAATGGGCCAGTTTCACCTATCTCTCCCTCCAAACGAAGCATTTAATTCCAGATATTCAAAGACCCCATGTAGGTTGATTATTTATTCATCACCATCTCATCTTTTATCTGTCTCTGTCAACGCATTACACTTGAGCCATTGAGCTCTGAAAAGCCTTGTTCAGTATCAACTTCTTGTTGACCAGGTAAATCTTCGTTCATCTGGGACACCATCAAGCAGTGGGAAGTTCTCTGCCAACCACATGCTCCCATCTACTAATGTATTTTGTGCCCCATCCCCACTATTGCAAAAACAATTAAGTGCCTCACATATACCTGCCCATGTAAGTGTCAGAAAACACAAGAGGAAAGCCAGCAACAAGTGCTATTGCATGTTTTCCCATAGGTAGTGGCAGTGGTGCCCCCTACTCTATAAATGTTTCTCTTCATCTTCAAGACTTCAACAATAACTATCATTGCGAAGCTTTTATTTTTTTTATTTATTATTTTATTCCTCCAACTGATAAGATAATAATGTTTCGGATTTTTACTTTTTTAAGTTTCATAACCTAATCATCATCAGAAACGGAGGAATTTTGATTAAGAGCAGACATAGGGAACTTTGTTAATGAGTATAATCATATTTTATGATGAAATAAGTATAAAATAATTTAATATGCATATTTTTTGAGGAAAATTTCTCTTCCACGTCTCTTAATGTCCACCACCAACAACAAAATAGTTACAAACTGCTAAAACTCTGAACAGTTTGGATCCACCAAATATTAGAAAAATGCTACATACGTAATTTCGGGTTTGCAATAGCACATTTAAGTGGCACCATCTAACTTTTCTTAGGAAGCCATATATATGTGAAAGTTGTGTGCTGTTATGATTATAATTTGGTGTAAGAAGCATTACCCAAATCAACAACCATGAGCTTCTTGTTGTACCAGGCCTCCCAAGTCACCGATGAAGCTAATCCTAGTTGAATAATTATGCCTCACTTTCATTCATTCTATTTTTATTCTCTTCTAAGGCTAAGTTTGGGAGTTTTGAGGAAATGGGAAGGAAAGAAATTTTAAAAAAAATGAAGAGAAAAGAAAAGAAAAAAAAATGAAAAGCTTATTAATAAATTTTCTTTCTCTTGTTTGTAGGTTTTAAATACTTTAAATTAGGAGAACTTTAAAATGTATATAAAAATTAGTTTGGAAAGATTTTGAAAAATTACTTAAAAATTTTTATTTTTTTTTTTTAAAAAAATTTCAAACAACAGATAAACTTATAATAAACCTCTTCCTTCTTACATTTTTCTTCCTTATTCTCCCATCCAAACATAGCATGAAAAAAAAAAATTTGGAGAGAGAGCTTCAAATTAATTGTGTAATGAGTTCAAATTAAAAACAAACAAATAAATTAATAAAAGAAAAATAAAAAATAATGAAAATTGACAATACATTTGATGCATGCATTGAGTTTTATTCCTTCTCATTTTGTCTTCCGAATAAATGTTTATTTTTCTTTATTTTTTTCTTTTCCTCTTGGCGAAATTAAAAGGAAATACCGAAATAGTATTCTCATCATGTTTTCTTTCCATCCGTTTTCTTCAAAGGTGTATTTGAATTCATATATATATATATATATATATATATATACATACATATGGGGCAATTATTTCTTATGAAAATAGTAGATAGTTATAATTAATTTGACAAAATAAAAGACTAAATTAATGAGTTGATATTGTTTTTGACTTTTTTAATGAACAAATGATTCTTATCACTTTATTTTATTTAATAATTATTATGAAGAATTATATTTTTTTTAATACAACACATAGGTATAACACATAATTCACATGTTTTTTTTTTACGTGCATAATTCACATGTTTAGTCGTGTGCAATTATAATGCTAAAAGTCTAAGTAACACTATTCTAAGTCACACAACTCACAAAATAACTAGGTTGGAGAGTCCAAGAGTTTCTTTTTTCCTATTTTAGTGAAGAAAGTGTAAGAGTTTCTTTTGTCAAATAATTGTCACGTAAGGGCCATGTATCCATTTTTAATTAACAAAAGAGAGAGTCACCGAGTTCAATGTTGGGATAAAATTAACATGATTTTGTAAAAATTGGGTATCTGATTTGATCAAAAAAATTTTAAGGAATGAAATTAAAGTTTGATGCAAAGTTAAGGAAGAAAAGTGCATTGTACCCTAATTTTATAAAAGGTGAAATCGCAAAAGAAGAGGATGACAGTCTCTGCTTCATACGAAGAAGGGAGTTGAACAAGAACAAAGTTATTAGAAAGTTAACCATGATTCATTTTTTAAATAAGTAGGTGTCTTCAGCCTTTTTGTTCTTACATAAGTTTATACTCTTTTTCTGTAACATTATATAGACTTTAAATTTGTATAAAATTATCTTCTTCTTTTTTTTCAAATTTTTATCTTTTTTAGCAAAGAAAAATGATATTAAGGATAGGTTACTTTAATACTAGTTAGGGCATAAGTAGCATAGGATTTTTAATCCGTAAAAAGAAACTACTCAATTAGTCATTACATATAAAGAAATTTTGCTTGGGATGAATGACTATGAAGTGAGACTATTAATTAAAGGAGATTAATTTGAACCCTTATATATATAAATACAAAGTTTTATTTGGATCCCTTCCACCATTTGAGTTAAAACATGGCTTTCATATATATATATATATATATATATATGAAAATTACTAACATCCTCTCGTTGATTGGTGGATGTTAGTAAATTTTACTTTTTTATTTAGATAATAATATCTTATTTTTAAAAAAAATAAAAAATTTAAATATATATAAGATATTTTATTATTTTCTCTTTTGCTTTTTTTTAATAATTATCTTGCATAATCTTTTTTCTTAATTTTTTTTAATTCACACACACTCTTTCTTCTTTGATAAGTTGAGAAAAAAGATTTTTCTAAGAGATAATGATTGAAAAAAGAAAAAAGAATGAGATTAATAAAATGTCTTAAATATTTTTAAAATTTTTATTTTTAAAAATAAAAAAAAATATTATTATTCAAATAAAAAAGTAATACTTGTCAATATCTACTAACGTGAAAATGAGTAAAAGATGTTAGCAATCCCTGTGAAGTTATTTAGTTATCTAAATTGTTATTTAGTAATCCCTTTTGTGATAAAAAAAATTGTTATTAAATTTTAATAATTTAAAATAAAGTTATTTAGTTACAAAGATGTGAATAAATAATAGATAAATTAAAATTTTAATAAAACAAATTTTATTTATAATATTAAAAATTCAATACGTTGGAAGCAATCTCAATTCTGACAATCTCAATTCTCATACAAGAATACATCATCTAAGAAAAAATATTTTATCAAAGAGATTTAAAAAGTTAAGAAGGAAAAGATTGATGGTGAATGGATTCAGTGAACTCGTTGGTTATGATCTCGTCTATCGATACTGCTGGCATGATTATTTTATAATTCATGTTTTGTCGGTATAACTCACTCAGCCCCTCGCAAGGTGCGTGTGCTCTTTTTGATTCTTTCTGCAAAATCCACGGCCATGTCTCGCAACCCTTTTCCTTTGACATTTTAACAAGTCAACCCCTAAAAACCAAAACCGGGAGAAGATAGAGAAAGAGCACCCAACGAGGACTGCAAGAGCCAAGAGACAAGCATAGAGATGCCAAATTGCCAACAGTCACTCTCTCTCTCTCTCTCCAAAAAGAAAGGCACCAGCTTTTCTCTCACTAGACTTGTGAAACCACCACTTTCTCCTCTATATATACACGTCTGTTCCCACTTATTGCACCTTATCATCTCTCTCTTATCTCACAAAAAGTCAGCGCCTTCTTCTCTCTCTCTCTCTATCTCAAAAAGAGTAGCACCAGCAGGAGGTACTGGCATTTGCAGAGCTCGTCTCTTCCTTTATGGAGGACGATTGGGATCTCCACGCTGTGGTCAGAGGCTACGCCACCGTTGCCTCCACCTCTTCCTCCACCACCAGTACTACTGCCTCCTCTGCGTCTTCCTCTGGTTTTGGGACTGGTTACCAGCAGCCTGCATCTCCCTGCGGCTTCTCTATTTTCGCTGGTGCACAAGCAGGCCAAGTTTTGTCCCTTTCAAACCCTTTTGAAGCAAGGAGTTCCATTGAAGAATTGCATGAGCTTTGCAAGCCTTTCTTCCCCAAATCGCAGCCTCCCTCCTTACAAACTTCTCCCCTTTCTTCCTTCTCTTATTCCCCTGCACCCAAATCAGCTCAAAGTCAAAAGCAGCAAAAACAACAGCAGCCTAGCAAGCAGTCTCATGCTGGTTCTGTCACCACCCCACGCTCTAAAAGAAGGTAAAATGAGCTTGATTTTCTTTTTACAATTGAAAGGGTATCTGATGTTTGAATAGAGGGTAGCTGACTCTTAAAAATCCTCAATAAAAAGAAAAATTCTTAAAAATCATGTCTTTGATTGGTAATTTGTGTGTGAAATGCATGTTTTCTCCATTACAGGAAGAACCAGGTCAAGAAAATTTGTCAAGTGCCAGCTGAGAATCTCTCCTCAGACGTATGGGCATGGCGGAAATATGGGCAGAAACCCATTAAGGGTTCACCATATCCAAGGTTTGCCTTCAAGAGTTTCACTTGCTTTTCAAAGATGAAGCAAAAAAGAAGTTAAAAGTTTTATACTTGAGGCTTAATTAAGCTTGGTTTGTTCTGTGATTGACAGGGGATATTACAGATGTAGCAACTCAAAAGGATGCTTAGCGCGGAAACAGGTGGAGAGGAACAGATCCGACCCAACAATGTTCATTGTCACCTACACGGCGGAGCACAACCACCCTGCTCCCACTCATCGAAACTCTCTTGCTGGCTCCACACGCCAGAAACCCTTGACACCCCAAACAGCCACCGCCGGAGACTCTGACAAATCCCTGACAAAACCCATTTCTCCGGCGACCTCAGGGGTGGAAGAAGAGCTTGCACCTCGGAGTGCAAAGTCAGAGAGCAAAGAAGAGAAGGAAGATTTCATGGATGATGAGGAAGAAAATGAATTTGGGGTATCAGATATGGTGCTAACAGACGATTTCTTCGAAGGTTTAGATGAACTGACGGGGTCTGCAGCAGCCAATGGAGACTGCTTTGCTGATCCCTTTTCAGCTATTGCTCTTCCTGCTTGGGTGGCCAATAATGCTGCCACTGCCGCTGGTGGTCTCTGACTCATCTGGGGACTCACCTCTCTGAGAATTGGTTTCATGCTTTTCATTACAGAGAATAGGAACTTTTTTTTTGTTTTTGGGTAGAGGAACTGGAATATTTTGGAGGAATCTTAACTAACAATGTGAAGGGGAAGAAAAGTTCTTCCCAAAGTATATTAATAAGATAGATTAGGCATTTATATCTTTATTAATCTTAGTAAAGTCAATGATTATTATCCGTACCTCTGTTAATGTGAAATCAATTCATTTCAACAGCTTTTGTATGCCCATGTATTCCGTGTAAGTTCATTGTATTCAAAATTGAATTACCTAGCACTTTGCATTGACTTTTCTTGGCAATGATTAATATTGTGTAACTATGATATAAGGGTTCATAATTGTTGGGAGGTTATTCCAATAGTACTATACACAACCACCAATAGCTCTGACCCCTTTTTGCAGACACGAGAGTTAAGGTAATCAAGGAATTAGGTTCCCACCAAGCATATGCATTTTGATTTATGGGATGGTATCTGGCTCATCTCTGTTTTGTTCATACAGAAGCAAAGTATTTCACGTCTGCCCCATGTCTTCCCCAAGAAGAGCCACGTTAGCGTGATGTTAACATGTTAGGCACGCCAATTAGTTGTCACTTTGTGCCATTTGCTTGGCTCCAAATAAAGAACAACGCATCTCATATCTAGTGGAATAGGTCAATTTGCCAAACTAGTCCCAGCCAGAAAAAGGAAAAATTGATAATAATAGTTATAATAACAATAGTGTGTATTATCTTTCCCAATAAGGATAAAGGAGGATATTTATCTTAAAAAGGGTTCTAAATTTGCTATTAACCATAGAAAATGATTCATTTGCATACACTTGGACAGAAAGGGAAATAACTTCGTTCGAATTTCTCAGCTCCTTTCTCCATTGACTGAATAGTTCATTTGATGATGCAATCAAAGCAAGAATTTTGGTGAGCCTGTAAGGGAATAAGTTGATTGCTCACCAAGCATTTTACAAATTGTAAAGCAAGTAGATATAGCGGTGGAATATAGCAGATGTAGACGTTGCGCAAGGGATCTTAGGCAAGCTGAAAACGAGGTTTAGAGCATAGTCCAAGAATCTGGCATTGTTGGTTCTTATTCTTACTACAATGAAATCTTATTGGCACATAACTTGCTAAATTTCAATAGCTCAAATGAATTGAAGGCCAAAGAAAAGAAAAATCTGTTAACAACACATCTCAAGTGAAAAACTGTGAAACACATTCCAAGTACGATTACCGTGTACCTCATCATTGTGGTGATTCGTACATGAGTGAATGGAGACATGGCTTCTTTATAAAAAGAGGATCTATATCCTACGAAACCATTGCCCTGAAAAAGGCTTAGGAAAATGCTCCAAAGAAAGGAGAATCGATGTTTTGCGCCTAGACCAATTTACTAACCAAACCAGGACAGGAACTTTGATGAATGTAGTATGCACCATACTTGCTGTAGCCACTCTATGCTGTACAAGAGGAAACCTGGTAACCTTGGACAAAACGTTTCAGTTTCTCTATTTCACCAACCGCAGAAAGCCATTCAGTGAGAATCTCCATGGTTATATAGTCAGGACTGCAAGCATCTTCAATCATTCTGTCCATAAGTTCAAATGCTTTGTGCAACATTTTCTTATCCCGAACCCCTTTGAGAATAGCATTATATGTGGTTGTATTAGGCCTTACCCCCCTTACTTTCATGTCACCCATCAAAGAAAGAGCACTTTCTACATCATTGTTCTTGCACAGAGCATCTATTAAAATATTGTATATCACAGTGTTGGGAGGAACCTTAGATGCAGAACACATTTCCCCAAAAATCTTCATGGCTTCATCAACATTATCGTTTAAACAATATGCATGCATCAGTGCCCCATAAGTGACAACAGAAGGCGCAAGACCCTCTGAAATCATCTTTCTCGTAACCTTACTGGCAGTTGCAAAATCTCCAGTTTTGCCGAGGTAGGAAACTAGAGTGTTATAAGTGACAGTATCAGGCTTAACTCCAGTTTCTTCCATTTCGTTAAGCATTTCATAAACTCTTTCCAGCTTCTTCGTCTTACAGAATCCACTGATCAGGACATTATAGCAAGCTCTATCAAGACCGAACCCAGCCTGTTTCAACTTTGACACAACAAGGCTGGCATCATCCATCCTTCCAGCAAGGCTCAAACCGGATATCAAACTGTAGTAAACAATTGCATCTGGAGAGCATCCAGAACTCAACATCTCATCAAAATATTGCATGGCTTTATCAATATTGTTCACATTACAAAAGGCAGATATTAGCACAGTATATGTAGCAGCATTTCCTTTGAGGCCCTTCCCTTTCATCTCGTTGAAAAACTCCACTGCACTATAGACCCTCCCATTTCTGCACATACCATCAACCAATGCATTGAGGGTGACCACATTTGGCAATACTCCTTCCTCATTCATCTGATTAAATAGTTCACGAGCTTTATCAATGTTCCCAGATTTGCAGAACCCATCAATCAAGCAATTATATGTAACAATGTTTGGCCTATGTTTGTTTTGTGATTTCATCTCTTCCAAGAAATTCAAGCTGTCTTCTTCCCTCCCAACTTTACAAAGTCCATCAATCAAAGTATTAAATAAGATTACATCAGGTTCAACACGAATCCAATTACTCTCCCCTTTGCCTCTCAATTTATTAAAGACCTCAAGTGCTTCATCAATCCTCCTAGACTTGCACAAATGATTAATAAGAATCCCAAAGGTTATGACACTTGGTTGTATCTTCATCTCTTCCATCTCTACTAGGAGTTTATTCATACTCTGGACGTCACTTTCCCTTCCCAGCCCTGTTAAAAGCGCATTGCATGAGGCGGCTTCAACCGCACCACCCAATTTCATCACACCATGTAAAAGTTCCCAGGCGATACCGTTCTTCCGTTTCCCACATAGCTTGGCGATCAGTTGCGTAAGCTTGAAGGTATCAGGGAAAACTCCGTATTCGCATAGCTTGGTAACCAACCTGACAATTTCCTCGTCAGCAACGCTTCTTCCTGGGCGCTCCCTCTTCGACAACTCCGCAAAAACAATTTCACCTGTGGAATCATTCGGAGGAAACTCCGCATTTGGAACAAGCATTTCCTCAAGCACATGCAGTGCATCCTCTGTACGCCCCGATTTCAACAACAACCGTAACAACGTGTTGCAAATGCGAGTACTCTTCAAAGATGGGTCAAGCTCGTTGAACAGAAAGAGCGAATCATCCACCATTCCGGCCACTCCGAAGCTTTGCATAAGAAGAGAAGCCGATTTGGCAGTGAGAGGGAAGCTCCACTCTTTGGATTTCCGAGAGTTATAAAGCTCCAAAAGCTTGGTTTGCGAATTGGGTTGTCGGCTAGCAAGCTCCAGAACGCCCTGGAACACCGAAGACAGTGAAGGGTAGTGCTCAGATTGTGCATTTTCTCTGACATATTCAAGAAAGTTGAGGGCTTTGGTAGAGGAGCCCAAACGGAGAGTGATTCTGAGGAGTTGGTGAGACGAGAGAGCTGACCCATTGAATAGCAGGGGACGGAGTTGATCAGAGTCCCAGTCCTTCTGAGGGGCTTGGAGGAGTTCTACGGCTTGGTTCACGATCGATTCAGCGTCCTGTGAGGGCGAATCGCACTCGGTGGAGCTGTGGCGGCACAGAGAGGAAAGCGTGGAGGGTAGCAGATATCTACGAGCACCGCTGCGGCGGCGGCGGCGGCAGCGGAGGAGGAGGAGGAGGAGTTTAGACTGTGTTGAAGGTGAGAACGTGATCATTGCTGGGAAGAAGGTGAACGCGGCGGAGGCACAGGGTCCAGGTCACTGCGGTTGGCTTCAGACGAGCACCACCTCCAAATCCAGGGCCTACGTTGGAGTTGTAGGTTCGAATCTGAGGTTTCTCTGCTTCTAAACGACGGTCCCAGACCAGAACAACGGCACGGAAACGGAAATGACGAGTTTTTATTACGTTGTGTATTTGCCATTCATTCTTCTTTTATCTATTTTTCCAATTTACATTGCCTTAAATGACATGTTATAAGTGAAATAAATTCATAATAAATAATTATTAATATATTTTTTTAAATAATTACTTCTAAGATAAGACTTTTTTTTAAAAAAAAAATCATATAACCAAAATTAAATTTAATATATAAGTTTAAGTTATTTTTTCAAAAAATATTTATACTCGAAAATTATTTTATTTTACCATAATTAATAATTTCAAAATTTCAAAAGCAATTGTTTTTTATATATCAATTCTTCTATAATATAACCAAAACAAGATATTATTCTTAAATCTCTAATGCACATCCTTTAGGCTTTTTCTTTTCTCACAAAGTATTATTTATCAAGGTTTGAATTCTTAACATAATAGGTAAAATTTATTTTATTGAGACTCTAACTTGTTTGTAATTGAACCATATTTTTATGATTCTTTAAACTAAAATAATTGGATTTGTTATTACCAAAAAAAAATTAAATGAATTTTGCTTTTTCTTTTCCTGAAATGACTTTAGTGTCTAGTTTCTTTTCCTGAGAAATTGTTTACAAATGCCACTTATTGTGCCAAAGGCATCTTAATGTTTAGAATAACTATAATTTTATTAACATAATAGCTTAAATAACATGATAGCCAGTGTCTTCTTGGCTCCTGAGAATGGTAACTCAGAGTCTCAGACAATTCCTCATTCGTGCTCTTCAGTCTGCAGTGCAAGAACCATTTGATCACATTTGACAACACCTCTTGAACGCGTCTCGGGATTCACCATCCTCCTTGCGCTGTGTTTTGCCCATACATTTACAAGGAGATCAAGAAGCCATGAACGACAAAACCTCCTGCAAGCAGCAAACTTTTGATGTAATTGAAAGAAAATATAGACAGCATAAATTCGTCTATTTTTAAGCATATAATACAGAATCCTTTCTTTTCTTTAAAAAAATCAACATGGAAGTACGTTATGCTCAACCCAACACTCCATTTGAAATGCCTTAGTGAGAATTACTTTTCAACAACTAGTTCTTTTATCATCCCATTTTAAAATAGTGTAATCTCAAGCTACAGTGTGGAGTCTTGAGAATTCAGTTGGCAATGGGGCAAAGAATTTATGGAGGATAATTATATTTTTTAAAGAAAGGCCTAAACCATTTTCTCATCTCTTATTCAATCCACTTCCTTGAACTTTTACCTTTTCTTTTTCTTCTTCATCCCACGCGATCACAACTCTGGCTCTCTTCAAATCAGAGATCATAATTCCTCCAAAAATATTCAGTCTCATTTTTTAATTACTTTTTTTGTAAATGTAACTTTTCAGCACTCAAAATTTGATTTTGCGCGATCTGAACAGGTTGCAGTTGCAGAACTGGTAAGACACAAGCTCTGTCACTTGAAATTTAAGTACAGGTGTTGGACACAGCAATGTCTTACAGTAGTATGTTCAGTTACTTTGCCAGTATTCTCTTATATTTAGATTATTTTCATATCCAAATACATGTCTCAAGTGAAAGTGGAGAGTAGGAGTGGCCGAGGCAAAAAAACCCATGCAGTTTACCAGTTACCATTAACATCCAAGACTATATCTGCGTGTGTGTGTGTGTCTGAGATGGTCATTCCCAATTTACTATAAACTATTGCAGGGAAGTATTGAGATCACTTGAAAACAAATGTCTCAGTATATTTATTACTGCCTAAGTCAAAAAACAGTTCATAAAGTGATGCACATCAATCCACGAAATAAAAAATCAGAAATCATTACCAAGTCCATGCCTACAAGTGACCTGTAAACATTAATATTAGAAATAACCCCCTAGTGACTCGTAATTAATGAGTGCATAAAGGTTTAGTTGATTAATTTCTTGCATTGGGAGCCTTAGAAGCATAAACGAAACATCAAACCCCATATACAAAATCAGAAGATTCAAATGAAAGGAAGGTTGAAGAAATTCCATACTGAGATCTGGCTAATCATATTAGGCAATTGGCTTGCGAGGTCTCTGTTAAACTTCCTTGCAAGATCTCATCAAGGTCTGGAGTGCTCTATTCTCAATATGATAACGTTTTAGTTTGCAACAGTAAAACAAAGTAGTTAATCAAATAGGATTAGTATAATCTCAATTGGAATCAATTCCGGCCAAATCAGATTAAAATCAACGGGGTTTCCAAATAACCAACACATCTTAAAGAAACATGAATCCAAACAAGTTTTGGGAATGATTTCATTTCATATAATAATTCACTCTAAATCAATTGACTTCCACATTGCTCCAAACACACAAGAAGAGAGATTAATTTGGTCATTAGAAGCTACTTTCTGGAAGGTGGACAAATAAAGTGCATAAACAACAAAAAAAGTCAAAATCGGTTTCCAGACATTTGCTCTGTTAAAATGCTTCAAAATAGGACTTTTTTTGGTAACCTTGCCGTAAGTTTCTTCTAAGTTCCATATACCATGTTGGACAACAAAATTCATGTGTCCAAACTGCTTCCGCTACATATTAAGAAAAATCAGTGCATTTCACCTAGTTGGCCAAAAGGAAAAAAGGAAAACAAGAAAAGCCATTGAAACAACCTGCCCTAAGAAAATGGTAACAATCTATCAGTCAATTGCTGTTTAATTATGTTCTTCACTTTGTTGTGACATTGAAGAAGATGAAGGACAAAATGAAAAATGAACAAGAGCGACTCTGTAGCTTTACTAGATTATTCATTTTGTTGCGTTTCCTTCACCAATTGATTTGGAGGTATCCATCTTATGAACTGCTTCAGATGCTGCAGATGCTGCCTTGTCCAAACCTAACCTTTGCAACTCATTTAAGAAACCAGCAGCATCTGTCTCACTGATTTTGTATGGGCTATGGAGAGGACCAGGAAATGAACCATCTATCACGTCTTCCTTATACTCCAGTAAGGCTTTATTGATGACATCTCCAACACAGGCATACTGCTTACAAAATTTTGGAGTAACCTGCAAAAGATAGATCAGCTCGACTTTAGCAAAGAATCATATAATGAAGCAAATAAAAACTAAGGTAACATTTGCTAGAAATACCTTTGCATGCAAATAAAAACTAAGGTAACATTTGCTAGAAATACCTTTGCATGGTGGGGATGTTGTAGCATACCAAGCAGATCATGGTAAACCAGCACCTGCATGAACAATAAAACCAAATTAGAAGTCAATTATACCTTAAATAAAAATCATATTCAAAAAGAGACGGAAGATCATGATAAACTAGCATATGCCATACTAATAGTAAGAGGATAAAGAATTCATCTGGTACACAAATGACTAAAATTATTTCAAAATATGTCTAGGAAGTGGGTTGGTTATTTGGAAAAATGTAACAACTGCTATGAAGTAAAACATGAGGAAAGGATTACTAAATTGTTTATCCTACAATAATAGATGTGATGGGTACAACAATGCTACTATTGAAATCACAGGGTAAAAGGATTTGAACAGAAGATCATATCCAAAGCTAAATTACAGGTAGAGGCATATCATCCATTTCACTCATTTGCTCATAACTCATAAGAAAACAACAACTTATCTAATTGGCAGATGATAACAAATTATAGAGATGAAAATCATATAACTACTTTGCAAATCCATCCCTCAATAAGTGAAAATCTACGCAATATACTGTATTAATCTCCTAGTCTTTTAAGAAATCATCAACTTTTCCCAAACCCAGAAAAGATCCCTTCCTCTCTTCCCCAAAGTACAGGTGTAAAACTGTCAACTCGCAAATAATGCTTTGTCTAATTATCGCAAATTAATTGAAGGATACTCAAATTAGAAATTCCATCTATAGCTACAGTTAGTCAGACTAATCTTAACATCTTCCCCAACTCAATATATATCTACATACATGTGAAAGTGAAAATATCATGTAACAACAACAATTTATCATGAGACATAAAGGCCAACGTGACCAACGTAGCAACTTGATGAAGGCTAAATGCCACAAAATAAAACAATGGTCATGTGTTTTTAACTAAACAAAATTATTGGCCTTAATCTAGGCCACTCATTATTTAATAAACAACAACTCAAGAATAGAATATTAGCTAAAAGGCCAATTAGGCCAACTGACCTGTCCACTGCAAAAGGGTCCAGCCCCAATTCCAATTGTAGGAATTTGAAGGGCTGCTGTTGTTGCGGCAGCCACAGGTGCAGGCACACATTCTAGAACAACGGAAAAGCACCCAGCTTCCTGCAAAGCCAATGCTGTCTCTACAACCTACATAGACTTTTCCTTTTCGGTGATAATGAAATTGTGAAAATGCCACATAGATGCATGAGATAGAGATAGACCTTTACAGCACTAGCAACATTCTTTCCCTGAGGTCTAAATCCCCCTAAAACACTAATGGCCTGGGGAGTAAGCCCTACATGCCCCACGACTGCTATTCCAGCTTCAACAATAGCTTTTGCTGCAACAATTCTTGAAGGTGACCCTCCTTCTAGTTTAATGGCATCCATTCCCCCTTCCTTTAAAATACGAACTGCTGTATCAACTGCCTAATTATAATCAAAATAGCAACAATTAAAAGTTAAAACTTAAAACCATTGCACACTTGATGAAAGCTCAATAGTGAAGCACCCATGTCCTTGATTCCAAACATTTTGTTTCAAATTTTCAATCTTTGAATTCTTCTTCTTAAAAAAAAAAACAAAGCAAACTTTCTCTTGAACTTTTGAAGAACTCAACCAAATTTTATCTGTACAGCTTTCCCCAACAACCAAAAAGGTGGCACTTCAGGTCCAAAAGGAACAAATTTTCACTTTGATTGAAAAATTACCAAAATTGACAAATAAATTATACCTGATCAGAACTCGATTCGTAGGTCCCAAATGGCAAGTCCCCAACAAGAAGCGGCCTTCTCGCCCCACGAGCCACAGCGCGGCAATGAACAAGCATTTCTTCGAGCGTGATGGGAAGGGTGGTGTCGTATCCGTGAACCACCATGGATGCCGAGTCCCCAACAAGGCAGACATCAATACCAGCCATATCTAGATGCACTGCTGATGGGTAATCGTAGGCAGTGACTACGGTGATGGGTTCGGACTTCCTGTGCTTTTGCCTCAAATGGGTCAGCGTCACTCTCTGGTTTGTGTTCTGGGGCGATGGTCCTGAATACACTGTATTTTCAGGGACATTGCTCATGCACCGAACGTGCCGCAAAAGAGAGAAAGAATGCTGTGCAGCTCTAATCAGCGAAGCCATTCTACGGAAGGGAGGGATGGGGTTGCCCAAAACGAAGCACCGAATTGTTGGTTTATTCAGTATGCTTCTTTTATTGGTCGCACCGCTCTACGATTGAGTGATTTTATCATCCTCAACTGGGACATAAAATATGATTAATTTATTTAAATAAATAGTTAATTAATTATTTGTTTAATTATATTAAGTTAATTATTTATCTAACTAAATTAATAATACATTATGTTACATGGTCCCAAAATCAGTTAGGATAAATTAGGCATAAAAACTGCAGTAAGTTAGGTGTGAAGTTAGTATAGTGTGATCGAGAAATTTTCTAAAAGAAGATGAGACGAGTATTCTAGGAGTAGTTGTAGAGTTTGAAGGTCAGGGACAGAGTACAACTACCTACGCTGCTAAAACTTCACATTATTGCAGCGAGGTTAGCTGTGATAAAACTATACTTTTATCCAAAACATGATTTAAAGGTTTTTAAAAGCTAAATCAAACATGTTAATATTTGTTCACTAAGTCGTGAGTTTAGGAGTGAATCCTGAGATTTTGTTTGGATATTTTATAGTGAATGAAATAAAATGATATATAATAAAATAAAATGAGATAACTTTATATCATTATTTAGATATTTAATAATAAAATAGAGGAAAGTTTTTATTTTATTATTTAAAAATATTAATAAAAATAAATGAAATAATATGATTTTAAAGTAATTCTATTCCTCACCTTTCAATTTGAAAAGAAAAAAAATAAAAAGTATGAAATAGAATGAGATGTAATAAAGATTATTTAATTTAATTTTATTTAATTTTTAAAAAGTTAAACAATAATTTTTATTATTATTTTATTTTATTTCACTCTTTTTTTTCTCATATCATCAATCCAAACATAACGTGATAGTTGATAGCCATTTACAAAGTGGGAGAACGAAAGATGTTCTACAGGTGTCTCGTTAGGCGCATGAAAATGTGCTTCAAGTTCTATATGATTGAACTTGATCCTCCTTCCTCTGTTAAAGAACCTTGAGAAGTTTCCCCAGATGAGACGTTGTGTCAAGAAAAGCTTATGGCAATGCTGGAAAAGTCCAGATCAGACTATAGGTGACAAGAAGACTTGTTTCCTTCCATCAATTAAAAATGCATGCCTACGTTCTGAGGTAGATCGGAGTTTTTTTTTTTTTTGATAGTTTGTTCCTATTTCCATTTAGAATGAAAAATTGACCAATATTTACACTCAGTTTATCTTAAATTTACCTAAATCTTTATTTCTATTTAAACCATAATATACTATTTCTTTTATTTTAATTATTATCAGTTACTTGAATTTAAATCAAATGTTCAGATTGGATAGGGACGTTAGAAGAGTTCCTAAATTTAGGTTGTGATGATGACTCTCGCAGAGGGCTGAGCCTCTTCGCGGCTGAGCCTCTTCGCGGCTGAGCCGGGCCTTGTCCTCAATTTCTTTAAAAAAATCTTGCATTTTAATATAAAAAATTTTAAATTTTTTTTTTAAAAAAATTTAGCCCTCCAACAGTAACATTCAGATTTTTCTCTATGGCCCGCCGCTAAATCATTACAGTCTAACCCCGTCCCTGCTTCCCGATCTACCAAATAAAATATTATGTCATCATTTTTTATTCTACACTTTAATTTTATATAAATACTATTTATTAACTCCATATTATCTCATCATTCAACACCTTATGAATGCTGTGAGTGGTAAGGTTTCAGGTGACCTTAGGTCATCGGAGGAAGAGGATCTTATGTCAAGAAGTACAAAAAAGGTTACGATGCAGGGTGATGTGGGAGTTTTGGAGAGTAGAATGGAAGTTTCAGAGGAGATGGGTTTAGCTGACAACGCCTAAGATCCTATAACTTTGGTTACTGGGGATTTACAAGGAGCTATTTCTTATGCTTCAACCCAGAAGTTGTCGTATAGAGATACTGTCATGCTGCAGGATAGTACTGATATGAGTCTCTCCCTGGCAGAAATTGTTCAGGTAGTTTTTGAGGAATTTATTCCTCCTAAATCACTAGCAGAGATGGATTATGATTGTTCTGTCCCCGTTGACCCAAAGCCCAAAGTTCATGTTTCTCTTGAGGAATATGATGACTGGTGTAAACCTTGGAGATTAACTTTGATTGTTAAACTTCTTGGGAAGAGACTAGGTATCCGAGTGATGGATAGTTGGTTGCAAAGAATGTGGGCTCGTGATGGTGATATTAGGGTGCTTGAAGCTTGATCTTAATGAGGATTTTTTCCTTGTACGTTTTTCTAACAAGGGTGACTATAAGCATGCTCTTTTTAATGGTCTATGGCTGGTAGCGGATCATTATGTTATGGTTCGGCGGTGGCATCCTCTGTTTAAACCTTCTGACTCTGATTTAAAAAAGCTGGCAGTGTGGATTCGCATTCCAGATTTGCCTCTAGAGTTGTATAACCAACAGTTTCTCTGGAGAGAGGGATCCAAATTGGGCGCCATGTTAAAAATTGATGAGCTCACTTCAATCCATTCTCGAGGGAGGTTTGCCCGTATCTGTGTGGAAATTGATCTTCGTCGTCAATTAGTTCCATGCTTTAGTGCTCTGGGGCAGGAGTTTAAGGTTGAATGTGAGGGTCTTCATCTTATCTGTTTTCGTTGTGGAAAGTATGGGCACCGTGTGGAGAACTGTGTGGACTTTCACCAGCTGGTGGAAGCTTCTCCGGTAGCAGTTACTGGTAATACAGTAGATGATGGTGCGAGAACTGTGGAAGGTGCAATTACTGGTTCCGTGGATTCCGGCATTCCTGTAGCGGGTGAGCCGTTGCATGTTGGACAAGGGCAACCGTTATCAGAAGAGGGTGATAATGAAAATTTAAATGCTATTGATCATTTTGGGCCCTGGATGCTGGCTAAGAAACCGCAACATCGTAAGTTTAATGTAGATCCCACTAGGCTTGTGGGAAGTCTCAAGAGTTCGGTAGGGAAAGAAGTTAATGTGAAATCGCGGTTTGATTTTCTTAACACTCAACAGGAGGATACGCTGGCCGAAGTTGTTGATGTGGGTTTGGTTTCTAAAGCCATGGTACTCATGCTATAAAGCCCATTGTCTCTAAGGAGAAAGCCACATTACGTGTTGTTCCCCTTTCTAAGGCCCCTAAAGTCTCTTCGACCTTAAACTCCTCTGGTGCTACTAACAGAAGAAAGATACTCAACTCCAGATTGTGGTTTCCAGGCCCATTGAGTCAGAGCGGACCCAACCTTCTATCCAGCACCCACCACAGACGATGCGTAATGCCGCAGAGGATAAGGAATCTTGGGCTTTATTTCGCCGTTTGGAAAGAGAGAAGTGGAAGTCTTATGAGGCTGGTTTTTCAGTTGATAGAGTCCTCTCTTCTCGTTGTGTTGAACCCACTTCTCAAGATCTTGCTTTTGTTCATAAGCATCAGGGTGAGGATCCAACAACTAGTGGCATTAAAAAAACCACCTGATCCTGTTAACATGAGAGTTCGAGTATTTGTGTTTCCTCTAATGATGAACCTGTGCATCAGGATGCAGTTAACATGGCTGTGGATGAAGCTTCTCCACAGGTCTGTTCTTGAGACTTTGAGGTCTTTCTCTCTTTTTTTGTTTCCATGAATATCATCTTCTGGAATTGTCGAGGAGTTTGTTCTAGAGGTTTTGCCACTTTGGTAAATGACTTGGTTGATAGGTATAATGCACATTTTATTTGTCTTTTGGAGACTCATATGAATAGTACTAGAGTGAAGAAGTTTTTTACAAAACTTAAGCTCGACGGCTATTTCATTAAAGAGGCTGTGGGTCATTCAGGTGGTATTTGGTGTTTGTGGAACACTTCTTTTTGGCAGGTGACAGTTTGTACTTCGCAGAAGCAGTTTGTTCATATGTGTGTGTCCTTTAACCGGGGCCCTAGCTGGTTCCTTACTGCTGTTTATGGTAGTCCAATTTCAGTTTATCGTCAGGAGCTTTGGAGTTCTTTGGAAAATATTGCAAGTAATATGACTGGTCCTTGGTGTGTTGGGGGTGATTTTAACTCTACAACTAGTATTGCAAATTATGGTGTTGAGGGGAATGCTAACTGTGATTCCAGCGTTTGAATTCCTGCTTACTTAAGTGTGGCTTAGTCGATCTGGGTTTCTCTGGACAGCTTTGTACGTGGCAACGTAGGACACAAAGGAAAAGGCTTGATAGAGTGGTCTCGAGCCTACCTTGGAGCAATAATTTTCATGGTACTTTTTGTTGAACATCTTCCCAAACTGAAATCTGATCATATTCCTTTGTTATTGAATTTTGATCAAATTAATTCTACGACTATACGACGCAGACTTATAAATTTTTGGCTCCGTGGCTACTTCATGGGTCTTTTAAAGATGTGGTGAGACAATCTTGGATGGGCTCTAATGATCTTCTGACTAATATAACTTCTTTCACAGATCAAGTTCAAGTTTGGAATAAAGAGGTGTTTGGTAATATTCATAGAAGAAAACGCCGTATTCTGGCAAGACTAGAGTGCATTTCCAGAAATCTCTCTTTTCACGAGAAAAGATTTCTTGAAAACCTCCAGAGGGATTTATGGTTAGATTATGAATCTATTCTTATGCAAGAAGAGATTCTTTGGACGCAGAGGTCTAGGTGTAAGTGGATTAATTTTGGAGATAGGAACACCAGATATTTTCATGGTCTGGCAACCGCAAGAAAACGCAGGAATCGTATTGTTTCCCTTAAAGATGATAATGGAGATTGGATTGATGAGCAACATGAATTAAAACAAATGGGTGCACAATTTTATTCTCAATTGTATAAGGATGATTCTTCTTATATGCAGTTTCCTCTTTCAGGGGCTTTTCCTCCTCTTCCTGAAGAGGATAAAATTTCTCTTATACAAGATATTTCCTTGGAAGAAGTTAAAAAAGTTTTGTTCTCCATGGGGAGTCTTAAAGGCCCTGGTCCTGATGGGCTTCATGCACTTTTTTTACCAATCTCAATCGGAGATCATTCATCAATCGGTCTTTAGTTGGGTTCGTAATGTGTTCCATAATCCTGAGTACATTGGAGAGGTAAATAATACACTTATTTCTCTTATTCCGAAGGTTGACAAGCCTGAGACCTTTAAACAATTCCGTCCCATCAGTTTGTGCAATGTGAATTATAAATTAATCACTAAGATTATGGCGACCAGACTGAGGAGCATTATGGTGAAAGTGTTTGCTCCCACGCAATGCAGCTTTGTTCCCGGAAGGTAGAGTGCAGATAATATTCTTATTGCTCAAGAAGTTATACATTCCATGAGAAATAAGAAGGGTCAAACAGGGTTCATGGCCATAAAAATTGATCTGGAGAAAGCTTATGATAGACTGAAGTGGGACTTCATCAAAGATACTTTAGTGGATATTGGATGTCCTTCGCATTTTATTGATATTATTTGGAATTGTATTACCTCTCCAACTATGTACCTTAATTGGAATGGAGAACGGACTAGTTGCTTCACTCCTTCTAGAGGGATTAGACAGGGTGATCCTATTTCCCCTTACTTGTTTGTTATATGTATAGAAAGATTATCTCAAATGATTAGTATAGCGGTAGAGCATGGGTTCTTATTTCCCTTTCTAGGAATGGGCCCAAGTTGTCTCATTTATGCTTTGCTGATGACTTGGTGCTCTTTGCCAAAGCTTCTAAGGAGCAAGTTGAGGTCATAAAGGATATTCTCTATTTGTTTGCGGACTCTTCTGGTCAGAAAGTGAATCAAGATAAATCTTGTATTTTTTTCTCTAAGAATGTTCACCATGCTAGAAAAGTGGAAATTAGTAATTCTTTTGGTTTTAGATCAACTTCCGATTTGGGAAGGTATTTAGGAGTCCCCTTGACAGAATTAATAGTCGGCTAAATGGTTAGAAGGCTGCCTCTTTGTCTCTTGCAGGTACAATTACCTAGCTCAGTCTGCTTTAGCTTCTCTTCCCAGCTATGCAATGCAAACTACTTTACTTCCTTTGAGTGTCTGTGATAGTGTTGACAAAGCCTGTAGAGATTTCATTTGGGGCTCAAATGGGACTGCCCATAAAATCTATCTTCTGAATTGGGATGCTTTTTGTTCTCCTAAATCTATGGGAGGTCTTGGATTGCGGAAAGCAAGATATGTTAATTCTGCTTTTATGATGAAGTTAAGTTGGGGTTTAATTAATTGTACAGATGCTCTTGGGTTCAAGTTCTGCGGGGCAAATATGGGTGTTCTACTCTGCTTCTTTCTAGGGTTCAACGAAAGCCTTGTTCTTCTAATGCTTGGCAAGGCATAACTAAGGTGTGGGATGTCCTTCAACGTAATCTTATATGGCGAATTGGTAATGGGAGATCTACTCTTTTCTGGACAAATCATTGGCTTCCTGGGATTCAAAAACTTCTGGACTTTGTTATTACTCCTCTGGATTTGGTGGATTTGCAGGCTACTGTGGCTGACTTTAGTACTAATCAGGGTGAATGGAATTGGATTAAAATTTGCCAATTTCTTCCTCTTGATTTTCTGGAAATTTTTTCCTCTATGCAGCCTCCTTGTTCAACTGGTCCTATGGATACGATTGCTTGGTTGCCAGTGCCTTCTGGTGAGTTTTCTGTTAAATCAGCTTATAATGTTTGGTCTACTGGTGTTTCTTCTGAAAATAGAACATTCAACTCCCCAACGTCTTCGTTCCTTTCTCTGGCTTACTGCTAATGAAGTTCTCCTCACTTATGTGGAGAGGGTGAGTCGGCATATTTCAACTGATGCAACTTGCTCAATCTGTGGGACTGTTGGAGAATCTTTGCTCCATGTGCTTCGCGACTGTTCTATTGCTACTTTTATTTGGAAACAATTAGTGCAGTCCTCCTACCAAGCTTCCTTTTTCCAGCTTCCGCTTCAAGATTGGCTTCTATACAACTTGGAGAATAATGTGGGAATCTTTTCTTGGGGTGGTTGGGATTTGTGGTTTGCTACTGCTCTGTCCTATATTCGGTTTCGGTGGAACAAAATAATTTTTGAACATGCAAGAGATCCACCTCAAGTGCTTCCATATAAAATTGCTAGATTGGCTGCATATTATCATTATGTTGTGGAGCTTTTACATAAGACCAAGTTGCTTATTCCCTCATACCAGACTATTCATATCTGCTGGTCTTTACCTCCAGTTGGATGGATTAAAGTGAATGTTGATGGTTATGTTTTGCAACACCAAGGTTCAGCAGCTGTAGGGGGAATTCTTCGCAATGCAGATGGTGTGTTTCTTGGAGCTTTTTGTTCTAACTTGGGTAATTGCACTATTACAAAAGCATAAATGTGGGCTTTGTTTTTTGGAGTCAAGTTAGCTCATTCTTTGGGTTTCAGAAGGATTATTGTTGAGGCAGATTCCAAATGTGCCCTTCATCTTGTAGAGACAGGTTGTCAGCCTTGGCATTCTTGTGCCTCTTTGATGGCTGCTATCAGGAGTTTTAAGACCTAAGACTGTTTGGTGTTATTTCAACATGCTTTCAGAGAAGCCAATCATTGAGCAGATACTATGGCTAAGCATGGGCATCTTTCTGTGCCAGGATTTCACTTTTATAATTCTGTTCCTGCCTTTCTTTCGAATGCTTTTGTTGTTGATTGCAGTCGGGTTTCTTTCTCCCGTATTGTAGTTAGTTAGTTGGGTTTTTGCCCCATTGTTAATAAAAAAAAAAAAAACTACTTTTGGATTCAATTCATCCATATGCTTCATAACATGAAAAAAAATAATTATGGACCTGATTGCATAATTGAAAAACCAAGACATCTTTTTTTTTCCCTTCTTTTAACTTATCGATCAAACTTGTTACATAAAAAATAAAATTTTTTGCACTTTTCAATGTTCTTTTAGTGTATAGCATCTTTGTGATATCTCCATTTCTTTTGAAGTTCTCCGGGATGAAACATCAAGTGCAGTTTAAAAACTTTCTACAATAAGTAGATTGAAGACGGAGAGAGACTTGGTCATGCGATACTATGGTTTGCTTTGTTTTGTTTTGGCTAAATTATAAAAAATCTTTCTTTAATTACTGGTTATGTGCAAAAAAAAATTTTATGTTTTGAAACTTATTAATATTACTTTCTAAATTCACCAAACCGTACTTATTAACTACCTATATAAATTTTTTTTACACATGTATTGAGGGTTTAATTTGTACTAATATATAGGTTTTGATAGTAAGTTTCAAAGCACAAAGAAATTTTTTGCACGTAATTCATAGTTAAAGAATGTCTCTTGTAATTTAGTCTTTTATTTTTTAATAATTTAATGTTTTACTTGAAATATATTGCTAACAATATCTCAACTATTTATGTTTTGAATCTTGTGTAAAAAGTCTCTTAGTTTATGACTATATATATGGTAAATCCCTGAAATTCTAATAATAAATTTGTAATTGCTACACAATTGCAAACTTGCATGTTAAAGCAGCAACTAAGAAAATTGGAGCAAACTTCTAACCCAAAGGATGGATATCGAGTAATTCCCTTAAAGAAAAATCCTAGTATATACAATGCAATGTCAATTATACATTAAGGTCATATAAGATGTCATATCAGTAGTAAGTTTCATTAAATTTTTTAATGATGTTAATAGTTTAAATGAATTTGTTGAGTTCCTGAAAAAATTGAAATGAAAATAAAATAAAATAATTATAAGATTAAAATAAATAATTAGTTATTATAATTTTATTAAATTTTAATTTTAATTTTTATAATTTCTTTTATATATTAATTCTTATAATATTATTTATTTAGATTTTGATATTTATGATTAAAATATTAATTCTTATATTTTTTTATTTATTTAAATTTAAGTTCGTATAGTTTTAATTCATAAATATATTAGTTTTTATTTTTTTTAATAAAAAATTAGTTCATATAATTTTTAATTTTTAAGATATTAATCTCTTAAAAATTAAAATTTAAATAAAATAAAATTATAAAAATTATTTATTTACTTTAATTTAATTATAAAACAAAAATAAATTGTCAAAAAAGTGTTAAGTTCTCAAAAGTACCAAAATGGTAAGACAGAAAATGTACATTAATAATAAAACTCATATTTTACTTACACATTGACATTGTCGCAAGAATATTCATGTAATTTTTTTTTATAATATTATCAAATTATGTATTATAATTATATTATTTAATGAGTTTGATTATTTAAATAATTATTATTAATTGTTATAAAAGAAAATTAAATCTCATATTAATTATCATAATTATATAATTAAAGAAAAAAAGTTAAAAAAATACAAAGAAAAGAGAGTTTCAGTGCGGATATCTTAAATCTCATTATCTCAAATTCTTAAATCTTATCGACTCCGACAAGGTTGATAAACATTGTTCAAATGACGTGTCTCCCTGGTTCTTATACTCACCCAAACTTCTACCTGTGCAATCTCTGAAAATTGGAACTGTTAAGAAATGCAAAAAGTGATATACATATAGAATAGAACCACAGCACTCAAATCGAATACAATTAGTTTTTTTTTTTTTTTAATTTTAGCAAAAGATGGCTTGCCATAGTTTCAGTTGCAGCTATTATCAGAATCAGATTGTGGCATTGGGAAGAGGAATGTCCATGTCCAACCCCATCGTTTGCAGGTCAGAACTCCAACCAATGGCTCCTGATCTCTCCCCCGAACGCTTCCGCGGCGTCGGTTCTTCCTCCTCTTCTCGTCAACGGGACCTCGTTTTCGTCGTCAATCCTCTAGGTTTTGTGTCTCCCTTTCTCATTCGCTGTTTGGCTGCTGAGAAAATTTCTAGGGGAGAAAATAATCACTTTCCTTCTAACTGAGCTCAATTGAATGATGGAGTATTGGAATTAGAACTTTCCCATTCTTTATTTGGGGGAAAAGTTTAAATTTTTGATACCAGAAACTTGGGTTGCAGGTGCTAATGGGCGGACGGGTAAAGAATGGAAGAAACTACTTCCATATCTTCGGTCTCGCCTTGGTAAAGAATGCAATGTGAGTCCTCTTTCTACTGTGTCATAAGTCTTTTTTTTTTTTTTTAAAGGATAAAATCTGCAAATTCAGTTGCTTGTGTTTATTCGCAAATTCATAATACATGAGCTTTTGCCTGTTATTTTGAATAGATATGTGAATCCTTAACTTCAGGTCCTTGTCATGCTATTGACATTACGAGAGAGGTTAGTTTGAAGGCTTGAAATCAATTGGTGTTTACTGTATTGATTCCACTGAGTTATTGAGTTGTTATTCTCATGCTTTGCAGGCTATACGGGAGGGAGCTGACGCTGTGATTGCTGTTGGAGGTGATGGAACTCTTCATGAGGTGCAAACTGCTTGCATGTTTTTTTCCCAGTTCTTGAACCCTTTTTTTCAAAAAAATAAAAAAATGTAAGAGCATTGGGATCGATGATATAATTGGAGGGATTCTTTACCATTTACATTGATACATAAATAAGTTCCCAAGTGAAATCATTGAGAAACTTCTATTTTATGAGAATGTATTCAACCAAGCTTACCATTATTATGTTTTCTATAAAATATTTCAAGTTGGTTTGTAAACAATTAGTTAATGTTAAGCACAATTATTGGCAGAATTTTGACATTCTTTGTTGAGTATTCGCCTAGGATTTGTTAAGAGAGAATATTCCTCACGCACCACAGTTTATTATGAGCAGGTTGTTAATGGTTTCTTCTGGGCTGGAAAACCTGTTGCTAGTCAAATTAAAGAGCCTACAAATTCAACTGCTCTTGGTGTGAGTAATTGCCATCAGAATGCAGTATTCTCAGTTTTAAGTTTTAACTCAGTGCATGTGGTGTTAGATTCAGTCATCTGTAAAAAGTCTCCTGAATTGAATTCTCAGTGAAAAATGTAACAATGTTCTGGCTTTCTGCAGCTCATTCCCTTGGGAACTGGTTCTGATTTTGCGAGAACATTTGGGTGGTTAGTTAGTTTTTGTTTGTCTTCATTCTTCTTCTGCTTCTTATAAAGTTTATTAGCTCTATATTATTGAAGTGAATGGAAACATCTTCTGTATCTTGTTCCAGGAAAAATGATCCTCATGAGGCCATTGAACGTGTTGCTAAAGGTTTATTTTTATCTTTTTCTTTTTCTTCTTTTGCAGTTTCTTTATTGTTCTAGTTTAGCCGTGTTATAACTCAAGGTTGGCAAATCTTGCCTCAAAATCTGTGTTACTGTATATGCTTTTAGTTTGTCACTTGATACATGCTAACATAGAAATTCTTTAGGGTTGAGATCAAGAATAGATGTTGGTGTTATCAGTGGAGAAAGTGGTGAACAGCATTACTTCATAAACGTTGCTGACATTCATTTGTAAGGTTAATTAACTTGGAAATTTCAGATTGAGCTTTCCAAATAGATCATATCTAAATGCATGCTTAACAAAATTTTGCAGGAGTGCAAAGGCAGGTTTTTATGCTTCTAGGTACAAGAGAGATTTGGTAACCTGTGCTATGTCATTGGTGCATTGCAGGCCTTCATGGGGCATCATAACCAGGATCTCAGAATCAAGGTCAGTGTAACTTATTTTTCCTCCCTTGCTATGAAAAGGTCTAATCAACTTGTCTAAAGAGGTCCTGTATAATTTAGTTCTCTCATAGGCTTCATGCAAGTGCATCAGAAGAAGTGTTCAATACATAAGTTTTATAATATATGAAAAATGCAGGTCAATGAAGGTGAGTGGGAGAAATGTCCTCAAGTGACAGCCCTTTGCATTGGAAACGCAAAATACTTTGGTGGTGGCATGAAAATTACACCAAATGCTCATCCTCACAGTGGGAATTTAGAGGTGAAATGCCTTTCTGTAAAATCTCTTTGATGGATGTTATCATTTATTTTTAACAATATGCTGGCTAAACCTGTTCCCAAATGCTGATAATATTTTTTTAATAAAGTTTATAGTTTCATATATATTCTGCAGGTTGTGATTCTTCAGAACTTTAAGTGGTATGATTTTGTCCTGAAATTACATAAGCTATATAATGGTACACATCTGTCGGTGAAAAATGTATCTGCAAGAAGGTATAATCTTTTCCAGAGAATGCATTATACCCTTCTTCATGGCACCATCAGTTGTTACTTTCTGGTTCTCGATGATTGGTCACTGAGGTTTAGATGACTAGTGAATTTGGATTAGTGGTCTTATTAAATCTGAACATAACATATAAATATTAGATATTGTTTGTGTAAGGTCAATCTTCTTTTCGGGTCTCCTGTTGAACTATGATCCTATAAATATAATTATATGAGTGGGTCTGGACACATGCGCATTATCATCTATAACCTATTTTCATGTTGATGCTGTAATTTGGACAAAGATTGTCGTGGTTTATGATTGTGTATTCTGTTTTAGTTGGAAATAACTTTGTAAGTACATATACCTTGAATGCATAAAATCACAATTAACACGAAATGAGGAAGAAATATCTAGTAAGAATAAATTTATCGTTTATCCTTGAGTACACTGGAACCTTTCAGCTTAGTTTATCTTACACTGAGAATAAGGTTGGCTTTGAACACCTTATTATTCTTGTGGTTGTGGATGATGGGCTTATAATTTAAAATTCTTGGAAAGTGTCTATCAAATCAAGTATTGTGGTTAAAATAGCTTATAATCAAAATCTTTCTGAGAGAGCTTTTGAAAAAAAAAAAGATTTTTTTCCCTGAAAAGAAGCATACCCGAAAATGCTGTTAATATAAATTATGACAATTAGGTCTACATTGTAACTAATTCATAGTATTTAGGGATTGGTTAATATTGTTAACCAGCTGATTGTTTTGGATGCTAGGGTGGTAAAAAAACGCAACTGAAGTTTAAATATCTGTAGTGACCTTGGGCTTGGTTTTCTTGATGATTTATCATGTGTGCTAAATTTTCCAGCTCAATGAAAGCTAGTATTCAGCTTCTTTTTCTTATTTTATTATTTTCTAATTTAAATATCTGTAGTGACCTTTCTTGGGTTTGGTTTTCTTGATGATTTATCATGTGTGCTAACTTTTCCAGCTCAATGAAAGCTACTATTCAGCTTCTTTTTCTTATTTTATTATTTTCTAATTTCTTTTAGGCTTGCTTAGGTTTGTGGTGGTACTCATTCAGAGTGTTTTTTTGTATCATAGTGTACTTTCTATTGAGGTGGAGGACATTTCGGGCAAGGGTGGTGTTTATATTCAATCTGATGGGGAACATTTGGGTTTCCTTCCAAAGAAGATTTGTGTCCTGCCTGCTGCTATTGAGATGATATGCTGAATCAGCTTGAGAATAAAGTGGTCAACGAAAACCGAAAAGCTGCAGAATATTAATTTAATATACCTTACAGGGTTATTCATTGAGAATGAATAACTGGCAAATGGCACAACTTAGAGCCATTCTTTTCTGGTTATGAGAAGTGAAAGATATGTTAGAACTTCAAATTTCTTCATGATGGTATGAGGCTGTTCTTGCCTTTAATTTGCCAGACTTAAATAGAGGGAGCAAGAGTTTGTATCAAATTGGTAGGCCTCAGAGTATGCTTAAATTTTTTGTTGAGGGAGAATGGGGGTTTGTGTTGCATATGTTGCAGCCTGGAGCATAGTTGTAAATTTGTAATCTTGAGTCAGCAATGCGTTGACATATGATTTGTTTATTTAGTTACTGTAACATGTTTCTAATTTAACTTACATGGCATTAATTAGAAGTTCAATACCGGTTATCCGTTTGTCTCCAACACTTTAGAAACTACTCAGCTGTACGACAATGTCAACTAATGACTCTCGTAACACGATTGGCTTTGGACTTTTTTTCTTTTCGTGAGATGGATCGAAATTCCTTGTGTTAAGGTTTGGAAGTCAGTTCATGTACATTAGTGCTTCGAATGGTTGATCTCTGACTAAAGAAAAGGCATATTGCTATGATGATTTGTAAATGGAGATTATTGTGGTATATTTTTGTCACATGTTTCAGCAAAAGCCTAAAGCATAATTTGAAGTTAAGACTTTTTGAAATTTGTTGTTCAATCTTATCATTTTTATTGGCAGTATTTTATTTTTTAAAGTACTATTATTATTATAATTAGTTATCAAGTATTTATTGATTATTAATTATATTTTAAAATTTTCAAATATTTATTGTGAGAAGTAATAACTATTATCAATCATATTGATATCTTGAAAACCCTTTGTAGGGGTGGCACTAGCAAGTAGTCTATTTAAATTTAATATTCAGTTATCATAAAATTAACATATACAAAGGACTTGATTGATATTTAAGTAAAATTCGAATACACTAATATGTTTTTTTGGGTATAAGAATACACTAATATTTGATTTGATTGGTTTTGCAACTTGATAACATGATTTTGAAATACAGACTTATTAGTATGACTGCAAAAGGATTTAAGTTTGTTTTACCAAAAAAAAAAGGATTTAAGTTTGTAGTAAATATTTTTAAATGAATTAAAATGGATTATTGATGGGAACGTCAGGTTCGAAATCAAGTGTTAAAATTTTATCCCTTAAATTAAAACTTGCAAGTTACATGTATTATAAATTTCCATATAAATTGAAAAAAAAAGTTGAATTTTTCATTGAATATAAAAAGTTATTGTTAATTATGAAAAATGACTCCCTTCTGCATTTTTTATGGCTATAATTGCTTATAAGCTAGATTTTTAAGCAAACCGCGGGAGGACCTGCTTATTTCCCACTTCCACTCTCACTCTTCTCTGATGGCAGCTATTGTCTCCTTTGCTTCAATCACTACCCACTTCACTTCCCAGCACAGCTCTTTGATATTTTCACCGAATCACCACCCTAGAATCCATAGATTTCGATGCAATGGAAGAAATCCAACCAGCAATTCCTCCCAAAATCAGGAGTCCCAACCCCAGAAGAATGCACTTCTCAAGCTCGCGTGGTATAGCTCTGAACTTCTGGGCATTGCTGCCTCTGTTTTCCGCTCCCCATCTAATGAGGAAGCTCCTCAGAGAGTTCTTGAGCCTGCTGGAGATGGGTCTGGGCCAGGAGCCATTGATCGTGCTGCAGTTGTCGAGACCATCAAAGAAGATTTCGAAAGGTCGTATTTTGTCACAGGTTGGCTCATACCCATTTGGTTCTTCTCTCTGGATTCATTCCAATGTCTTTCCTTTTAATAGTTTTGGAATGAATAATGATCTTTCCGAGTGATTACACTAGTTTCTCTTCGTAAAAGCTCAACAGCTGCATATTTTCCGCTTCAAAAATTGAAATTCAAAGGAGAGTGATTTGGGGAAATGTAATGGTTCCTAACAATAATATAGAGTAAATATAAGAATTGAAGAAGATTGTGTGTTTGTGTTAGACTGTTTATCACACAACATATGATCTGTGTAAGTTTAAGAGAGAAAAGATTATAATGGATTGGTAAAAATCTTTTATGGAGTGGCTACTGGCCAGGGATATTATAGGTTGTGAGAAGGTATGTTGAAGTCTTTGGGTGTATTGGTTCGTAGGGTCACAATGGCTCATAACATTGTCTCTCTACAACATAGCCCAATCATAAACTTATGATCGACTCTCTGTTAGAGTCATATCTACACATACCCTGCTGGGGAAGGACACAGTTCTTTGGGATGTAATCTGTAGATGCATGCCCATCAATATTTGTTGTGGCCACCAATCATATTAGGCCAACAAAATGTTGTGTTTAACGATGGTTGGTTTTACTTGCTATCTTTAACCTGAAGTCTTAAGCTTTTGCTCTGTTAATGATAGACACAAATTGTGTTGAGATTATAAGCGCTTGATTGGTAATCGAATACCCTTGAGTAATCTCCCTCCCTTTTGTATATTATGTTAGCATGTCAATTTGTAAAAAAACATGCCTCCTCTTTTTGAGTAAGTCAAGGTAACATTCTGCTATAGAGAAAGGCAAGTATAGTGATTAATAGTTGTGCTAAATATGCTATATGGCCATGTATAGGCTATCTCTCTTTTTCTTTTTCAGCAGTGCCCTCTTTGTAATCTGTAAACTCTTCTATGTAACCTTGGCTTCTTTCAATTAACTCAAGTGGTGAAGAGAAATGCATTGCGAGGTCCTCCTGCATCTTCAGGGTTTGATGAGTTATATAATTTGTTGCTTGCACCCCTGAAGTCAGCAATTGTCTTGGTACAGGCAGAGACAATATCACTGCTATAAAGTAAGCAAGTACTGCATCCAAAACTTAAGAGGGTGTGGAGGATAGGTAATACTGCCCTCATAAAAGGGCATGGCTGAAGTGTCCTTCCAGTACTGTAGTACGTTCTTTCAAACATGGTAACCTCCAAATGATTGCTCCCTATATAATGACTGACATAAAATCATGCATATACCAATTGGTATGTTGTTGTTAGTAATTTGATTATATTTTGATGGTTCACATGGATAACCTATTCTTCCCAACCCTCAGGAGATCTCACATTAAATGCTTATGAAGAGGACTGTGAATTTGCGGATCCAGCAGGCTCCTTTAAAGGGCTTCAGCGTTTCAAAAGGAACTGCACTAATTTTGGATCCCTTCTTGAGAAGTCAAATATGAAGCTTATGAAGTGGGAGGATTTTGAGGTGAGGTCAACCTTTGACACTTTATTGCTGCTTTCCCAAATCTTAGTTTTGCAAGTGGTAATCTTATTGAGCATGTTATGTTGATTCCATTTGCTTCCTCCTACACATCTGGCTTTATAAGCTCGAAAAATTTGAAATTTCCATTCTTTATACTACCCATTGACTGTAGCTTCAAAAAGCTTGGTGTCTTTATACATATGGTTCTATGACAGGATAAGGGAATTGGCCACTGGCGATTCAGCTGTATCTTGTCATTTCCTTGGAGGCCCATTCTTTCTGGTACATTTCAAGACTTTCCATGTATATCCCATTGGTTAAACCATTGAAGGCCGAAAGGAAATCGTTTTCTTGCAGGTCTCATATTGCTATAAAAGTTTTTCAGCATTGAATTTATCTATATTTCACAGGAACGTGCAGGAACCCCATGCTTTCTTTCGTTTTTCATACCATTAGTTGCTAGTTCTGATAAACATGAGTCAGTTTTCTAATAGAATAAATGGTAATTATTGTCTTCACCAAACATGCTTATTTAGCAGTAACAAAGCAGCATGAATCCATATTTATTGCAATGCAATTTGACCATGTTGATATATGCTGCAGCAACTGGATACACGGAATATTATTTTGATGAACAATCTGGAAAAGTATGCAGGTAAGTAAAATGTTCAATTGTGATGGCGCATGTTTCTACCTTAATAGTGTTATCATTTTGGCAATCATCTAAGTATCTATGAAAAATTTTCAGGCATGTGGAGCACTGGAATGTTCCAAAAATGGCTTTATTCAAGCAAATTCTAAGTCCTAGCCGAGGATTTGGCTTTAGAGATTACTTGAGTAGGTGGTTGAAAGCTGTGCAGGTGAAGCTTTAAATTACTAAGGTTTTGTGACAGCGTCAACATTTCAGTATATATACACCTCCATTACTTGGAAATTTGGGTGCTTGATGCAACCTAATGAAGATCTCGTGCTGCAAATTACTTGGACGAAGAATCAATATGGGCATTCCTTTTTGGCATGCACTATTGGTATGAAGAACAAATTTTAAAAGTATATGGTATGAACTGCTGACATGGTAAGAATCTCCTGTAAATATATGGCTTTCACAATAATTACGTATGTGAGTGCTTTGTATAGACAGTCTTAGTACACGATGTTGTACCATTTTATATTTCTTTTAGTTTGGCAGAAATTTGTGATCATTCATAAGATGGACTGAAAATGGCACTACATGACTGAAAGTTTAGTAATAAAAGATGGACCAACAATTTTCAACATTGGCATTCTATTTGATTTCATGACTACTCCACAATTTATTATTCAAACATGAATAACAACGTTGACGCTCCATAATTAATGAATGTTCCTTACTGCAGAGATCCAGATTTATGCAGACTCAACCCCTATGTTTGAATATTTTTAAAAGGGAATAAACCCAGCAAATCCTTTTGTCTTTTTAACATTGGGTAAAGGAAGGGAATAGGTGACTTTGAAGAAGATCGAACCTTTGACATTATTACCTCTAATGCTGATGCCATTGTCAATTGAGCTATAAGCTTGTTGGTAGCTTGGCTGCATTAGAAATTCTATTAATGCATCCAGCTGTTATGTTATATTAGATATTATAATAATTTTTAAAAATAATTTCTAAAATAGTTTTTTTTATTGATTAACAGTTTAGTCATAAGACAGAAAGAAAAAAAAATGTAGGATGCCATTTATTAGTTGAAATGGTAAGATGACAGAACCTAAAAATTAAAATTTTATATTTGTAAAAAAGCTGCTTTTGAATTAAAATGACAAAACCCGTAATTATAAGCTTCGATCATTTACTACCATAATTTAGTCCTTGAAAATTTTCCAATGTGCAGAGCAGTAATTTGGTGAAAAAGGCACTAGCAATTAAGACGAAAGAAAGAAAAAGAGAATGGGCCCAAAATCCACCTCATTACTTGAAACTTGAAAATTTGGGCCTGCCTTCAAAGGTAAGCCCATATAAAGTTTGTAAAACAAAAAATCGCCAACAAGCCAAATGGAGAGAAAAATAAAACAAAAACTTTAAGAACCCTCGCAGTCAGAGACACAGTGGCATTGGCCGTTCAACACTCGCAGGTTGTTTCCTTCTCTTCCTTCTCCTCTGGTCTTCACTTTGCGACAACTATCTCATTTTTGCGGAGGCTCATCCCTTTGGTTTGTGCTCTCCTAGGTTGTCTCGAATTGAAGGATTTTTTTTTTTTTTGCGGTGACACTCTTCCATTTTTTGGGTTCATCGCTACACCAGGTAAGGTAAGAGAGCTCTTCTCTTTCTCCTAGAACCACTTTGAAAGATTTTCTGCTGAAAAAGAAGTTAGAAATGAAAGTGAGAAACGGGAAATTGAAAATGGAAAATATTTTCCCTGCCAAACAGGCCCTCAGCATTTCTGTAAAAGAGAGTATAATCCCTCTCTATATGTGTGTGTGCGTATGCTTATTTTCATGCTTCTTTTTGTGTATCTGATGTGTGCTATGTTTTTGTGCAGATTCAGGATGAAGATATCATTGGTTCGGCCTCTCTTAACAAGGCGAGGATTCAGCACGAGCTCTGAGAAAATTGTTGCTTCTGTGCTCTTTGAGAGGCTGCCAGTGGTCATTCCCAAAATTGACCCTGTGGTTTATGCATTTCAAGAATTCTCGTAAGTCTTTATCTCTTCTCTTATCGACTTCTATATCATGTTCTGCTTGGGTATCAAAAAACTGTACCAAAATTAAAGATAAAATTGATAGGATTTGACTTTTATTTAGGCTTGGGTTTGAAGTCATGGAAGAGAAAAAAAATCATATTTTTAAGGCAAAAGGCGTTTGCTGCTGCAGGAGGAATGTAGAGAAGGAAAGGATGTAAAAGATGAAGTGTTGAACTTAGACTCACCTAATTTTTGTGAATTGGGTGTTCTGCAAACTAGGTCCAGGATGAAGCAGCATGTTAGCAGCTGTCATTATTTGTAGTGTTTGTACATAAGGCCCAGCATTAAATATCCTAATTTCCTCATCTGAAGATTATCTAAGAGAAAACTGAGGAAAAAATTTGTCTCCTGGTGCACAGTCTTATGTCCCCATTGAACTCTTGTTTGCCCGAATTATAGAAAATTATAGAAAAAATGTAATATATGATCTTAAATTTCAATGCAATATTGTCTCTTGATCTCTTTTGATTTTTAAGATGGAAAAATGAGATTAAGGCTTAAAGCATGGGGATTTGCTCTTAATATTTCTTGGTCAGATGATTATGCTGTGGTTCAATTTGCTTAGCTAAGTTGAAGAACCTGTTCTAACTTCTAACAATGATTATTGTTATTTTGATCTGCTCCGTTATCTGTTCCATTCACCTGCTGACATTGTGGTTGTTGTTCTTGTTAGACTTATTACATTTATTATTTCTTTGGGTTGGACATGGTTAGGTTTCGGTGGCGACAGCAATATCAACGCAGATATCCTGATGAATTTCTAGACAAATCAGATGCAAGGTATAGGTTCTGTTTGTTGAATATTTGAATTTCCAATGTCAGTCTTTGGCATTATGGTGATCTTAAGCTTAGATATTCTTGTCTTATTAAATTTCTCTAAATCCATGTTTTTCATTCTAGCTATTTTGTTGCAAGTTCTTGTATAAGGTTTTCAATTCTGTATTCAGATGATTTTGTTCTGATTGTCATTGGAACTCAGCTTATATTTCCTTTCTTTTTACTATTGAATTGCAAACATGCACGCAAGGGATATAGAAATTATGTATTTTTCTATTCTTGTACTTCTGACAGGGAGGAGGTTGCCATTGCAGATATACCTTCTGATAAATATTTTCTTTGCTGGTTGCTAGTGCTTATAAAGTATTTTGTCTGTTGAAACTTATATATTGCATTAATCAACTTGTTATCAATGGAAAAATGATTTTGGAATACCGTTGGGGACTTGTTGTCTTGGTGTAATTTGTCCGTCTTCATTTTGCTCATATATTGGGGCATTTTTGTTGCAAGCCATTTTACCCGCCTCTACAAAAAGATAGAAACTCTTTTGAACATTCTTTTTGTGTCAAAATAATAATCCAGTTGTTGGGTACTTTCTCTTTTAATCCCCCCCCTCTCCTTTCTTTTTTCCTTTCCCTACTCTAATTGATAAAAGGAAAAGAAAAGAGCATCTTTTGAATGGTTTCTCTTTGGTATTTTTCATTCTGATTCTTAGGGCAAAATTTCAGCTATCAACTATTGCGATTTTGTCACTCTTAGCTACGAATTTGGTTACTTGTTGCATCTCTGAGATGTTAGATGAGACTATGATTTAGACCTTAATTAGTCTTGGCACAACAATAAGGAGCAAAGTATTCTCTTTTATTGGCATAGTGATGGTTTATATCCTGTTAGTCTTGTTGATGAAGAGTATCAACTTCCAGTTGTGAGTCCAAATAGCAACTGGCAAAACACAGATAAATGCTTGTTTTCATCTAGTCTCATGAAAATTGTTACTTCCAGGGGGAAAGGTGATTATCAGATTGACTATGTGCCAGCACCACGAGTCACTGAAGCTGACAAAAACAATGATCGAAAGTATGCACCAATTTGAGTAGGCCCATCACCTTTATAATTTACAGTAAGCAAATATGGTTTATTTCATTTTGTGGATTATATGAAGGAAAATGAAATGATGCTACATAAGAGAAGCTGACATGTCAAATGCTTATGATTGCTCCAATGAAATATGGACTTGGTTCTTATCTTGTCCTCATCTTCCTTGAGAGTGGGCAAATGTCCATTTTCTTGGGCATGGTGTTTAGTTATGGATGTTCATAATCAATGATTTAGATTCCCTTGCCTGCTTTATTGGTGATTGAGTGAGTTTAGCTTTCATTTGCACATGTAATTTGTTGGTTATTTAGGATATATATACTCAAGAGTTACAATTTTTTTTAATACTGCATTTAAGTATGGAATTAGTGATGTATAAGTATAATTAACTAGTAGTTGAATGAACTATCAATTTTTCAGACAAATAGTTAAAAAGTACAATTACTGCATAAAGTTTCTCACTTTCTTTTTTCCCATAACGAAGCAACTTTCCATCCTTTTCACTGGTGGTGTATACTTCATGCTGATGGGCGGGGCAGCATATTGTGTAAGTAGTAATTTTTAAGCTTCTGCAGAAAGATGATTTTTTTTTTGGGGGGGGGGGGGAGTGGTGCATGTCAACCTCATATATATAATCTTGATGCAAACTTGCCATGTGGATATTTAAGTTTTATTCTTACTGCACTGGCAGTCTTTAGGAATGCCTTCTTAGTAATGTTATGCAGTTGTTATTAGTTCTAACTGAGAAATACACTACATGAGGACAGGGTAGGCCAAGCCTTCATGCCATATGCTGCCTTGACATATATTGAAGGATGCACATTGTAACTTTTCAGTATAATAAATAATTGAGGCAGCAGTTAGCAAAGCTTTTGGGAGATATAGACACTTATTCAGGCCATTTGTTTATCCTTGTAAAATTTGTTTTAGAACTGAATTTCGACAATACATAATTGCTGCATGATTACATGTTCTTTTACTACTTGCCTCTTTAGGTCATTACAAAGAGCTCTTGACAGAAGACTCTACCTTCTTCTCTATGGTAATGCACATGGGGCTCCAAGCGGGAAACCTGTGTGGCATTTTCCAGAGAAAGTTTATGAATCAGAGGACACATTGCGCAAGGTGAACATTGACATGTGGCTTTCCTCCTCTTATTTCCTCATCTTCTTTCCTCATCTTCTTTCACCTCATATATTTTGAAATTTTGCAGTGTGCAGAGTCTGCATTGAAATCAGTCATAGGTAATCTTTCTAACACATATTTTGTTGGAAATGCTCCAATGGCCCATATGGTTGTTCAGCCTGCAGAGAACCTGTCTGGATCTGCATCTTTGAAGGTATATTTATAGGAAATTTGGCATCTTTCAATATGTTTATTTATGTTGGTATATGTCAGCATTTTCTGTAAGTGCCTTTATATGCCTTTGCTTTATGTGGTTGTACATGATTCCAAAACTAGCTTTTCCCATGCTTCTGTCATACTTCTCCATGTGGAAATTGATTACGCTTGCTCATTCTTCTTTCATTTGCTGAAATCTTCTGTCAGAAATTCTTCTTCAAGTCACAAGTAATTGCAAAAAACAAGTTCAACATTGGAAAGTGTGAGGATTTTGTTTGGGTGACGAAGGATGAACTGTTGGAGTATTTTCCCGAGCAAGCTGAATTTTTTAGCAAGATGATAATTAGCTGATATTTATCTCCATGCCAATGCTACACGCTACTTTTTTCTTGGAACCTTTCCTCGGTTTGTATGCATTGATTGTTAAATTAAAATTATTGCAAGTTAGTTCATAGAATCGCAATCGAGGATCTTTAAGAGAAGATTAAGCTAACATAGCGATGCTGGGCAGAACTGAAGTTTTTGATTTGTTTAAGTTAGATGAGTCATCTCAAATTTTGGAGACTTATGTATAAGTTAATAAATACATGAAGGCTGCTGTTTAAAAATTCAAATTTTTTTCCATGTCATCTGTATTTTCTCCTAGTTGTACTGCAATAAATAAGTTGCCATGGAGGTTGTGACGTTACCCTTTTTTTTTAATGTAGTCTGTTTGGATATCTATCATATCAGCTCACCAACTAGTCTTGTTTTGGAGTCCGAAGTAGCGTTTCTCTCGTATCTTGACAGGAATCTTTGATCTTCTTTTTTAAGAGCAAAAGAGTTAGGATTGTGGTAGCTGGGTAATTTTAGAGGTTTCGTGGTTGAATTGATATCTTTTTCTTTTGTCTCTCTGTCTGTTTGTGATAGTGAACGTGTTTGTTGGTGTTTAATTTGTACTTGTCGAAGCAGAACGATAGAGATAGTAACGATGGTGTTTCGCCATGCGGGATTATTGGAGTCGAGGAAGATGCTCGGGACAATGTATTGATGAAGTGCATGTCATTGACTATTACTTTAAAGAACATGGGCACGTTAGTATTCAGATTGTTATTTGTTGGTCTCAACATTTGAATAAGAAGATGAGCTTCGGCCATTCAAATCAGACATGGATTGTCTTGATGATGCATGCGGCCACCGAGAATGTGGTTAAGAGATAATTTTTAACATCATATGTAAGTTTACCCTCATACTGCATGATGGAGATCTGCTCGAATGACCCTGTGACGCCGGTGAAGATATTGACATAGGTGAAGATTCAAGAATATGAAACCACAGCTCAGAATATCAATGAACATTGTGGTGATGAAGCTTATGGACATGAGGAGGAAGAAGAATATGTGGAAGCTATAATTGGAGGTGCTGAGGCTGATGACATGATGGAGTTTCTAATGGTGTTGATGATTAGGTGATGGAAATGGTGATAGGGTTTCAGTTGGAGTTGAAGGAAGTGATAATGAAGGTGAAACTGGAGGTGATTACAGTAACTTTCTGGATGATTATGTAGTTAAGATAAACGCTTATAAATCTCATCTTCAAGATTGTGACGAAGATAATGAAATGTACATGTAAAATTTGAGTATATTGAGCCTGATAGCTCCAACCTAGACAAGTAAAAGATGAGGATGCATGATACCGTGAAGTCCACAGTTGCAGGGAAGAGGCACATAACAATGAAGCCCGTGCCACTCAAGATAACGATGCAGGGAATGCAGAAGAAATTGATGTGGAAAATGGTTATCTATCCAACACAAGACTTTTCCAGCTTGAAAGGGAGTTTATATATACGATGAGGAAAAGTTTGATAGGTTCTAACAGTTCAACAAAAATGTACCATAAGGAGTAGTACAGTCAACTAGAGCTTGGGATGCAGTTCCTAACTCTAGAAGCAGGAACTTGATTGGAAGTTATACATCATGGCTCGAGTATCCTACAACAAACAGCAAGCACGAACAACTTAACCTCTTCCTCCACCAAGCAGTGAGCACATAAAATTTAATGGAGTAACGTTAATAATTTCATTTGATTTCGAGACTGAGGATCACAATAGTAGGACCAAATTATCCCATAAATTGCCGAAAAGTTAGACTCGATTGAAGATTAAATTCTTTCAGGAATTAAATAGAAGGCTACAATATATTCCAAGGACTGGTAATGTTAATTTACTTTATTTAAAATTTTCTATTTTATAATTTATCATATGCTTTGAATATAAAGTAGGATTTTATTTTCATTAATTTGAAAATTATTTTTTTAAGATTAATTAGACAAATAAATCCAACTTGCCACGCAGCTTCAATTTAGACATTCGCAATAAGCCAAGAACATTCTAAATAAAAAAAAAAAAAGAATTAGCTGAATGATTATATAGTATCTCTTTGTCTTGGATTGCTATTTATGAATTATTTCCTTATATTTTCCCTTTTGTTAGGTCTAAGAAGGAAAAGAAGAGAATATTGGAGTCCTTGCAGGTGACCAACTATTTTATTAGACTATCATCACACGCCTGTTTTATGTGCTGTTGTGTGTGTCGAACAAAACGTTGCATGACCAAAACATAAATAAATAAAATAAAGCAAAACTAAACATCTTTTTTCTCTTACTAATATAGTATAATATGGTCGTATCTGCTTGAATCTTGCTTCAGTTAAAATAAAAATGTCAATTGTATAGAAAATTAAGAAACAAAAAAGTTACAATATAATTATGTTGAAAGTTATTAACTAATTTACAGAGATTCAAAGATTATACAGTAAGAAATATGAGTTTTGTCTTTGTGAAGTTTAATTTTAATTTACTGTTAGTACAAAAAAATTTATACTATTATCTAATTATGTGTTATCAAATCATTAAAAAAATTTGACTAAAATAACAACTATTTAAAAAGTTATAAATATTACAAACTTATAATATAAAATTAAATAATAATATAAAAAAACTTTACATAAACAGTGAATTAAAATTAAATTTTTATCTTTATACTTTTTTTTTATACGTAATATTACTCTAGCCTTAAACAATTATGAAAATAAAGTTTAGTAAATATACAATGTCCTTAAAATTATAATTTGACCAGGTCATCTACACTTATTTTAGGTGGTTGGGACATAATGTGTTTTTCTTATTCAGTTTGTGTTTCGGTCGTTTTATAATTCACTAATGATGAGAAAAAGAGCAATGTATGTTCTAAAATTATATTATACTTTTCAGTCTGAATGAAGTGACAATTAAACACATCATCAATCAAATTTAAAAAGAGAAAAATTGGAAAGTGCTAAAAAGCTAGCATATATTTATATTAACTAGTCAAAACCATGTGTTATCGGTTGGTAAACAGTACATATCATTTCAACATGTGAGATGAAAGTGGAGGAAAGAAAATGCGTCCTAAACAGATGCTATTTGTTTCTAGACAGTGAGATGATTGGAGATCAACAACATAGAAATTTAAGGAATAAACTAGGACTAATGGTTCTCTATTAGAATCTCCGAGACTAGTTCCCTATCTTGCACCCAATGCTATAGTGAACCCAACTAAATTTCAACTACTTCCGTTCAACTGCCATTTGAGTACGTACTATGACACAATAGGAGACGTGGCCAATATACTTCTTTCGTTATCACCAAAGCATGCCCTCAATCTGTTTGTGCAAATGCGTGTCTGTGTATGTGTGTGTGTGTAAGATTGGCTGCCCAACCTCTTCTACCTTCCACCCTCCTTCTCCTTTATAAATTTCAACCCCTAAACCTTCTCATTTTCTGTTCAGTCTGCATTCCATTCTCACCCTGAGACCCAAATGGAAGGCCTAGACCCACCAAACCCGCTACCACCGCCATTATTGCTGCTGCCCCAACACTCTTTCTCTCCTCCCTTCCTCTTCACGCCCTCGATACTGCAAAACCCTTTGGAACCGCAAGGCCTGCATGACATTGACTGGGGCAACCTTTTCTCTGGCCAAAACAGCTTGCTTGGGATTGGAGATGCCAGGGCAATGATGGAATGCGCTTCGTCATCGTCCTCTTCCTCGTCCTCGTCGTCCTCTTTGATGGCTGAAAATGGAGCTCATCTTGAAGACGGAAAGGACAACAAGGAGAAGAGAAAAGGAGGGAGCTTGAAGAAGACAACGCGACCCAGGTTTGCGTTTCAGACGAGAAGTGCAGATGATATTCTGGACGATGGTTACCGCTGGAGGAAATACGGGCAGAAAGCTGTGAAGAATAGCATGTATCCCAGGTACGTTAAAACGAAACTGGCTTTCTAGTTTCTTTGACCTTGCATGCATGGCTCTGTAGTTTCCTCTTGGATGGCTTACCTCCAAGCTCAAACGGAAAAATAAAAGGAAGTAATTAGGAAAGGATTGACATTAGGTGTCTTTTTATTTTTTTACTTTTGGTGAAGTGATATTAATTAGGGGCTTTAATTACACTAAAAAGATAATGGGATGAAATGGAAAAATTCTTGGATAATTTGTATCACACTAAAATCAGTAGAAACATGACAGATAAACATAAATATAAATGTATAGGGTTAAATATTGATCAAATTAAATGCTTATATATGGAGTCATATATACGTATAAAGAAGTTGCACTTTTTCAAAGCTTCGATTGGGGTTACCAATATCAAGAAGCCTAAATGCAACAAGAAGAAGGATTCTCGAAAATGACTATGAAATATGAATTCGTGGAAGAAAAGGATGAAATTAGATAAAAATAACCGAAGGAAAGAAAAAGAAAGAAAAACGCAAGCCTATCTTTGCGATCCTGCAATTCTTGGAGGTAATTCTTGCAATGATTCTCTATGAACTGCGTAGTGGCAGCGGCCTTCTGTCTAGTAACTGGAGAAGAAACCGAAACGTCGGGCCCTGAATCAAACTCAGTCCGATCATGCTTCAAGTTGAGAGCACCAAGCCCATCGTAACCGTCCATCTCAGAGATCGACGAAACGAAGCCTTGGACGCTTGGGAGTCACAGGGCTTCGAATAGCTTTAGCAATATTCTCGTTTACTTAAGAAGATAACACAAAACTTTAGATACGTTCAATCCCCTTGGTAATACAAGGGATTTTCCACTCATTTCTAGTGTTCTTTAAGGGTATGTCTGAATTCATTTCTAGTGTTCTAGGAGTTTAGAAAGAAACAGAAAAAAAGTTAAATTTTTTTACTTTGATTAAAATTTTCTTTATTGAGAATTTTTTAAAATAAAAAAATAAAATAAGAGATTATCATGTAATATTTATATCTTCCTTTTTTCTTTTTCATAAAATTCATATTTTTCATTTTTTATTTTTATAAACATTTTATAATTATCTCAATCTAAAATTAAAAAATCAACCCTTCTTTCCCCTTCTCTCCAAATACCTCCATCCATACATAGCTTAAAGTTATATTTGGAAGTTTAGAGTGAATGAAAATGAAAAGATTTTAAAAAAAAATAAAAGAAAAAAAATAGAATGTTAATTAATAAATTTTTTTTTACTTATTTGAATATTTTAAATTATCTAAAATTCTTTAAATTAAAATAATTTTAAAATATTCACAAAAATTAATAAAAAAAATTTTAAAAAATTATTTAAAAATTTTCATTTACTTCACCTTCTTCTATAAAATTTTTAAATAAAAGGCAAGTTGATAATATACTTTTCTTTCCTCCATTTTCTCTCCCGGATCCAATCTAAATATAACATAAGACAGTAGCATTTTCAAACTGCAGTACATCAAGTACTTCTTTGTGACCAACCTTTCCATGCTACAAACCAATGAGTATTTTTAGTAGACCTAACCTGATCTTCAGATTAGCACCTTAGATTAAATCAAACTAAACTAGGAAACTTAATTTCTTATGCTAGCAAAGCCGGCTAGTAGTAGGTGTAAACCCAGCAGGAAATTAAGATTTTAGCACAGCAAGTAGGCGTCTGTAGGGGTTTGACATAGTAACAAGACACCTTTAACGAGTGACCGCGTACGTGGGCGTACAAATATCAAATCAATCTCTTAAGAAAACACTAAAACAGAAGTATATGCACAAAAAAGCTTGATTTCCTTTTCAAAATCTTTGATTCGTGTGTTTCCTTGTTATTTTATGTCAATCATTTGGTCCTCTAAATAGACCTATGTACAATTTTGACCTCTACAAACATGATACTATCTTTTCAAAATTCAATCGCTGCGCACAATTCTGGAACAAATTGATAAAATTGAAAAAAAAATTTAAAAAAAAGTTATAGACTCATTTTTGATTTAGTTTATTTTCATCCCAGCCTTTGACTCACTTTTGAGTTGATTGACTTTAGGTTTGAGTTAACTGATTTTCCTTTCAAGCCTGAAGCAATTAACTTTGAGTGGATTATCTTGAAGAGGAATGAGTTAACTCATTTTCTTCAATTTTCTTCAAATTGAGTTATATTAGTTGCATCTCTGGTTAGCTCACTGTCAGCATCGGTTGGCTTACTTGTAAAATTAAGTTTTCTTGGATTTCCATTATCACAATAGGCAGTTCACAATTTGGAACTATACATGTTAGTTGAAGATATTTATTATAGCACACATTCCTTTTTCTATTGTACGTGTTTCTTATTTTAAAACGCATCCTTTCTAGTTAGAATGAAATTTGTAGATTACTAAACTATGTGAGAAGTAAATGGAGATAGTTACAGTCTACCTAAACTCTTATGAAAATCAATTGTCCTCTGGGGTTAGTGAAGTAAAGCTACATCCTCAGTTATAAATGGTAATTTAAGGTTAACGATACTCTTGTTTCAAAATGCACCCAGTTTGAGGTTAGTGATGATGAAAAGCTAAATGATACTAAATTAATTTGTTTCTTGGTTTAATTTATAATGAGATCACTGATGATTTGGTGCATATTCTCATTTTGCATTACTAAAATGGGCAAATAAAGAAGCTACTACCGCTGCACGCATCACACATGCATTGTGAAGAAACAAGTGCAAAGGCTATCCAAAGACACAAGCATCGTGGTGACGACCTACGAGGGGATTCACAACCACCCATGCGAGAAGCTGATGGAAACCCTAACTCCTCTTCTGAAGCAAATTCAGTTTCTCTCTAGGTTCTAACGGTGACCAAGACCCTGCTTCTCCGCTATAGCTACGTGCATGCACGTACATATGGATCTCGATGAAGCACACTACTTGACTTGTTTTTACGCTCTTTGCTTTCTAATTAATGTTATATATTGTACTCTCTATGTACACTATATACCCTTACTGGCTTGATTGTGACTTAATTTGTGTAAATGAATCAAGATGGGTACGTGCCGATGATCATGTTCATGTAATAAAAACTTTTTCCCTCGCACTACTGGTATTGTACTGTACGCTTCACTTCCAACTTTTTCATTTTGTTCACCTAAAGAGTATATGGTGCTATACCTGCATTATACAAAAAATCTCACACCATATGTGTCACGTTGAATCAGTTGGATTTCTTTGAGAGATAAAGCTATTATAAAAGTTTGTGAACTTTATTTCAATTTCTCTGCAAGTTTATTAAGTTGTTTTCTGAACAAAGCATAAAGTTCATCAATAACTCTTTTATTTTCTCAATTATTCGGCCAAAAAATTGATGTTCTAATTATTGCCGCCTATAGGCTATCGCATGTCATCAACTCTTTTATTTTCTTAAATTGATCTACCGCTGATTAGATCATGATCCATGAACCGATTTTAAGACACAAACCACTTGTTTTTCTTTTTTCTCGGGAAAGTCGCTCATCAATCACGAAAAGAAAAACAATTATCTATCTCTATATTGATGAGAAATTAATAAATCACTTTTCTAAAATTATTATTATTATTATTTAAAAAATTAAAAAAAATGTGAAAAAGAGAAAGAATAATTTTTAAAATAAAATTTATTTTAATTTTTGAAATATATATTATTTATTAATTTTATTTTTTAAAAATTAATTTTATTAATTTAATCTCTCAAATTATAAGTCATTTATAAATTTTATATTTATATTTTTTTTAATTTTATCAATTTAATTTTTAAAAAAATTAAATTATTATAAATTTAAAATTTAAAAAATTAAATTAATAAAAGTAATTTTTAAAAAATAAAATTTATAAATAATATATTCTTAAAAAATTAAAACTATATTTTCCTCTAATTTTTACATGAAAAGAAAGTCATACGTAGATCAAAAATCAGAGGGGAGCTGCATCTGCATGGCAAACAATACGCTTCACCCAACACCGACTGTGACTGTAAGGGATCAATCTAAATCTAATCCTAATCCTTTGCTCCGACAACCAACCTCGTCTGCGAACAGGCGGGGATCACGTGCGACACGTAGCCGTCACGTGTCGGCAGGGGGCAAGACGACGACGTATACGTGTCGGGAGCAGCAACCTCGTATTGGTACACCAGGACACAGTTCCGAATTCTGATTGCTATAAACATAGCCATAGGAAAGGACTGGGTCTGGCAGCGGTCTGTACGTGACTGTGTCCCTGAAACTTGAAAGTTGAAAATGTCGCAGCTGCTGGAAAAAGCTAAGAACTATGTGTCGGAGAAGGTAAACGACAGCGTGGCCAAGCCTGAGGCAAGTGTCGCCGACGTCGACTTCAAGCGCGTGAGCGGGGAATGCGCGGAGTACTTGGTGAAGCTCTCTGTTTTCAATCCTTATTCCACCCCCATCCCCATCTCTGAGATCAAGTACTCCCTCAAAAGCGCTAATAGGTATAAAACATTATAACTTGTTTTTTTTTTATAAGATATAACCTCAATGTTGAGATTGTTCCTCAGTGTTCGTTCTTTAACAGAATTCAAACTCCATAGTTATAATTAGCTGTGTTTGTAACCATGAATTGATTGTGTCGTTATTGTTTATGTTGGGTGGTGAAATAAATGAATGAATGAATGAAAGGGAGATAGCATCGGGGACAATACCGGACCCGGGGTCACTGAAGGCAAAGGACATGACGATGGTGGAAGTGCCGGTGAAGGTGCCGCACAGCATATTGGTGAGCTTGGCAAGGGACATTGGGGCTGATTGGGACATAGACTATCAATTGGATCTGGGTCTCATTATTGATTTTCCTGCCATTGGCAACTACACCATCCCTCTTTCTCACAAGGGAGAGATCAAGCTACCAACCCTCTCTAGCATGTTCGCCTAGCTAGCTAGTCCAAGCATAAGCCCTTTCAGAAGAAAACCAATATATATGCCCTCCATCCTATTTTCCTTTTGTGTGAATTTCAACATGGCTCGTATATTTCTTTCCACTTTTTGGTTCTACTTTTTGTTATACCGGTATTGTCTAAAGTCTAAACTATACATGGCTTTATCATATTTCCCATCATAGTTTTGAAGAAAGTGTTTATTAGGAAGATCTGTGTGTTTACTTTGTTTATTATAGTATTTGCGGGGTATTTAATTATTTACAAGTATTTTTCAGAGAAATGATTGAAAGGAGAATAACTGTAAAATAACATACGCGACAAGTATACTATATTTAAATATAAATGGTTTATTGGATTGCAAATTTGAGACCCAATAAATTTTAACTGAAAGGCCTTTCATCGTGTTTTCACATTAAAAAAAAAGGTAAATAAAGATTTGTATCTAATTTGCATGTGTACTTTAATTTATGGTTGGCTATGTCTTCACCTAAGAAATTTGAACAATGGTAAACAACAACATTGCAATAATGAAATAATTCAAAATAATGGCGGATCGAGTGTCTTAATTGACATAACAGGTATCTATTTTTACATATGCTAACATTTCATAAGTCCATATGATTACTAAGGAATTACTTAGGGTGATGACATTTCTTTTCAAGATACAAGTGAGCAGCATTGAAAGAATTAAGAGGGTGAATTGGTTCAGTTTAATAATAGAAAATTTGTAAATTAAAAATGTATGTCAATGAAATAAAAATAATATGAATGAGGTATAAAAAAAATGTGCAGATTTATCTTGGTTCAGTCAAGACGTGTGATTTATGTTCAGTCCTCAAGTAACCGCTTGAGATTTTATTTATTATGGTGTTTTTGCTTATAAAGATTTCACAAGAACCTTCCTCTACTTTTAACCTAAAGCAAAGTAACAGTGATATTATTTCTTTTAATGATACCACAATGAATCTCCCTTAACTTCAACATAAAGAAGAGTAACAGTGATATTTTAGCACATAGAGTATCACAATAAACTTCTCTCAACTTCAACTCAAAGAAGAGTATCCTAATATCAAGAAAGCTCTTAGAATGTTACCAAAATTCTCTTTCTTAATCTGGTTAAATCAATAATATAATTTTCTCTTTTCAAATGCTCTTATGATTGAGTTACAATGAATATCAAACTATTCTCTCTTTTTTAGAGAAGATAACCAAGTATAAAGCTCTCAAATATGGAGGAGAAGGAGATCTGCAAGTGTAAAGTACTTCCTCTAATTTTTTTCACCCCAAGCTCTCACTATGATTTTTTCAAAAGGCTATTTTTTTATAACTAATATATTTTCTTTGATATTGCTAGCCATTGAAGAGTAATTTTAGTCAAGAGACAACGTCTTTAAGTCATTAGATGAAAATTACATACAAATATCGTAGTTACTCTTTTCATTTTCAATAGTTGTTCATTTGTTCAGTAGTTACTCGAAGTGTTTACTCGTTTTATTTGTTTTTTTATATGGTAGCACATTAAAATAGTTGTTCGTTTTTTCGCTAGTAGCTACTGCTTTACCCAGCAATTACTTGAAGTAGTTGTCAGTTTTCTTTGTTTTTGATATGACATTTAGACCAATTTATATTTTGAACTTTGAATTAATATTTTGCACATAAAGACTGTAATCAAGTAATAATAAAGTAAAAATATTATTTTCTTAATTAAACATAATCAATCAATCAAAGGATTTATCAAGTAATAATTTGAAAATTTTTCTTAACAAAACGTATTTCATAATAAAAGAAATTTATTTATTCAATTAATAATAATAATCAATAACTTCAATCAGAATATTTGCTTCCATTTGAATTCAAATGTCTATATCTAAATATTTCAAATTAATCCCATTTAATTCAGAAATTCAATCAAATATAATCGCACTTTAATCTATTTCAATTCAGAAACATATGCCTAAAAAATAATTCATTAATTCATTCTAAATCAATCACACAAAATATATATATGTTAAAATCCTCATCATCAAAACATTAAACTTAACAATCATTTTATTTGATTTTTTGAAATTAAATAGCAATAATTTTAAATAAATAAATTTATTGGTTTAATTTAAAACCGAAGTAACTTATTATTCTTTTTTTTTCACTTATGATATACGAGTGAGGGGTTAATAATAAACTATTTTTGGTTACATCACCACATGAGCGATAAAGATATAATGGGATTTATTAGTCAAGTAACATTATTTTTATAATTTTATACTTAAATAAATTATTGGCATAGTTGCAATTGAATCTGAGAAAAAAAATTTAATGAAGCTGATTAAAATTATATTTCGCCGTATTAATAAGTTGTCTGATAATTTATTTATACAAATAATAATGTTTATTTTTGTCAATTTTGAAGAATAACGAAATTTTTGTCCAGAAAAAATAATCAAAGAAAAACATATTTCGCATTCATTTCGGTGTGATCGTGGGGATGTACGCATAGAAATTTGGCAAACCATTTTTTCCCTTGTCTGGAATATTATTTGTAATTACTAATTAGGCAACTAAAGAAATTTACATCTATTATTAAATAGAGGTAGAAGTGCTTAATCAGGGAATGTAGCTCAAACGGAAGGGTTCTTGCATAGTATGCGAGAGATACGGGAATCGATACCCCGCATCTCCATTACTCCATGCATTCCAACCATTTTGCGTTTTCAACTTTTTAACGAAAGTTTATACCCCCTTAAAAAAAAAAAACTTTTTAACGAAAGTTGAAGAAAACTTTGCATTTTCAACTTTTTAACAAAAATTTATACCCCCGAAAAAAAAAAGAAAAACTTTTTAACGAAAGTTGAAGGCCTAGCCCAAATATGGCCTCCTAGGCCCGGCCATTTGCCACTTCGATAAAACCAACAATTAATTGTTCATCCAAAAGAATTACGGCCCCGAGAATGTAATCCAGAAGCCCGCACTGACGAATAACTACACTTTGTTGGATGCCAGGAAAAATTTTAAAATTTTGAAATGAAGAGAAATTTGAGTAAAAAACAATTTTTTCTTAATTTTTTTATTTAAACAAGAAAAATGTTTCAATTTTTAAAATTTTCTTTTTTCTTTGTTTCTCAAACCAAACATAAGGTACATGACCAACGGAAAAAAATAATAGCAACCTGAAAAATATTTTGTGTGCGGTTAATGTGTTCATTGTGTGAGGTTCATCCGTCAATCCAATTCAACTTGGAAGCAAAATATGTAGGCTGTTTAGTATTACGAGAGTGTATAAGAATTTTTTCTTTAACTCATGTTGATCGAGATATTTAGTTCACTCAAAGAATCTAATTGTTGTTTTTAAAATTTTCAATATTCAAGTACATTATTTTGGAATTTCATTTAAAACAAAAATTATCATTTTTAACTAACCTGACCTCAATTTTTCAATACTAAAAGATGTTTTTTTATCCATTAGCAATAAAAAGCGACATTTAAAAAGTATTTGAACTTGAGATCAAAAGTCATTTAAATATTTAGATCGTTTTGTTTGAGTTTTAACTTATTTTACATTATAGTCAATCTTAAACCTTCTTTAGAAATAAACTAAACGACGGTGTTTTGGAATGCTTCATTAATTAATTAAGCAGATTAAAATTTAGCTACACGTTGGGAACCACAACCTAGAAGTGTATGATCAATTAAGGTGTTTGAAGTTTAAACAATGGTGAAAAAAATAAAATATCGCGTTCTCTACATGCTACTCGCAGCTCCTTAGAATAAAAGCGTTATTTTTATATTTTAATTTTACAATAAAAAATTTGTAAAAAATTAAATTTTTCTTTCATTTTTATTATCATTTACGACAAGTACACAAGAAAAATGTAAGAAACAAGTTTAAGAAATTTCCTTAGAATAGGAATGATGAGTCATCATCAAAGAATTAAATTCACTACCGACCTTCTTTGCCCGTTGTCCAATAGAAGGTTCTATTGCTTAAGAGAGAGAAGAAGAGAAAAGGATGAAGATAAATTGTTCATCACTTTTAGAAAAAAATAAATAATTATAATATTTGAAAAAAGTATTATATATTTAATATTTAGCATAATGCAATTTCACAATGGTCTAGCAAAAACTCAATCTTTTACATATGTATCAAAATTTTATTTTACAATAGCTATAGAAATTTGAGATTAAATTATATTTTAATTAGAAAGAGAAGATTTTCTTTAAAAAAATTTATCATTATGTAACTCATACGGATAATAAAAAAGTATTTAAAATAAAATTTTACAATTTTGTGACAAGAAATATAATAAAAGCTGGATAACCACACTAGAAGGCAAAAGATTGATAAAAAAAAAAAATGCATGCATTTTAACTCGTCTTATAGTCGCCAGTTTGAAAGAAACCTGCTGTACATAGAATGTTCACACTCACCAACAAAGATTGGATGCAGTGGTATCCACACTCTCAAAAAAGGCCGAAATTCAAACTTTGAATAGATATTTATGAGAAGAAGTAACAATTGAATTTATGAATTTATAATTATTTAATTTATTTATATCTGTAACTAGTTGCAATCATATGCGTAAGATTAGTCTAATCTCATGACAATATCTCCGAAAGTACTTAATTAAAGACAGAAAAAAAAAATCACACTCGTCTCCTCTAACATTCGTGATGAACTAAACCTAATACTATCTATCTATATATCTAACCAAAAGAAAGAATTGTTTGTTGCCACATGCGAATGCAAGTAATTAATATGTTGTTGGAAGAACAACACGAAGTCAACATTTACCAGCTTGGAAGTCTTGGCACAACACAACAACTCTAAATTCGCGTCGTCTCCCATCTTTTTTGGCATTCTCATTCAATCCTTAAAAAACGTGTCCATCGAGTCAAAACATTAAATCGAAACGGGTCTCACATGCACAGTTTCACTTCCAAGCCCCACAAATTCCACATGTAACTACAAGTAAATATTCAAAGCAGAACAGAAGCACTACCTTCAAGCTTAATTAGCCTCCAAACTTGCACGCATCTGTTATGCTGTAAAACCCTGCCCTCACTGGCTCCCTTTCAGACTTCCCAGCCATGGCAGAGACCGACCAAGCCAGACCTCTTGCCCTAGCCGGAGACCCCCAAAGCAGCGAAGACGAAGAGGCCCCCAAAAGCATCAGCCATAGGAGAATCAAGGTTTGTGGGTGCGTAACTGCAGCCATTCTACTTCTAGTCATAGTTATCGTAATCTTAGTATTCACAGTGTTTAAGGTCAAAGATCCCAAAATAACAACCAATGGGATCACGCTCACAAACCTCGAGCTCGCGGTCAATCCGATCCCTCAAGTTAAGGTGAACATGTCCCTGTTGGTGGACATGTCCGTTAAGAATCCTAACGCAGCATCCTTCAAATTTGGCAACACCACCACGACCGTGTACTACCACGGCGTGGCGGTGGCGGAGGCGAGAGGCCCGCCGGGGGTGGCGAGGGCGCGGCGGACGCTGAGGATGAATGTCACGGTGGAAGTCATGGCGGACCGCCTCGGGCTCAGCCCGGACTTGGTGGCGGATGTGAGCCGGGGGCAGATGAGCATGAGCAGCTACTCGGTGATTTCGGGAAGAGTGAAGATATTGAAGATTGCTAAGAAACATGTCGAGGTGAAGATGAATTGCACTGTGACGGTTAACATTTCAAGTAGGTCCATTCAGAAGACGAATTGCCAGCGTAAGGTGAAACTTTAGGCATGGAATGATAGGGAGATTTATGCCTATAGTTGTTACGTATATAAACAACTCAATCATACAGCTCTCATTGTACATTTATTTTTTATAAAAAAAATAAAAAAAATATTTAAAAAATAAATTTCTCTCTTTTTATTACCATTTAAGATAAAAAAATAAAAAAATATTTAAAAAATAAATTTCTCTCTTTTTATTACCATTTAAGATAGTGTATAAAAAAAAGTCGAAATGCAAGAATAACACTTTTAAAATAAAATATATATAACAGAGCATAGCGTGTGAGTAGAAACTAGAAATTCCTTAGCCAAACTTCTCCAATCAAATTTATTTCATATTAGCATTTTGATAAGTATTATTGTGCCTTTCAATCTGCATTTTTAATTTTATTTTTGTTTATATAATTATTTTATAAATTAATTAATTATAATTTTATCATAATTAAAATTAGTAAATAAATAATTTTGTAAAAAATATATATATATTTAAATTCAGTTATAATAGTCTATGTAAAAAAAATAACTCTCTATTTAAAAATAGTTGTAATTATAGAATATTGTTATCAAAAAAAGTGCTTATGTTTACAATTTTACCTATTTTCTATTTGTGTTTAATTAATTATTAATAATTTTTTAGTAAAGTGAAAATTGGATACTAAAAAAGAATTTCCTTTCTAATATTATAGATTAAGTAAGTAAAAATAGAAAGTATTTTTTTATGAATAAGTTTTATATAAGTTTCATACCAAATTGATCCTAAACAATTAATAAACATAACTAGTAAGTGTTATGGATATGGTAATAGGTTTTTAAAGTTAATTAAGTTTTCTTTCTTATTTTTGGATATGTCCCAACAAACGTTTCTACGTTAAACTTAATAAATTTATCAGATTTTTTACTTATAAAATATAATTTAAATAATGAAGAAACTATGACAAAGGATTGAATTTATATAAGCTCCACATGTGAGATGCATACAGACCAATGGGTTGGGCGTGTTAAAAAAATATTGCATATCGATCAAATAATTTTATTAATAGATTCTGTGGTCATAAATTACGAAAATACTATCGTATGTTAAAATATAAGGAATGGATTTGAACTAATTAAAATTTAAAATAAAAAAATACATTTATGACACGATAATTTTACTTTTTTTTATAACCCACATAAATTTTAAGATTTTAAATTAATTTCATGTGATAAAATTAAAATTAACATTTCAAAACTCAGTTTTAATTATATTTTCAAAACTGATCAAGGAAATTTGAACACATTCCATATTAACTGTTATGTTCATCAATTCCTTGAATGAACCATCGACTTAAGATCTACTATGATTTCCAGATTAATTATATAAGTAGCACACTATATATATCTACAATGATTGTCCCCAATTAAAAACTAACGTATTATATTTTTGGACCTTCTCTATTTCAATATTGGTGTACAAATAGCATTTTATATATAGCCTCTACTAGTCTACTCCACATGCAATGCACGTGCGAGACCATTGAAATAAAATGAGTTTCTACTGTGTACTGACCTGTGCTGTCAAGCTTGAATGTGTAACCTTCCTGCTTTGGGTTCGGTTCGAACCTCGAATTAGTATTAGAATTCTTTTTTCTTAAATATACTAAATAAATATTTAGAGTGCGTCTTACTATTTTTTTTAATATTTAATAATAAAATAAATATTAAATAAAAATTAAGTATTTAAAATCTTAAAAATATAAAAAATATTCAATACTTCGTTTAATAATAAAAAGATATATTAAGAAAATATAAAATTATTTAAAAGGAATTCTATTAAATACTTATTTTTATTATCAAAAAATTATTATATATTTCTAAAATATCATATAAAATTATATTTTATTTATTTATATTTTAAAATATTAACATTAAATGATTATAAAATATTTTATAAACTAAGATAGAATAATCATTTAATTTTAATTATTTAATATTAAAATGTTAAAAATATAAATAAATAAAATATAATCTTACGTGATAAATATATAATACTTTCTATTTTAAATAGTTAAAAAAATATTAGAAGAGTATATTAAAAGAATATAGCATTACTTTCTGTCTTTGCTGCCAAGCTTGAATTTATAAGTGGGTAGTAGTCGTAGTCTCACAGAGAAAATATTCTGTCACTCTTTAAATGTGGGAAAGAAAATGGTTACTAGTTTGGTGGTTGGTCTAATGGCACACTTAGGCAACGCGATGATGATTGTGGCATAAATTGTCAATGACATAAAATTATCGACAAATAACGTCGATCGTTGGAAGTGGCCTGTCCATTTCAAGGTTCTATAGCCAAAATAAAAAAAAAAAGAAAATTTTTGTTAAAAATTAACAATAAAAATGTAATTAATATAATCACTATATTAATTATGAAGAGTATTATCCGTGTAAAGAATTTAGTTTTAATTTAATGATAACGGTAAAATAAGTTTTATATTATCATAAATTATAGGATATTATCTATTTAAAATAAAAATATTAAAAATTGTAATTATAATTTATTATAAAGATATGATATTTTTTTATTTATTGATAATGTAAAATTTTTCATACCTTTGATAAATTAAATTTAAAATCCTTAAGTAAAGCTTAATTGGATACTTCTATTATTCAATATAAAATTATAATATATGAGTATACTATAATACTAAATTTTTATATGTTACATAGAGATTATGACTATTTCAGTAAATTAAAATTTTTATATTTATCCCTTATTTTTCATAATTGTTTAACATACTAACAAAAATTTAATAATGAAAATATTATTCATATACTATAATTTTATAATATATTATAGAATTGACCAATATAATTAATTAGTTAAATGTTCCTGCCTAGTAAGGCTCCTGCTTGTTTTTGTATTTTATAATAATTAAAGTAATATTGTATTCTTTTAAATATTTTTTTAATGTTTAATAAAAATATTAAATAAAAAATATAATTATTTAATTTCTTAAAATTTTAAAATCTATTTAATCTTAAAAATAAATTTAAAAAAATTAATTTCTTTTTTACAAAAACGAAAACATAATCAATGATATGTAAACTAAAAAAGAAATTGATTTCATATTTTTTTGCAACTCTGTCAAACGATGATGTTATATACAAGGCCCAAAAGTCGCGTGTGGGTGATTATATTTTTCGTTTTTTTTCAGATGTGACAAGGAGGCGGCCAAGTACCTCATTAATTGAAATTAAGGATCGAAAGGTTTTGATCTCCAATTATTTATTAATTTCGTTCGTGCTAATTAAAAAAAGTAATGCTAAATTATCATCAATTAAAATCAAAGTTTGGCAGATTTCCAAACCATGGCGTAAGATTATTTCTTGTACGCTCATGCTGCACAAAGATTAGACCGTTCACCAACTTTCTTACGCCATCAATGAAAATATTCTCTTAAATATTTTACCATACTTTGGTGTGGCTTCCATTTGTAGTATTGTCGAGTTTAAAATAATTAAAATTTAGGGATATCTGTTTTCTAAAGGCGTATGTCAAAATAGCACATTATTTCGATTTTTTTTCAAAAATGTTTTAAATATTTATTATGAAAAATAATAACAAATAAATGTTTAAAAAATTATCTAAGATATTATTATCTTAAAAATATTAAAGTAACATAACAAAACTCATCGTAATAATTTGTTGATTAATTAGTCAATTAACTTTTGTTAATAGGTGAAGACCTATTTCATATTTTTGTATCTCAATTGATAGTGGCTTTAATTTTTAAAATTAAGGTACGATAATATTAGAGATTTCATCATTTATGCAGTCACTTATTCTTTTTTTTACCTAAATGTTTGCACTTTTTATGTAATAAAAAATATAATTTATAACTAAATATTAATTAGTATACTTTAGGTATTAGTTACTATATCGTGGGATTTTTACTCAAAATTTTTTAAGAAATATAAAATATAAAAGAATAAATATAAAAACAAACCACGATCACATATGTATGAAGAAATGATCATAGGGTAGGAAAAGATTTTTTAAAAAAAATGAAAGTCGCAATAGAAGTAAATCAATCTTAAAAATTTAAATAATTAATTTTAAAAAATTAAAAATCCAAATCTTCATATTGTCATTGTAAAAAAAAAAAAATCTGCCCTAAAATGATACATGAAATTACCAAACAACTAAAAAAAAATTTATAACATCTAAGCTTGTATAAATTAAAAGTTTAATTTTAATTTATTACGAATGAAAATGAATCGCAAAGTAAACAAACTATCTTAAAAGAAGTAAATGGACGTGCCATAAATGTACGAAGAAAAAAACAGAGGAGGTAGGGGGAAACAGACTATCTTAAAGAAGTAAATAGAAGTGCCATAAATGTACGAAGAAAAAAACAGAGGAGGCAGGGGGAGGTTAGTCAAAACATCAGAATTTTTGCACTAAAAACATAAATTCTTACTTAAGAGTCAAGAAAATTTTAAGGAAAATGGGCCATAATTGCCATCTCTAAGATGTCACACACTTCCTTAAGAGTTAAGACCATAATTGAATAAATCAAAGCAGAACAGAACACACGCAGTTTCAATTTCCAAAACTTGCATGCCTCCCTTTCAAATTCACCTGCAGCAGTTCTAGAGTTTCCCAGCCATGGCAGAGAGGGAGCAAGCCAGACCCTTAGCCCCAGCCGGAGAAAGACCAAGCAGCGACGAGGAAGAAACCACGCTGCACCTCCAAAGACTCCCTTCTAGAAAATTCATCAAATGGTGTGCTTGCTTGTTAGCCTTTTTACTGCTCCTGGGAACAATAATCACAGTCTTGATATTCACTGTGTTTCGGGTTAAGAACCCCGTTATCAGAATGAACGGTGTCAGAGTCACAAAGCTCGAACTTGTCAACAGCATGATCCCTAAACCCGGGGTTAACATGTCCTTTGTCGCAGATGTGTCGGTCAAGAACCCTAATGCGGCGTCCTTCAGGTACAGCAACACCACCACAACGCTGTACTACCACGGCGTCGTGGTGGGAGAGGCGCGGGGGCCACCGGGGCAGGCCAGGGCGCGGCGCACCGTGAGGATGAACGTCACGGTGGACATCGTCACAGACCGCATCATGTCTAGTCCCGCTTTGACGACCGAGGTGGGTTCGGGGCTGTTGACGATGAGCAGCTTCTCGAGAGTTCCGGGGCAGGTGAAGATGTTGAACGTGTTCAAGAAACACGTTGTTGTGAGAATGAACTGCACCATCACTTTCAATATTTCTACCCAGGCGATTCAGAAGCAGAAATGCGAGCGCAAAGTTAAACTCTAGCTAGGAATCAGTATTGGTTTCCATGGATGTATTTGTAGAATATTGTGAAAATTCTTTAGTTGTCTGTTTTCCATTTTGGAATTATGAGTTGTTTCTCCACTGATGTGAAATAGTAATATAGAATCGCTGTTTTTTCTTTTTGAAACTTTTGGGTAAGGACTGCATGCATTAGTGTAGCAATTAATGAGCCCGAGTGTTTTCATCTCTGAATTTAGAAGCAAATTAGTCAAACCAGCAATGCTATATGCTAAGAAAGGTTTTCACGAAACTGCATACGAATTCAAGTGACTGGCTCTGGCTGAGAATAATAAAATAAGAAAAAAAAATGTAATTGCCCAATCTTAAATGTATCCTTATTGATTGAAATCTTTTTGTATTGTCAATTCATGTAAAATTTTCGTAACAACAAACATTTCCCTAGTTGAATTGCTCTAAAATCCCAATAAATAATTTAGGTGTTCCTACGAACCCGGTTTGTTTTTAGAGTCATGTTATATTTTCCTAAATAATCTTTTTAATAATTTTTTAATATTTAATAAAGTAAATATTAAATAAAAAATAAAAATATTAGAAGGATTATAAGACAACAATTTTCAAGATGAATTATTAATTATTTATGAGCAATGTTAAATAGTTAGAAGTTTTGACAAAATTCAATTAGATTTGAAGATGATTGTTAAATAGAATAAAGTGATAGGAACCACTCATTTATCTAAGAATTAATAAGCATACCAAGTTATTTTGTCAAAAATTCTGTAAATTTTTTTTTGGCTATATAGTATCTCTCAATATTTATTAATTATAGGTTCTCTCAATAAATATTTAACATTCATGCATAAATATAACTAATAACTAATAAATATTTTGTCAAAATTATGGTACACTGTAAAAAAAAAAAGTATAAGAATAATACCTCAATTTAGGCCTAGTAATTGTATATATGCATAGCAATAACTTGATGTCATACTAAACATAATTTGCGCGTGAATTTGAATAGGCTAGTTGCTAGAAATTAAAGTTGCACTCTTCTCAATATGATGAGATTGGCTGTGATCGGCTTATGTCTCCTTCCATTTATGTTAGTTTTACATAATTATCACCAAATGTACTCACAGCAGTAAGCTTAGTGGCAAGTACATGTGAGGAAAAGATTAGGTTTTCTAATATTTAAGTCTGGCGAAAGAAATCGCACAATATATGGACCTCCCAGTAAGCTTAGCCCCACAATAGCCGAATGTAATTATGTAGAAGATAAGAGGCTTAATTGTTATGATGTAGATAACTTGTCTAAGGTGTTAATTTAATCAACTAATTAACGACATCTTTGAAGTGAGATGAGCTTACCTAATGTTATATAACTAATACTCATAGGACCCCCCTCCCTCCCCAAAAAAAAAAAAATTAGAGGTCTGAACTTGTTCTTCAACAATTGTTCTCAACTCTTGATTATTTAACTCTATGGAACGGGCTTTAATTTGTAACCTATTTCTCACCTTCCACTAACTTATCCTGAATGTTTGTCTGCAATCAAATTTCCAAGAACCAAGTATGGACTCGAAAGTGGGATTTACTTTAGATTAAAAATCGACGTAGATTAAACTTATAAAATTTCATAAAATTTAAAAATTAATTAGTGATTCATTAATTACTTATTTTATTTTAAAATATAATATAATTTTAAATAATAATTAAATATTAATTATTAAATTATATAATTATGAATGTCTAATCTATGTTAAATGATATACATATGACGTTAACAATCGTAGCCCCATTTGATCAATTTGGTATCTTAGCAATGTCTCACTTTAATTAGGACAGTATTGGTTTAAAGGCCAAGAAGGTTAAGTGGGGAAATTGTGTTTAGTAGCAAATGTATAAAGGAATTGGTCATTTTTTTTAGAGAATGCCTTCCCTTCAAAATGATGGAATATCATTCTCACTAAATCGAAAAGAATGATCATTCAATTCTAAAAATCATATCCTCAATGACCACAATACTTTTATATATTTTTAAAAAATAACAAAATATCATTTATTGTTGCTACTATTACTGCCATCATCGTCTTCGTGGCCATCATTATATTCTAGTTTCTACCATATATATATTTTGTATCTTTTATTAAGTTGATCTAAAGTTGATATAAAGAAAAGAAAAAAAAATGATGAAACAAGTACAACCCCGTGCATCACTCCCCTAGTTAGTAAAAAAAAAAAAGTCTCATTTCTTTGAAGTTCTGCACATGTCATACTTGAAAGCAAGATAGCTCCACAAAGTGGCAGCAAGTGAACATTTTATATTCTTTTTGGAAACGAAGCATGAGGCTGCTTTGACTGGAAAGAGGACTCTTCAAATTATAGAGAGAACGATAAATGAGGGGAGGGGTTATTTCTTATTTTTGATGGTGGTGGTAGGAGAAGAGATCAGTAGTCAAAAGCAACAATGAGAGGGATGGTTTTGTATTCTATAAACTCATGATGTAATGTATGTTTTGCAAGAAAATTTAAATGGAGGATTACAATCTAAGAACTTTGGGTGAAAATAGTTTTAGACATATATAGTTAATCAAAAAAGTATTTAATTAATGAAACGCATAAGATTACATTATTTATTATTTTAAAATATTACTAACTACTTTTTGATTAATTGACCTTAAATTAAAAATATTTTTATTTTATTTTGTCTAACCATAGTAATTACAATTTTTATTATGATGTGTTTAATGTGTAAGTTATTACTAAAAAGAAAGTTATGAAGGACACAACGTACACAAGGACGCAAAAAGGAGAAACCACTTTTTGATTAAATGTTCATACGTTTAAAATAAAGCAATCAGTTTTTTTTTTCCTTTTATTAATAATTGCCGTGGAGGTTTATATCCAACTGCAAACAATTGCAATTATTAAAATTAAAATTAAGAAATTATGAATTGATTTGAATAAATATTCTTTTACATTTAATTTATAATTTCTCATTTTCCGATTCGAGTTAGAACCTAAATACAAAAATAAAATTATTTTTTTGGCATGAAAAAATAAAATTTTGTAAGTTACGGTACAATTGGTTTAAGGTTGAATCTGCAGACAAGCAAAAAGAAATCCCACTTCAAATTTTCATCCCCATGCAAAATAACAGGTTTGATTTAATAATTTTATGAAAGCAAATACAATTTTTTGGTTGTGAAAAAAAATAAGAAATAGATAGATTGTTCTATAATTAAGACATAAATTACTGTAATTAATGGATCCATACTAATAATGGATCGATCGCTGACAAAATTTAAACTAATTTTTTTTTTGTGTCAACAAATTTTGATACTATAATCATTAACCAAAAAAAATCAACAATTAAAATTACAATAAAATACATTAATGTATCATAAATTATAAAATGGTTAAAATTTATTTTCTAAGTTCACGCTCTATTCACTTTAGAGGAGGAGCCCAATCCAATGTTCAACTGTTTAAGTTTGACTCAGTCAGTTTATACTCAAATCTAGGAATGAAGGTTGGCTAAATTCTGTTTCTGTGCAACGGTCTCTAGATTCTCTGTACAACTCCAATTAGCTCGAATTGTGTTGGATGATTTGTCCAACACTCGCTTTCGCTCCCCCACCCCCACAACGCCACAAAGAAATCACCTCTCCTTTTCCATTTGAGGCGCGCACCACCAATTTAGTCCCAACCATTTTCCCTTCACACTCACTGCAACTTCCTTCCGATTGCAACCTTAGACGCCACCACCATCACCAATTCGCCACCAACATTATCCAAAAAGAGAATCAAATCTGAATGGAAAAATGAAAGCAAAGGCAGAGAGGACAAAAAATAGAAAACAAAAAAAGCAAGTGGCTTTGTAATTGTAGGGTTGTGTTGTAGTTGATGCCCGTTTCCCTCCCACTTCAAAGGGCCTAGTCTTCAAAGTGTGGCACCACAAATTTAATGCATCTAAACTCCCTCCTTGAGAGTTGAGTTCCTCACAAAAACTTAAGAGTATTAAATGCAGAAGCTGAGATCCCCACCCACCCTTTGTTTCTCAAAAATATCCCAACCTCCCTAATTCCCTGCCCTCTCCCCCCGCAAATGGAGTATTCCCCTTCTCATCCCCTTTTCTTCCCCCATGTCCTCCTCCTCCCCGCCCCCAACCGCCTACCTCTCCAATCTTGGCCTTGGCTACTCCATCGCCATCGCCCTCGGCTTCCTCTTCCTCCTCTCCACCATCCTCTCCTCCTACCTATGCTGCCGCGCCGCGCGCAACCGCTACCGTACCCACAACCCCAACACCAACACCGAAGACACCAACCCCGGCAATTTGAACTCTGACGGCATCGTCCTACCCCGCATAATCTTCGTGGCCGAAGATGATGACGAACAGCGCGACGGCGAAAACGCCGTCGTGGGTCTCGACCAGAACGTTATCAATTCCTACCCGAGGTTCCAGTACAGAAAGGACGCCGCCGGACACAGTACGACGTGCTCGATTTGTCTGTGTGAATACAAGGAACAGGAGATGCTGAGGATGATGCCCGAGTGTCGGCATTATTTTCACCTCTGTTGCCTTGATTCCTGGTTGAAGCTCAATGGGTCGTGCCCGGTCTGCCGGAACTCGCCGATGCCGACGCCACTGTCGACGCCGCTGCAAGAGGTGGTGCCGCTCTCTCAGTATGCGGCTGACCGGGGGCGAAGTAGGTGACTTTTCTTCTTGGGTTTTTTTGGGGTTCTCTTTTGTGACGTGGGTTTTGCTATTAGGGAACGTACGTGCAAGTCTTCTGGGTAGATAGGAGATTGCGGAGGGGTTTTTTTTTTCCTTCATTTTTTTTTTCTTTTTTTAGGAGGAGAGGGGAAGAAGGTGGGTGGAGGAAGAAGGGAGGGAAAATGAGGTGGTTAATTTGCTGGTGAATTTTTCATTTTGTTGGATTAAAGGGAAATGAAAAAAATCAACTAGATGTTATTTCTAGCAGTTTGATTATGTGATTCAATAGAAGTGTTTTGTCTTTCACAGAACATCAATTCAAGTAATCGGTTTGCTTCTTCCTGTATAAAATTGTTTGTGTTATTGCCTCAATGAATGTTAGACAAGGCTTACGATGATGCTTGTTGCCCTGCATAATCTTTTATTACATTAATGGGGGTGAACTTATAGTTAGTGCCCCAGTTGTCCCTGTAATGATAATGGAAGCTCCTCTGCGTTTTGTTGTACTATATTTTTGTTGATTTGACATTGCACACCATTTTTCTTCTATTTTTGTCCTCTAGTCTTCCCTTATGTTGACTGGTTACCTGCCGAAGGCAGTAGCAATTTGACCCACAGACCACAAAAAGAATTCTTTGTTGAAAACATTCTACTTCATACTGTTTTTGAGGATTTCAGTATCTTTCCTTGCTCTAATTTGCCTCCATTTGGAACAAGAGATTACTACTGTTTTTGTTTCCCTTTTTTCCATTCATGGACCCATTTTAGTTGTCGCCATTAGTAGACAGCTTGTATTTGGTACCGTTCATTCTTGGGACATGGTTTCTGCTCCTGTTTTCGCCCAATATTCTTGTTCTATTATCCTTTATTACGGGAATTGGATGAACTACCCATTCACATTCAGCATAGAGAATGTCAAATGAACCCCGCCACGTCTATGAGCACAGTAACGTTTGCTTCTGAAATATTCTCTAGTTTTATGCAAAGCAGCTGAAGTGGTCAATTATACTGTAGCCTTGCTTCAGCTGCACTTCATACTTTTTTGCAGTGAAAAGGTTATCTGTATGACTGTGTCTGTATGGTGCATGTGGCGCCAGCTCGTTCTTAAAGCAGTGGCATTTACTAGTTCTTTCTATTTTTTCAAGTGAATAGACGACTTGAACATGTGGAACATGGAGGCCCTATTTACTGGTTCTTTGTTTCCTCAGCTGCATTTCCTAGTTTCTTGCTACTAGCGATCCTCTAGATCCGTGCAATAGTTAAATCACAGATTATTTTCAACAAGTTGTGATTACCCGAAATATAAGTTATGTTTGATGCGTTGACTATCACTTTTTTGCTGATTGAAATGAAGTACTTGTTAAGCAACCACTAGAATGCTTGGATAATCCGCTAGGTAAGTGCCAAACTCCATTTATTAGAATTTGTAGGATATGGAATCCAATCTCAGTATCCTCTATTCTCAATTGTTCATTCTGGTGTACCATGATGATTTTATAACTTGTAAGATTATCACACTCCATACTTCACCGTCAAAGTAACCAGCTTCAAGATATTATCCCATGATCCATCATGATCCATTTTCCTGTCCTTATCTCAATTTCAGTTTTGATGCTATGGCTGTATGAGCATCTTCTCTTTGAGCTGCATATGTTCGGTCATTTCTTAATCTGAAACTGTGTTTGATCTCACTGGCTGGGGTATGTTTCGTTTGAGTACTTTGTCTCTGTAAGAATACATGAAATCTTTCAATATTCTCAGTCCGGAAGATATGGGAATGCCAAAACAGAATGTTAATACGAAGTTAAAGACATGGAGAGGTGTTTACCTTTTTCTCTTTATACTGGGTGTTCTTGCTCTTCTCCTCTCTGGTGCTGCCATGTCCAAGTTCTTCACCTTAAAATCATTTCTTGGTACTGAATCTTTGTATACCCATATGAATACTGAGAGCCCAAATGGGAACCAAAATGAAGTGAGGGTAACCGTGCAAATTGTAGTTCAGAAAATTCAAGATGAACTGGAGAAACTGAGGGATACAGAGCCGGATTCAACATCATCACCATCTGCATTGAAACAGGCTGCCTTTCTTGCTGACATATTAGGACTTCTTGAGTCAGTGGAGGCATCATATCCGCATGATGAAGGGAATAATCAGCAAAAAAGTGGTAGTATCACTGTTCATCCTCTGTTGAAAATAAAGAAAGAATCTGATGAACCTGCTGATTACTTTCTGAGAGAAGAGATTCGCAAGTATGTCAGGATCAAGCCTAACAGATTAGGAAAACAAAATTTTATGGGGGCGAACGCAACCTTCACCAGCATGGGACACGCTTGCTTTGCCATGAAGGAAGAGCTAGAAGAATACATGGATTATGATATTGGCGAAATCTGCAATGATGACTGGAAACTAGCTCAAAGGCTTATGGTTCATGGGTGTGATCCTCTACCAAGGAGAAGGTGCTTTTCAAGAGCTCCTCAGCTATACAACCAACCATTCCCCATCAACGAGTCCATGTGGAAACTCCCTGACGATAGAAATGTTAGATGGAGTCAATACCGGTGCAAGAACTTTGCTTGTCTCGCCAGCAACACCACTCGTAAGGGATTCTTCAAGTGTGCAGACTGCTTCAATCTCATCGATCATGAGATGCCCAGATGGGTAAGGGAGGCTGATTCAAATCAGACAGCTGATTTCCTCATATCTGAGGTTCTTGGTATTAGGCCAGGAGTGATAAGAATAGGATTGGATTTCAGTGTTGGAACAGGGACTTTTGCTGCTAGGATGAGGGAATTCAATGTGACGATAGTTTCAGCAACTATTAATCTTGGGGCACCCTTCAATGAAATGATAGCCCTTAGAGGACTCGTTCCTCTCTACTTGACTATAAATCAGAGGCTTCCATTTTTTGATAACACCCTAGATTTGATTCACACAACCAGATTTCTAGATGGGTGGATTGATTTTGTGCTGCTGGACTTTGTACTGTATGATTGGGATAGAGTTCTGAGGCCAGGGGGATTGCTATGGATTGACAGCTTTTTCTGCTTGGAGCAAGATTTGGATGATTACCTGGAGGCTTTCAAAATGCTGAGATACAAGAAGCACAAATGGGTGATTGTTCCAAAGCTTGATAAGGATGATCAGGAGGTGTTCTTTTCTGCTGTTTTAGAGAAGCCTCCTAGGCCATTCCGGTGATCTTACAGTACGATGTTATCTTCTTTGCCTATAGCTGTTCTTAACGTTCTTATTCTTTTGAATATTGTAGAGTTGTCTTCTGGCTTGTGTTAATAAATTGAGACCAAATTACATTTTTCAGAAATGACTGTTATATGTCAATAACGAGCTTCATTGTTGAATATAGTCTAATGCCTAACCATTGAGGCACTTTCAGAAAAGGATTTATCAAAGTATTACGGTGGTTATGTCTAATTACATGATTTGAGTTTCATCTTTTTCCATTTTACTCTTATTCTACTGTTTATTGTTTATTATCTCCATTTTTTTACGACCAGTTGTTCTTGTATAATCTTCACCGTCAAAATGATAGTTCCAACTACTCGCTTTGCTACCCAACCTTCAAACTCACGAGTTTTACAATGACGTCTTGCAATATTTGCTTAATGGAACTAATCCATACAAGCCTCCCAAGTCCTTCAAACCTATAGCCACTTTGCAGTCTCCCTCTAGTTAGATGCGTGCTTCTGGTCGAGGCAGAGATCAATACCATGTTCAAGTGCAATTGCTTATCCCTCCACTGGAGTTTGAGTATATCAGTTTAGCTTCATGATTGAACAAATCTGCTCCTGCCCAAGCATCTAGATGAGTCATGACCACATTAAAATTAGGTAAATTAACATGACCTAAATTCATTCGAGTGACCAAATTGACTAACTTTTATCTTACTCCTTTAACGGAATATTTTTTCTAACTCTAAAACTAATCATAATTATCAATATTAATTGAGTTTATTATCATAGTAATTTAGCTAATATTTTCTTTTTAAAATGTTATTACCCTACCAATTATTCCATTCCAGACTACAAACTTCATGTTTTCTCTAATAATTCATAATATTTTTTGAATCAACCTATAAGTCTCGCTAAAAAAGAGAAATGAGATATTGAAAAACTATAACCTGTCAATATAATTAGTGGAGAAGAGTGATGTTTCTTAACGATGACAAATACACTAACTAGCACCAACTAAGATGAAAGTGGAGTAATGAAGGTTAAATTCTAACTTCCAATTTGGAATTAGGTGTTCTTTTTCTTGATCTCATGTAGTACTAGAGTTTTTTACACTTTTTTTTTTTTACTTTGTTCTCGCCTAAAGTTGATAGTTTTATTTGCAACTACTTGTATTGTCTGTTAACTATTACATTAAAGAAATATAATATTTGTATCAAATATTTTTTTGAAAATTAAAAATAATTAACAAAATTAAAATGTAGTTAATCAATTTAATTAAATAAAGTGAAGTGTGAACTTTAGACGAAAATTAAGAATAGTATCATGCCATAAAATTTTACATGGGCGCAGTGTAATTTACCTTCAAAATTAACTCAGAAATAATTTTTGAAACATGGATATTAGTTAAGATGTTAGATTCATAAGAAACTAGTGAATGATAACTAGGAAATTAATTCACGTTACTAGAAAATTATTAACTAGTTTAATGACTTATTTACTCACTAATGATTAACCAGAATTTTATGCTGTTTGTTTTTTTCTCAACCTGATTTGGCAACAAGATTTTCTTCTCTTCATAATAAGTGACCAAGAGAAGATAGCCACTCTGAAATGATTGAGACTAGAAGAGTTAAGATAGCCACTCTGAAATGATTGAGACTAGAAGAGTTATCTACACGGGCAATTTGATTCCTCTTATTCTACACTTTATCTATCCATCAAGACAAATGTGAATCGTATTGATCGTGAACATAGCACCGTTTAAATTATTTTTGTTATGGAGTAAAAATAAGGATAAAAAATTTATTAAACAAGTTTTATGTAACAAAATTTATAAGAAAATTATTTATGATTTTTTTTACCTTTATTTTTATCTTTATATCAAACTGATACTTAGTGTAAATAGAAGCTTAGTGTTAAACTTTGTTACTTGAAGAAATTATTTTATAGAATAGTATTTTGAATATATAATTTAAGTAAGTACTTGTTGAAATAGAGTTTATTAAATAAGTTTTATTGTTACAAATGTGGGTTAAAATAAATTAAATAGCATTTGGATAGATAGTTTAAAAAATCCTATTGCTTATACAAAAATGAAATTTTGACAAATTTATTAGGATTTATTTTGTTAAAAATTATTACAAAAATAACTATCACTTAAGTTGTTTTTAATTTTTGTAAAGACTTATTTTCATGAATTTCAATTTTTAATTTATGAAAATATGTTGAAAACAATTTATTTAGATTTTAAAAGTTATTTTAACAAGTTCATTCAAACATGATCAAAATATTTCATAAGAATTTATCACATTAAATAAAGTTGAATAAATTGAAAATAAGCTCAAGAATTTCTCCAAAAGTATTAGCCATACTTAATTGGAAAATCCCATGGAACCCGAAAAGTTGCCCAAATTCTTTCTGACCGAATTAGTTGGAATCTTAGATGGAATTTACACGTAATCATAGTTTTTTCTTTCAATTTCTCTTGCAGTCTCTTACGAATCCAAGCCTTCTTTTCCATATTCTCCTTCCAAATCCACCATCGACTGTAATACTTTTGTTGGGATTTCTCATCTACTTTTATTTCTATTCCCTAAATTGTTGGGGTTCCCCCATATGCTGAGGTGCCCTCTTAACTTCCTTTTTGATGGGCATGGAAATCATGGCTCAATAGAGCTTCTAGTTAGAGTAATAGTGAACAGAGTTATCAAAAACAATTTAGAAGACACTGAAGGGAATTCAAGGCTGCTTTGTTACCACGTTTGCTCATGTTTCTATAATGAAAACATCACCACAGAAGCTAAGATTTAATTTCCCTAGTGCCACTCTTGTAACTAATTTCAATTGCAGGGATTCCCATATGCTTTTTTTATTAACAAAACAATCACCTAAAAATACAGAAATTGATTTCATGGAGTTGCCCAGTCACACTTCCAAGCCAAATAATGCTGAATCAAATTACTGCATCTTTCATTCAATTTCAGTCGAAATCGAAAAAGTTAACTGTCGTGCATCTTTCCTTTAATTTTTTTATTTTATATAAAAAATATTAATTATATATAATGACATGTAATTAAATCTTAAATAGCCTTACCACCTCAATTAATTTGTCATTTCAATCTGGCAAATCACATTCGAGCAATATGTTCTGGTTGACTAGCACCACTCTACTTAATTTATATCATTTAAGATCATCAATTTAGATAGAGAACCCAATTGTTAAAGAAAATTTTTGAATATTGTTAATAAATTAGCTTAATAATCTTTTTAATTAATGAAAGAAGAAAATATCAAATAATTGATTTTTGAATTCTTAATGTATTAAATATTTTTAATTTTTATTTAATATTTTTAATTTTATATAATTAAAAGGATGTTAGGCTAATTTTTTAAGAAAATTTAACATTACTCAAAGATCAAAAGTTATCAATTTTGAAAAGATCCAAATTAAAAAAAATAATAAGTCTTCTCAATAAATTAACTTAATTATCTTTCTAATTAATTAAAAAAATATTAAATATTTTTTACATTCTCAAATATAAAATATTTTGTCTTTTTATTTACTATTTTCAGAATAATTTCTTAAAAGGATTTAACATTTATGGACTAGGAGTAAAAGCTACATGCATGAATTTCAACATTTTTTTTTATTCATTTATTGATTATTAGTATTTGACGATTAAGCCTCCAGCGTGGAAACTTAAGAGCAGCAGCCGTCCAAGTCGTCATCTATCCTATCGATAGCCGCCACGAGTCCCCTCACCTTTTACCTGTCGGTGACTTATTTTGCAAAGCTTCCATATCTGACTGTGCATCCACTATCTCACAGCCAGTACCATTAGCATAGTGCTAAACAGCTCAAGTGAACAAACGTCGTCAATCCCAACGGCGTAAACCTCGAGCGTATCAACTTTTCAAACGCCGTCTCCCCCTCTCCTCTCTCTCGTACCAGAATCAAATTTCGCCCCCGAACCTCAGCTTCGGATCCCAAGCCTCATTATTCGCAACACTATAAGTTGCGCACACAGATTCTCATTACAAACCCTACCCTATCACTCGCACACTTCGCCCTTGAAAGAGAGAACTTCCATTTCTACACCCGAATTCCGAGATTTTTAGGGTTTTCAGATCTGAACTTTCGGGTTGTCCGGAGACAATGGCGGAGGAATCGGGGAGTACCGTGACGGCGGGTGGCGAATCGTTGATGGATAAGATAAGCGAGAAGCTTCACGGTCACGATTCGTCCTCTTCTTCCTCCGATTCCGATTCCGAGAAGACGGTTACTTCGTCCATTAAGGCCAAGGTGTATCGCCTTTTCGGAAGGGAGAGGCCCGTTCATTCCGTTCTCGGCGGCGGAAAGCGTATGAAAATCTCTCTCTCTTTCTCTCTAATTTTTTTTCTCTCTCTCTTTCTCTCTAATTTTTTTTCTCTCTCTCTCTCTCTTATTTTTTTCTCTCTCTCTACATCTCTTTGGACCCTGTTTTCTTGTCGTTCTGGTAGATCTGTGATGTGAACAGATTCAATTGAGTGTCTTGGCCATGCCTATGTTGTTGATCGCTGATCAGTGATACTGAAATGTGATTTTTTAATGCTACATTTTTTTAAATAATGTTTTTATAGGTTTTGTTTCTCTACGTGGCCATGATACCCATATTGTTGATCAGTGATCAGTGATACTGATCTGAGTTCTGTATACTCCGTTTTACGCATACTCAGACGGTAACCTTTATTTATTGTCTGGTAAAAAGATGATATCATGTTTTACAGCTGAAGAAACAATATTTTTTAGGAAACAGAGCACACTCTCTAAACTTTGGGTCATTAAACTTTAAAATTATCTTAATTAGTACTTAAACTATAATAATTACACAAATTAATCCTTCTATTTATTTTTTATTTACTTTGAATCTTTTTTTATTGAATTTAGGATGGATAAAAAATAAATTGAAAGGTTAATTTGTGTAATTGTTATAATTTAGATACAAATTAAGATGATTTTAAAATTTGGTGGTATATTTGTAAATAACTCAAAGTTTAATGAGTTTGTGCCTTCTTTTTCCTATTTTTAATAGTATTTTTTTTTATTGTTGTAAGGAATCTAATTATAAAATTGGGTTTTTATTTTTGTTCTAGGAAATTAGATTTGCAGTTAAGGACAGTATTTGGTTTCGTTTTCTTATATAATAGAATTAATTTTTGTTTCTTAAGAAGGCTGCCTTATGGCTTTTTTTGTAATCATCAATTGCAGCTGCCGACGTGTTCTTGTGGAGGAACAAAAAGATCTCTGCTGGTGTACTCGGCGGAGCCACTGCTGTTTGGATCTTTTTTGAGTTGCTGGAATATCACCTTCTTACTCTATTCTGTCACACCTTAATACTATTGCTTGCAGTTCTGTTTTTGTGGTCCAATGCCCATACCTTTATCCACAAGTAAGCCTCCGGAACTTCTTAATCCATTGACAAAGGCATGACCATGTACTTTGGGCTATGTTTTTATCTAACCATTTGCATGTAATATCAAATCATATTGTAGAACTCCTCCTCGCATCCCAGTGGTTCATCTTCCTGAGGAACCATTCCTGCAAGTTGCATCTGCATTGAGAATTGAAATCAACCGGGGATTTTCTGTCTTGCGTAATATTGGTTCGGGAAGAGATTTGAAGAAATTCCTCATTGTATGTAACTTGCAAACTTCTAATTTCGTGCATTTAAATATAATTTTTTTCATAGGTAATCTTCATAGGTTCTGTGGGCTAATTACTTATAACATCCCAAGATGATGCCTTGCGTGTTTTAATTTTCATAGGACTACAAGGTGCTGTACTTATATGCATCTACGATGCCTAGTATTTTTTTTTTTAATGGATTTTATAGTCTTTTTTGATGGATTCTACAGTGCCTAGTTTAGTGTAATGTTTAGCTTTCATTAAGAACTACACTATTGTTGTCATGTCTTTGTCTTATGCTGTGATTTCTGTTGTGAATGTTATGTTAGGTCATTGCTGGCTTGTGGATTCTATCAATTGTGGGGAACTGTTACAGTTTCTTGACCTTGTTCTACATAAGTAAGTATAATTTATACTCATTCTAACTATATCATTTTTATTTTGGTATGAAATTTTACTGATTTGCATAACCTTTATTTGCTGAGCAGCTTTTGTTGTGTTGCATACGGTTCCTGTCTTGTATGATAAGTATGAGGACAAGATAGACCCTTTTGCAGAGAAGGCAGTCATTGAGATTAAAAGGCAGTATGCTGTGTTTGATGAAAAGGTCTTGAGTAAGATCCCAAAAGGTTTGTTGAAAGGCAAGAAGTTAGCTTAATGTTTAAGGCTTTGTACCATTAAAAAAAGAAGGGATCCACTTGTGTATTTTTACCCGAGTCTCGTTTCTTTCCCCATATACCAAGCCTTGTTAGTGTTTGGGTTGGTTTAAGGCGGGTTGATACCTATGGGTTTAGCTTAAGATGTAGTTTTAATTATTACTATAAGCATATGGTTTTTGCTGGCTTCGGTGTTTGTTGGACATGTTTTAGTCGTTCAATCAGTTATTGTTACCGTAAGCTTAAATTTTTGTCTGTTAAGTTTCTTTTTTTTGTGTCTACTATCTTCCGTAGCTTGAATTCTGTCAGCGTACTCGTTGAAACTATTAGGTGCTATATTCATAAGCTTGCAACGGATGATTCTAACGTTGTATGTTGCTTTTGAAGTTCTAAAGTTGTCACTATTGTCGTCGCTTGTGTTTTTTAGGTAGACTTTATCGTGAATACCAAACAAAATGACAGGAGTCATACTCTATAATTGTCAGCAAAATCTTTGTTTAGGTAAATTGTCAAAAAGGGATTCACCAAGATTTCAAGCAGAGAAAAGAATGTTAGTCTTAAGGAAGGGTATATTGGATCCTTGTAAGAGGCTATTTATAATTCATCGATCGGATGCCCATATACCATTGAGGCACCTTTCATTTTCTAACCACAGCGAGATTCGAGTTATATAGTCGTTTTCTTCGTTGACGGTATAAAATAAAAATGAAGTATTTCATTTGATCATTTTATTTTCTAACCACGGCGAGATTCGAGTTATATGGTCGTTTTCTTCGTTGACGGTGTAAAATAAAAATGAAGTATTTCAGTTTATCATTTTCCGCACACGAGAATCTTGTATCAGAATGGAACTACTCGAGAAGCAACTTTCCATGAAAATACGAAGCAAGCGAATAGGAATCGTAGCCAAGTAACAATAGGTTCATATCGTTACTAAGTATGCATGAACAGGTCCAACATGTGGAAAATAACTATGCATTACAAAGTAGAGAATATCTGACAGCAGCGAACCGTTTAAGGTGCTATATGCATTAAAGAGAGGAGAATGATATTTTATGACAAATACATCAGGTTAATTTTCCAAAATTCCAAATTATATACGAGAATCCACATGTGACGAAGGCAATGAAAGGAAATGACTATTTTAAGTTCCCCCTCCCCCCTCTTATGTGAAGAAAAGACAACTCATTTTGAATGTGAAAGAATTAATTGAACAAGATCGCATGCCTACAATTTAACAATGATCTATACCTTTGATTAATTACATAATCCAATGTGTATTTAGTATCTAGGAAGCAGCTTTGAAACCGTAGCTTTGCCATCGGATGATGTAAGAGGAACTGTTGAGAACTCGGGACCAAAATGTTCAGAATGCTGAAAATAGCCACGAGGGAGAGGACTGGTGTTCTGATTAGTTGGTGAATTAATTGAAAAAGCAGATGCTGTTCCAGAGCCAAACCTCTGATTGGAAAGTGGTGGAGTAGCAGAAATAGTATTTGGACTTTTATCACGTGAATCTTCTGTCGATTTACCTGTATTTCCTGTTGATTCCCTTTTCTCTCTTTCTTCCGTTTCCTTGAGAAGAAAATCAACCCACAGATCTGCAAAGGACTGAAAGGGGAAAAGCACTTATTGAGAGCTAATTTCACAATTTGAAAACTTGACAGGGTTTGAATTTTGGTGAAGTACAAGCAACTAGATAATAATCTATAGATTCATGTAAATCTACACACTCAATTTTCTCATCAATGGGTTATTGCAGTTAACTCTCTAAGTGAACCCTGCACAAAAACAGCCACATGCACCAAAGGAGAACTAGTAACACCAGATGAGAAGAAATCACCTGGCTATCAGATCCCGCATTTGCAGCTCCTTCAGTTGAACTTCCTCCCAAGATACCTCCAAACCAGGCGGCCAGGCAGCCCAAGAACTCCACGAACAACGCCTTTGCCGGCACCTCGTTGAGCAACACCTATCCTTTGCTTATCCTCTTCGGAGAATCCCAGCATGCGAACCATTAGATCCAAAACCTGTCCCCAATATCATAGATGTTATGAGTAAGATCAACTTGAACAAGCATCAGAGACCAGATAAAAGAACACATCCAACATTGGCAGTACATAATTTTATAACCTTTTTTTCCAGTTAATAGGCTAAAACAATCAACCAACACTGCAATTCATGTGTCAATTTTTATTTTATTTTATTTTTAAAGTCTAATCACCAATTCTTCAATGCCTATCCAGGCATGATTATCCCTTCTTTCACATAGATATGGACTTCCTCATGATTCTAACTATATACTAATTTACTTGGATAAATGCTAGCCATAATAAATTAACTCAAGAGATTAGGAGTACTAAATCTGAGTCCATGAGATATTACACTCCACCCCTGGCCTCCGCACATGCATGCACACAGACATAGAAAAAAAAAATTATGACTATTACATGCATAATAAAGGAAAAGGGGCTTCCATCCCAGTCCCGCATGATGCATCTAAAGCAACCACAATTAGAGGACTTCCATACCTCTCTGCTGTGATTTCTCTGGAAATAAGTTACAAGTAATTTTATCACAATGCGCCTGCCAACAATACAATTTGGATTAGTATAATAATTTACTCGAAAGCAACATAATGACAGAAATTATCCCAAGTCTAAATTCATCCCAGATTCATATTTACTTATTTAGAAGACTCCAATAATGAACCTTTTATGAAATTAAAAAATAAAAATAAAAAGAATATAGACAATTGCCCTTTCCAGTAATTCACTGTTTAATCCAACCAGCTTGAAATATAGGGAGAACCCAAATCACATGGTCAAGCTGACATTGCAAGAAAAACATACGTAGAAAATAAACAAGCTAACCTGTCAACAAGATAATCTGAATCCACTGACATTCTAGTTAGCCGTGTCATACTCTGTTCAAGAGCTCGCCTCACTTTGGCATTGTCTTCCTCAAGCTTACTGACTCTACTTCTCCATTCTGTTTGTGCCTTCTCAGATTGTGAAAGCTTGGCTAAAATTTCTTCTTTTTCACCCCTCAATACATCTGCTCTGTGATCTGCATCCTGGTAATAGCAATGACCATTTAATCTACATGTTACTAAATTGGAAACACGCAGAAGTTAACTTTCTATCCTTTTGAGTCAAAAAAACAAAATACTAGAGAAATAAGAAAAGCATGCTGGTTTCCATTATACAAGATATTTAGCTCTAGCTTCATAAATACAGTCCATGCAACCTCACAATATTTTCAGGGAACCACTTGAATTATCCCAAATCACAGTCCTATTATGTTATATCCAACTAAATTATCCCAAACCGATAAATATATTAGGTTGCAAGAATATGGAGCGATGCAGAACATTGACCCAATGCACTGGCAAGAGAAATTCACGTACAGAGATAATTTGAATGTGCCTTAATGATAACCAATACTTCAGATAGTTTCATAATCCCATCAGGTATTGAGTAGTGTTATGTGAGGTGATTTTAGCCTCCTGCACATAATTTTCCCCACCACTACTCTGGTATAATTCTATCTATTCTCCACAAGGATAAAATGTGCACTGAAAAATACACTTCTTTCTGAAACCATTTCCCACTTAAACTCTGATCTCAGTCTTGGAGAGCAGCCCATAAAAGGTGAACAATGTCCTACTCTATCAGGTTTTCTATCAAAGTTATGATTAAAGAATACAGACAAGGACTTGTGGTCAGCTGCAATCACCATATTCTTAATGTTACAATCAGCATAAAGGATCCAATCCAATGCTATTCACTTAACAATTCTAAATATAGTATAAGTGGTTCATACATTATATCTAGAAACAGTGAGAGAGAGAGAAAGAGGGAGAGAGAGATTCATACTTTCAACAGTTGAGAAAGCTTAGATGTTTCTTCTCTTGCACGAGCCAATTCTCCTTCTAAATGTTCCTAAGAAAATAAAAATATAGTGGATGTAAGCTTAATCCATGTAAGTGTAGAGATAAGTACACAGACTTTTAAAAATATTGGCATAAAAATGTGAGAGGGCAGTGTTAACAACCCAGTTAATGTCCGTTAATTTGTGAATAAAAACAAGAAACAGTGTCATGTTTTTAAACCTTGGCTTCAATTTCAGCATAGTACTGTCCAAGAGCTGTCTGTAGATTTAAAAGTTCAATATTCTTAGCATCTATTGTGCTGATACAGTTTGTAAGCTTCTTGTTCAGGTCATCAATGATTTCCCTCGACTTCAGAATTTCATTGTTGTTTGCCATCTTCAGCTCCTCCTGACTTGTACTTGCCTGCTTCAGAGTTCTCTCAAGATGTGATATTTGAGCCCTTAAATAATCATTGCTATTACGTAGCTCTTCAATGATTTTGCTGTCCTCATCCATTTTTTCTGATTCTTCAGATTCCTAGACAAAAAGCAGCAAGGAAAACATCTTTGATTTTACTCAGAATGATATATACTAAATTCATCTGGGATGTATGCAATTGGAACTCGTTCACACTCAGATAATTATGGAGAAAAATAATACTAATGCAGTAGATAGTAGTTAAAGATAAGAAACTTGGTAATAAGATGAAAAACTAGAAGTCAAAACTAAAATTATCACACAAAAAGAGTAGGTCAACGAATCCAGCCAAAGTGCAGAAGGACAGCAACTAATCATGATCACAGCACATACTATTAGGCAAACCAAAACGTAGATAAACAAAGTATTATAGCAAATTAATAGGATGTCCTGTAGTATTAGTTTCTCCTTCTATTTAGCATTGCAAAACTGATTGACTGACCATTTATCTCCCACAGACCAGTTATTCGGCAACAAATGCTAAGCTAAATTTCACATTCCTACAATAAGTCCATCAGGAACATCTCCATTCCATTTTCATCCATCAAATATCTAGATTTCTACATGTTTTCCCCCTTTAGATGTGACTAAGACCACTTCAAATACATTTCGCAATGCAGATGATTGCTGAAACAAAATGTTGGGAGAGCAGGTGTACATGTACTTGTTAAAATATATCTAGAATATATTTAGGATATTTATAATATCTTTAGAATATTTTAAAAGATCTTATAATATATTATGAAGTCAATTAGTACTCTAATTGAGGACTCCTAATTTCATTATGTTTCCTGTGTTTCTTTATTTGATTAGGATTATATTTCCTTATTTGATTATGATTACTATAATATAAATAGGGGTTAGTGCTTTGTCTTTTATAACATATTAAACACATATTTCTCTTATTAATCCTAATTCTCTTTTCTTCCTTCTCTCTACCTAAACCCTATAATTTCAACAAGATATTAGAGCAGTTCCATCCACCTTGAGGGTGTCCATGCTTTCCACATGTCAAGTTGTATAGAACTACTTTGTAAATTCTCCTTTATTATTTTCTCAATCCAATCTTTCATTTGTTTTTTTTTTTTCGAAGTCAAAATCGATGTCTTTGTGATTGTTTGTTCTGCAACGACAATTTGGCTATGGTGTTCAGCTTTGGTTCTTTGCTTTTCTTGCATCTGTGACGGTGGATTTCTATTGTTACACCACTGTGGATTTGAGTTCTGGTGCGGTGCTCTAATGCAGTGAGCATGACTTGGTAATTGAATTTTCTTATTGTTCTGTTATTCTCCTATTTTGGCTCTTAATCTTGGGTGAGATACTGGATTTTTACCCCTAATTGGCTTCGCTCCCGCTGTTTGGCTCCGTTCTGGCTTTAGTCTCCATTCCCTTGTTTGGCTTTGTTTCTACAATTTGGATCTTTTCCAATGTTGGCATAGCATTAAGGGGGAGTGAGAATGATAATGGTGACATCTCTTCAATACTAGTGTCATCGATGATCATTCTGATTGTGACTTCTTTCCCACTAATGAGTCATACTAGTGGTGACATCTCTTCAATACTTGTGTTTGTCATATTATTCTCTTTCCATTGACGATCATTCCAATAGTGACCTCTTTCCGACTGATGAGTCATACCAGTGGTAACACTTTAAAATACCTGTGTTTGTCATGTTATTCTCTTCCTATCGACGAACATTCCGATGGTGACCTCTTTCCCACTGATGAGTCATACCAGTGGTGTTTCTACTCAAGTTGTTTCGGTCTGCCATCTGGTCAAGCAGATCCTTAGAATTTATCAAGTGTTTCATTCTGCCGTCTGATCTAACAAAACCCTAAAATTTATTCTTATCATAATGTCTTCAAGTATGTCTAAAACACTTAATTCAACCCAATCATAGTTTGGATCCTCTTGTTTAGGTGCAAAAGGTTCATCTTGATGAGTTATCTTTCCAATAATGTTCATTTCTCCAGCATCTTCAGCATCATGAGTTGTCTTTCAGCCATGAATCCCACTTTATATTTATGTTATTTATTTAAAGTATTTATTTATAACAAGCTTTAAGCTTAGTAAGCTTTAACTTAAGGGGGAGTGTTAGAATATATCTAGAATATCTTTAGGATATTTATAATATATTTAAAATATTTTAGAAGATCTTAGAATATAATATGGAGTCAATTAGTTCTCTAATTGAGGATTCCTAATTTCATTATGTTTCCTGTATTTCCCTTATTTGATTAAGATTGTATTTCCTTATTTGATTAGGATTACTATAATATAAATAAGGGTTAGTGCTTTGTGTTTTGTAACACATTAAACGTATCTTTCTCTTATTAATCCTAATTCTCTTTTCTTCTTTCTCCCTACCTAAATCCTATAATTTCAACAATACTAATTAACAAGAGTCCAACTTCACCAATTACGAGACAGTGAATGTGTTTCAATCCAATTGTATAAACATGGTCAATTGTGTTTAAGTCAGTTAATAGGGGTACAGCCTAGTGAAGTTTAGCATGGGCAAAAATATATCTCAAAAATATATTAGAGTTAAAATAATTTATGAGATACGCACCAACAAAAAAATTAAGATAATTGGGACATTGTTCGACTCTTGAACGTCTTTTTCAGCCATCATTGATTCTGCTTTAGAAAATAAAGATAAAAGTCAAAATAATGAAACCTTTTCCAACAAATGCTGTTTAAGGCGGGTCAATTCTTGTATTGCTTTGTCCCTGTCCCGTTGTGTTTCCATCAAATCTTTACTTAGCTTTTGTAAGGATCTTTCCACTTCTTCCTTTGCTGGAAAACTTTTGGAAGGATCTGGCATCTGTTACCAAAAGCCAATGCCCCCATCCCCAAACAAGAAAAGAAGATAATCATTATTAACATGACTCTTAATACATAACCTGTAAAGTACATATTACTATAAAGTTTTGGCTCACATCACTGATACTGCTTGAATCCTTGTTCTGAATCTGAGAAGCATCTGATAACATTTTACCAGTGAAAGATTTCCTGCTTGTTTCCAGGGCAGCCTCAATTTCATTCTTTTCCATCTAATAACAATGGGAATAAAGGATCATGTTAGAGTGCATTCTGGAGCAAAATATCACAAGAGCATTATCAATTTTTGGAGTGATTAGATGGTAGAAACCTTTTATGTTGAAATAAAGTAATGCATAAATCTACCAACCTTGAGAGTGGTGTTTTCCTTCTCCAAGGTTTTGATTAGTCTTTTCAAGCTATCCACAGCATCACCTGTTTCTTCATTTTCCCGTCTAGTCAACTCCAATTGTAGACACTTTATTTCTGATGCTTTCTCATTCAATTCATTATGTATTTTGCTCAGCTCCTTTGATGTCTTCCAAGCAATAATATATGTATGGGTTAGATAACCAAAAACTATAATAACCCAGCCCATGACATTGCAAAACAGTACATCAAAACCAGCATCAAGATTCCTCGAAAAGACTCCTCTTGCTCAATGATGCAATGAAAGAGTTTAACATGTAAGCCAGAAAATGGTCAGGTCATTCCTTCTCAGTTTCAAAAAATATTATCTGTAGAAAAAGTGATATGGAGACTTTGAAGCATTGGAAAAAGCTCCATGTTCTCTTATAGTTTTTATTCCCATAATTTATCGACTTATCTGAAATTCAATTCACAATCAAAGACAAAATAGAAGAGTTTAAATTCAGATTTCTATCTGAATTCACGAACAAGGCAGTTTTTCTTCTTTTTTTTTTTTCTGTTTTGATAAAAAAGACAAGGCAGATTTATATATGCCTTTGATTCATCTATTGATAGTTTCAAGATAAAGCTTTTACACTATTATCCAATCATGTATTGCCACATTATTAGAAGAGCTTAACCTCTCAAGTAGTTTTTATCATAGTCAAAGACTTTTATTGATGTGGTATCACCGATTAGATGATAATATAAAAAAAATTTATTGACAATTGATTTAAATTAAATACTTGATACTAAATCTCATTATTTTGTCCATCAAATGCTATTTAAAAAAAATTCATTAACAATTGATCAAACTTAAATCCTTGATACTAAATCTCATTATTTTGTCCATCAAATGCTATTTAAATACTAGAGAATTTTTTCGAAAGATAGTCCAGTATTTAGTGAGCAATGCCTTATAGTCTTTTAACAGTAAAATGAATAACATGCCACAATTTGAAAGGGTATTCGGTACTCCTAAAGGGCCGAACAATTTCCTGAACAGAACTGCTTTTGATTGATTGTTTTATAACATTATGGCATGTTATGCCAATGAACGGACCAAATTGATACTAATAAGACAATGATAAAAGTATCAAATACAAAAAGAAATCCCAGAATGCACAACATAGTGAAATGTAACATTCATGTTGCTTTATGTCAACAGCTCTCTTCAGTTTGAACTTATGTTCTCTCAATAACACAAACATAATTAGTTTGTTATCTCAAGAAAATTATAATATAGATAGATGATGCATCATGCTAAACATAAGCCTTAAACATGTGTGGTAAGGAAAAGGTGTTGCAGCCATAATCATGAAAAAGTATATCTATGATTTTATGCTGATATAAACTCACTTTGTCTCTTTCCAACTTTAATAAGTTCAGCTCCTCCTGGAAAGACTTCTTCAATTTCTGTTCCTCTGACATTGAAAAAAGAAACAAATTGTTAGGAAATTTCTATTTACATATCCAAAATTATGATACAATTTAGATATTCCACATGCATAATAAGACCTTGGAATTTTTGCTGAATGTTCGTCCATTTATCACGTTCTTGCTCCAGTTCCAACTTCAAATTTTGTATCTCAGGAGTATGTTGTCCTGTCGCTGTGGGCCTATTTTTTACATCTACCAAATCTGCAAGCTCCTAGAAGGCATTCATACATCTGTTGTCAAGTTCACTCATCACTTAAAATAAAATATAAAGAATCCTATCAAAAAGTTATAAATCAAAATAACCAGACAAATAAAATAAGTTTTTGCATTATAAAAAAAATAGAAAAACCAAATCTTAGGCTATGTCAATTGGAAAAAAAAGGTGCAGCTCATACTGAGGGCTCCATGAAAAACAAGTAGACATAGGACAACATCAAGAAATTACTTTATCAAAAACCAATATAGGCAAGGTATATAAATGAACACCACCTAATAGTCAATCTTTCTATGTCGGAACATTATTTAACCAGAAATCTAAGGTATCATATCATTACCTTGTCCTTTCCTTGCAAATTTGACTGTTTAAATTCCATCTTACTCTGAATAGCATCAGATTCCAAAGTAGACATGGCTCCATTGTTTATAGCATAACGGTTTTTCACTTGAGTTGTGAACTTATGTTGTCGATTGGATGATTGGTCGCAACTTCCCTGCACAAATATTTAAAAGTAGTCAACAAGGATCCTTCGTCATCTGTCAAGACCAAAAGGCATATAACCAATATTTTCAACTATATTACAAGTACAACAGAATATAAAGCATTCCCATACTTTGGAGGGAAGGGGGGGGGGGACAAAGTCAATATCACTAGCCTAATGACATACACTCTGGAACACTATGTCCAAGTCCATCCCCACACACACAGGATAACCCAATATGAGAGAAAATGATAAGGGACCAAATGTAATGGAGGACTTACAGCACAGGTTAAAAAATTTCTTATCATCCATTAAACTCTTCAGCATAAAGTTTGAATTAGAATATAGGACTACCTTGACTGTGTAAGTGCCATTTGTAGATGCTCCAGAACCTTCAGTTTTGGAGATACTCAAAACTGCATTTGTAGCCTCCAAATTCTGCTTTAATGAGCCATTTTCTTTATTCAATCTAACAATCTGATCCTGTGAAGTTGAAATGATTGCATAGTTGAGCTTATCAAAGGCCAATAATAAAAAAATCTGGAACTAATAATTAGGATAAATTGTTAAGTGACTGTTTATGAAACCTCTCCCAGAGAGAGATCATGTAATGAAAATATAATTCTATAATGTATTCAAGAAAATAAAAAGTCCTCTTGTTTTGGTGGAAGGGGGAAGGAATCAGACCTTTTACTTTAGAAAGCACAAAATCCAGAATATAGAGTTATTTATTTTTCAAATGATGCATTGCTGCTGAGTCCTCTTTTGATAGCAAGCCACCAATCCAGAATGTGTACCATAGGAAGAAGAAAAGGAACAGCAGGGAATTACAAAGGAACAGCAGAGATTTAGGAGGTCCTGAGGGGACCACAAGCCATGTGGGCAGTGCCAATAGTGGGGAAATTGAGGAGGTGGCTAACTACCTACACACGTGTTGTGGGGTAGGGAGTGTGAGTGGGGATTCTGATGATGGGGGAGGGATAAAAGTGTTTGGGGAGGTAGAGAGCAAGAGAGGTGAGTAGAGAGAGAAGAGGAATTTGGTGGGAGAGACCAGGCACTCTCGAATTGCCTGGAGTATCAGTTTTCCTTTGTTTTTCAGTGAGTTATCTTTGTAATTACTCGTTTTTCAGACCCTACTGGTTGGTATCATACTGATAACCATGCAGGAGAGGAGATATACCAGTTAAATTTTCCCATTATTTTCCTTTGAGTTCTGGTCCAGTCTAACATCTTTATTTTAAAGAGACCGAAGATAAGGTCCATAAAGATTTCAAAAAGCAAAAGCTACACAGAACCAACAATAGTTCTTCAAGAAAGTAACAAAGATATCCCAGCTAAATGTAATAAGCTCATTCAGTATACAGAAGAGACAAGTTCATGTGCTCAAAGATTGGTTAATGCCACCAAGCAGCAGCTAAATCTGAAACAATTGCACAATTAAGTAGCTCTAACATACGAAACAAGAGAAAAGAAAAATCTATAGATTACTGTTATGTATATGCTGAAAGGTAATAGCTATACCTCTTTTTCTTTTAATAGAGCTGCATAATTAACTGACAACGCTTTAATTTCTGCCTCAGATGCTTGAAGTCTCTTGATTTCTGCTTTGTATTGTTCTATCTACAAGAAGCACAAGAAAAATTATAATGACATCTTATTTAACCAACCTACTAGCTACTACATTTACTTAGGAGATCCAAGGGGCGAAAAAACAAGGTATAAACATTGAATACAATACAATTTCATACATTTGAAAATTTTTTATCTATATTCGTACAAACATGTGCTAATTTTTATGTGGAAGAATGGATAAGCTATGGAGAAATTTTAAAAAAAAAAAATAACTGTTACTTCCAGAAAATTGGAAAAACGGAAGACTATGTTTCTGGGCAAATAAATAATTTCTTGTAAAATAAGGGAACAGATACTTCTTTGAAATGACAGGCAGTTAAGAGGAAGAATATACCCATACACCAGTCAGTTTGCTCAGACATTGTGTTTTCAAAGGCCACTCCTGGTAATACAATGACATTGGAAGCAAAACGACAAAATTTTGGGGCATTTTAGCCAAGACTGCGAGATACCACACTGCCTTTGACTACTCAAGTGATAACAATTGTTATTGAAAATAGGATAGATCAGTAAAGTAGCACTAGCAATGTTTCCTCAGACAGCGAAAGCAAATTCGAACACACTCAACAGTAAACAAAAACCCAGAGCACCAGTTAAGTTAGTTTCGTAGACATTTGGTACTAGATGCCATTCAGCTAAGAAAGCAGACCAATCACTCATCACCGCTCCATCCTTTTGATGAATTAAACCGAACTTTATGCAAGGGTGGTGCTACGGCTACCTAGTTTTTTTTTTTTTCAGGATGCCAGTACCTTTGATGAGTTAGCAGGCATTTATTGATTATTTGTTCTCACAATAAATGCTTGATGGTCATAAAGTCTAACCAGCAATATAAATACTTGAAAACTAACCAGGGTATCGGTAGCTTGGAAAAAAAAATGCGTAGACATAATGAATTCATGTGAATAAGAAGTTCATAACGTCTTAAATTTGTTATTTTCTTTTATTTCACCTGTTTCCAACTCTGGAACAGAACCATCAGAATGCAATTTATTGATTTGTTGCGAAGCACCCAGTCCCAATTCAACCTTGCAATCTTGCATTGTAAAATACACCCATAATTCAATAAAACCTAAGTCCCAGCTCATTCCAGAACCACAGGTTCCGGTTCCTAAACTGATTAACGATCCACAAACATCCCCAGCTACAGTTCAAAAGCTAAATGCTTCACTTCATAAACAAACTAACAAAAATGACCAATATTCCAAGGTTATTACGAACATCACACAACCTTCTGTAAATTCCTCGACAACAATTGAAGCAGAATAATCGTATAGAAAAGTAAAAACAAAAATATATAAATAAATAAATAAAGTGGCACCTCGGAAATGGAGGCAGGATCAATCCCATTTGCGACGGGAGAACTAAGAGGACCCGATTTGGAATGCGCGAAGCTGTGAGAATTCCTGCGATCGGAGACAGCAGACTTCTCGCTGGCAGGGCTCGCATACGTGTGGAGCACGCCGTCATCGTCGTCGTCGTCTTGGTGAACATCGAGAGCGATCTTGTTCAAGTTCTCCTTGAAATTGGCAATGGTGCCCCACATGATTCAAACCGAAGCCCCCCGAAAATCGGAAAACAGGGAATTCGCAGCGAAGGAAGATGCAATTGTTGCTGAAGCCTTTCTTCTTTTCCGGGGAATTTCAGGCACTGAATCTCTGAAAGTGGGGCACTGCAATTTTTCCTAGATCTCAGATTGAGAATGAAGGGAGGGTTCTAATCTTTCTCTTTCTCATGATGATTTTGATTTTCATTAAAATCCAATTTTTTGGGTTTTTTTATTAATTAATTAATAACTAATAAATTTATTTGCAAGCCACGTTGCGTGATACGTGCAGGTATATTAAAGCGAAAGATTGCAAGAAGATAAAAAAGTTAGAAAATATAAACGAAAATTATTTTAAGAAATTGAAAAAAAAAAGTTACGAGCCATCTATTATTTAATATAATAATTAAGTTATTAAACATTTTTATTTAATATATTATTCTTTTGAAATAGACTTGACTCGTTATTTATAGTTAAATACGTCTTTTGCTAAACACGTAATACAATATAATTTGTATTTTATAATTGTTATTTTCTTTACATTTTTTTATATAAATAAAAATTTGTAATGACACAAATTTAATTTTTTTCATCTAATTCTTGAAATAAATTTATTATTTTAAAAATAATAAAATAAGAGGATTTAAACTATAACTACATTTTGTACCAAAGAAAAAATATATAACTACTTTGTCAAACAAATTGAGTTACAAGCTTACAGGTATATGTTAGGCTGAGTCAATTTAATTTTTAATTAAATATATAAAAATTTGACTTAACTTATTATTTATGCTGATTTAAATAAGATGATCAGTTTTATACACCTTCTTTGTAAAATTGATTATAGCCCGCCTAAAATTAGACTAACTTAATTCGAGTCAATTTATTTTTTAACTAGACTAAAATCATTTTAACACATCTAATTATAACTACATACTCAAAAAAATATTTAAATGTACAAGCATAAAAGACTATTAAATTTTGTAAGATGAAATAAATAAGAGAGATATTTTTTTTAATTTTTATATTCTTAATTTTTATTGTAACACTAGTCTTAAATTAACACAAAAAATAAATTATGACAGTTGAATTAGTAATTTGAATAACTTTAATGAGATTATAAAATTTAAACTTTCAAATTGTCATTGTAAAAAAAATAAATAAAACTGAAATAACAAAAAATGAATGTTAGCATGAAAATAGTCTTTATATTATAAATTATGATAATACTATTAGTGAAGTCTTTAATTGAGAGATGAATCATTTTCTATTATAGAAAGCATACAATATAATGATCCAATTTCTTATCAAGATATTTATGCCGAAAGAAATGACTTTTACAATCTGATAAAAAAAAGACTTTTACAAAAAATTTTAATTGGGCTCAAATACTTAAAAAATTAAAATACTCATTGGACTAATAAGTGTGTATTTTATACATTATTAGGTCCATTAAATAAAGTTATAATGTTAACCATTTTTGAGTTATAACAAGCATTAGTGAGGAAAATCTAATATTAATCATTTGATTGATTGTTTTCCTATGTCAACAACTATAAGTGTGGAATTATTTTTTTTGTTATGAATGAATATTGCCGAAAACAAAATAATATGAAGATGAGTTTTTAATTAACTATTTAATCACTTATATTAAAAGAAATATTATTGAAAAACTTGAATTGCTTAAATTGAAATAGGTGTTTACTTTTTGAAAAACATTATACAAATATGCGTTCAATTAGCATTAAGTATGAGTGTCAAAGACCCAATTTGACTTGGCAAATCTGACTTAATATATTTTCAAATCTTGAAATTAAGACATTATTTGAATTAGCTTAATCTAATATAAGATTATATAAAAATATTATTCTTCATCTATTCTTGATATTAATATAAATATTATTATGTTACTACTTAAAAATTATAAAAAATTAAATTTTAAATATTTTTATTTTTAAAAATTAAAATTTTATAATTTAATTTATTAATTACATATATTAAAATATAAATTATATTTTAAATTCAAGCCAACTAATCCAAACTCAACTTTAAACGGGTCACACATTAACCCAATAACCCGTCCCAACCCAGCCGTTGGCAACAGGGGCAAAACGCGCTATATAAGAAACTTGCTGTGACGGCATCCCAATTACCGCAGCAGCCGTACGTTTGCAGTCGCCGCTACTTCTCGCTCGCTTTCTCTTCCTTTCTTTTTGCTCTCTCGATTCCTTTCGTTAAACAAATACTGATGCAATGAAGATCATCAAAGGAAGGATGGGAAAACCATCGATTGCGATGTGGTCTTCACGATCACTCTGCAAAATGATCCTTTCACTGTTATGGTTCGTATTCACTGAGCATCATCCATCGCAACGCCATTTACTTCATTATTTTGTTTTCTGCCATTTCTAAATCGAATCGAAGGTTCCTATGGAGGAGGCGCCGTAAATCAGTGCGCTTTTCTTCAAGTTTGCCTTCGCAGATTGAATCGAGATCTCATCACCGACCGAGTGTTTGATCATTTGGTTTGGTTCAAGATTGGATTTTGATTTTCGCACATTATTAGATGATTTTTTTCCTTTTTTTTTTCACATGGAATGCGAAGGTCCCAGCAGAGGGGCGAGGTACTCTCGTTGTCGAGGCCTCTCTAACGATAGATTTCAATACCCTTCGCAGAGTTATTTACCGAATCGTAGGATACCCAAATTTGTTTGAATTTTGGTGCATCTGGAACCCTCGGCTACATCTAAAAAAAGTACTAGTAATTTTTATTTTCTTTCATTAATTATTCTTTTTTAAAAAATATTTTTGAATTTTTTCTCAATTCGTTTGGATTTAACGATTCATCTGTGGCCGGGCTGCTGTTATTTTTGGGAAAAATTTTGGAATTTAAACAATTGATGATCTGTATATGAAAATAAAAAAGAAGTTTCTAATATTTGTGTATATCATGCTATGAAGCATGAAGGAATCAGACATTGACTTGTGTTGTCCATGCATGCTTGAAACCTCAGCTGAGATTTCTTATGACTAATTTTTGATATACCAAAAAAGTCTCAACTGAATGCGGTAATTAATTAACTCAAATTTCTCGCACCCCATTCTTTTATCAATTGTTTCTAAAGTAAACATATTAATGCCTAACTTACATCCCATAACCATAAGAAGTTATTACTTAACGGCGGATTAAGTTGTAAAAATTTGAGTGGGTTTTCTTGATAAGAAATTTTTAATGAAATATAATTCAGTTTATATCAAAGCTTCTGCAACTTCATTTGGGGACATTAGGCGGATACTAGAAAAAGCTATCTGGTTGCTTGGAAGAGTTTATGTCAGCCTAAAATCCTAGGGGGTGTAAACACAAAGGACTTGACTGCTAGGATTTCTGCTTGTGTTGTGAAAAAAGCATGGCCCTTGGGTAGAAGTTCTGAAAGGCAAGTATGGAAGAAGTCAAAATATGATTTCCTATATTTGTATTAAAGCCTCAGACTCGAGGCTATGAAAGGATATTGCTTCTCACTGGAAAAAGTTAGAACCTTAAACCCTTTAGGTGGTGGGGAATGGTTGTTGCACTAACTCTTGGGCAGAACTTTGGATAAATAAAGAGACTAGGCTTGGGGATCATGCTTCAAACCTCAGCCCAGATCTCCTCCAAGCCAAGGTTATTGACGTGGTTACTGATGAAAGGGAATGGAATGGGAATGTTATCTATAATCATCTTCCAGCCCATGTAGCTGAAACCTTTCACTCCATTTTCCCCCCTAAATTGGAGGATGGAGAGGATGTTCCAAGTTGGCCTGGTGAGAGGCAAGTTCAGTATTAAGAGTACTTACTCCCTGCTCAAAGGCTGGAGACTAACTGATGCCCACCCCAGTTGGAACTTGGAAGCTCCTTTGGAAGATCAGAGTCCCGGAAAGCATTAGGTTCTTCATCTGGTTGATTAACCATGGGAGAACGAACACCAATAGTCGAAGAGCTAAATGGGGTAACTGTGATCTCAACTGCCTCCATTGTGTCAACAAACCTAAAACTATAACCCATGTCCTCGGAGACTGTCCCATCGCATTTGGAACAGACATATGCTTTTGATCTGCAAGAGTGTATACAAATGGAACCTGACTGAATCCTATGGCACGACTGAGTATGAACCGTGAAGCAGTGTTTGGGCTATCAAGGCGTGGCTTCTATGGAATTGGAGAAACAAAAGCCTTTTTAACGATGAATTCCAGAGGGCTACAGACCCCATCAAGGTGATTTGATGGTGGACTCAAAGATGTGCATCCCAACCCTCCTCTTTAGAAATCCCAGAAAAGATCCTGAATAATGTCAGAAATGTGGCTTGGCATCCCCCTCCTGAAGGATGGGTGAAGATCAACACAAATGGATCCCACAAGATAGGAAGGGGATAAACGGGTGTCGGAGAGCTGATCAGAAATATTGCTAGACTGTGACTGAAAGGTTTCACTCGCAATCTGGGCAAGGCAAATGCCCTTATTGCTGAGATTTGGAGGGCATGGGATGGTGACAACATGGCCTGGCAAATGGGCTTCTGTAAAGTTATTTTGGAACTTGATTCTGAAGCTGCTAGCTTAATGCTGCAAGGGGACTCCCAGGGGAATCACAAAACAATGAGTTTGGTTAGAAATATTAGGGACATCATGAGAAGACAATGGGAAATCATCACAGCTCACAAATATAGAGAGGGCAACAATTGTTCAGACCATCTTGGAAACATCAGTATTAATCAGAGTCAGCATGTTAAGATTTAGGAGTCTACTACCCCTTCTATGAGAAGTCTCCTGCTATCTGATGCTTTGGGAGTGACTACATCCAGGTTCTGTCGGTTGTAAATTTACCATATATATGTGGGTGCGCGCGGGCGCATTTGGAGGGAGTTTTTGTCCGGAAGCTAAAACATTTGTAACGCATATTGGTTGAATTTTTTCCCCTTGTGACATCTTTTGGAAATGAAACGTGTAAATATTTTAAGCATTCAAAAATTTGTAATATAAATGACTTAATATGACCTTCATATAGCAAGCTCTTGCATGAATCTGAATTAACAGAAAAAAAAATTAGAAATATATAATATCCAACAAACCGACATACATACACTTCAAAATCAAACTATACTTCTTTGTTGTCCTTCAATCAGTGCAGGGTGAAAACCAAGTCTTTATTTTGACAGAAAACATGGAGAGGGGAACCATGGTGTAAACAGTCATATATTCCTATTTTAATGATTCAACACACTACGACGGGCAACGGTCCAAGTCAACATAAGGACACTTCTAGTCATTATGCCTAAAACTAATATAAGACGCACCATGGAAGCTATAGGAAAAATACGAAGAAATATTCAATCCTTCACTGCTGCTTCCTCTGTAATAAATCATCACCCTCCATTTCCTTCGAATGGTGTGTTTGCCGCACTTCCAAAAGCATGTCATTCAGTCTACGATTTTAATTTCAAAGGATATTTCTTTGTTTATAAAAGAAGAAATGTGTACATAATTTTTTTAAAAAAAAGAAAAGAAAAGAAAAGAAAGCCAAGATACAGAATCACAAGATTCACAACCATAAACGACATCTTATAGACCATTTAACAAAGCAGCATAATTCTATTCTTGAAAGTTAGTCTGCTTTAATCACAGACATCAAATAGCTGCACGTTGCACTCTACCAAAATCGTCAAGAGCATATTAACAACAGCTCCTCGGTAGTCTATGGACAAACCTACTGCTGACCAGAAACTCAGGGCGGTCTTCTCTACACCAAATAACATGCATAACGTGATAGATCCATATATAACAAGATGAGCCTACTCCCCTTAGCTAAACTATTCTGTCCAACATCTTTACATAATTTCCTTACAAAAAGCAAGGAGATTAGGAAGAGAAAATAACCTCCAAAACAATAATGATTTGCAGTCATTGGACTCAAGGTGCAGTGAAAGGAATTGAACCGCCAGATCTCAGTAAGTGAGCACAATAGATAGACTGTGAACTGTAGACATAGTTAATCAAATTGATAACCACATGCAGTTCATCTGTTCCTGTCAATTAGATGAAGCATGAAAGACAGAACTATTTTATTACAAAATCCAAACCATGATAAGCATGTGCTTTATCGTAATTCCTTTGATTAGAATGGCAAGCCCAAACGTACAGGACAAGTCAGCCACAAGTGAAGTCCATGAAGCCTGAACATTCCAACAATAACTTTGATCTTCATCAACAAGGATAACCATCAGTGAACTCTTGCGAAGAGACCCCAAAAAACACCAATTACAGTGGTATTTAGATAGGTTAATTTTATAGTTTCCTTGATTTTGAAAAAAAGAAAAGGATAATCTCAACTAAATCAAAAGTTTTATAGGCTAACTTGAGCAGATTTTTTTTTTTTTTTGGTTGAGCGGGGGGGGGGGGGGGGGGGGGGGGGGGGGCACAAGCAGCTACCTTTTATTGGGTTCCATATAACATATCAAGTTTTGAAACTACTCAACCTTTTTTAAATATCATAAATATAATAAAATGGCTAACTTTAACAGCAGAAAGATTAAGATAAGGAAAATAACACCAACAATGTCATATCTTGTACTTTTTCACAATATAAGACATAGCAATGGAAAGCAGAAGATATCTTTTTTGAAGGAGCAAAACACGTAGAAAGAGAGAGGAGTTATTAATTGAAACTCTTCTACCTAAATTCACTACAATATGGCAACGTACACTTCCCACAAATAAAAGATGCAGCAGAGGCATTGATGATAACAGAGTAAATTACAATGACCTCCCTTGTTTTGAATTTCGTAAGATAGACACCCTGGTTTGGATTTTTTACAGACTTATAGACACCCGGCACAAATTTTAATACAATTCTGTACAGGTGAAATAACAATATCAAGGAAGGTTAATGTAATATCAAAAACTAGAGGGGGTGTTTTCATAGGTTTCACAAACCTCAGAAGAGGTCAGGGTACTTTACTCATGATGGAACAACATAATCTGTTCAAAACAACCTCAGATTTATAACTGAATCCTTACTCTCCCAAGGAACTTTCTTTTCCTATGAATGCCAGAAATCAATCCAGCATTTCTGTAATAAATGTGTAAGATCTAGTAAATATGACCCTCAATTATTATTCACCATATACATCATGATATAATACTCAAAGATACAAATGGCATACTAATAGGATTTTGTTTTTCTCACTAGCACAAGATAATAGCAACATCGATCAACCAGTGTGTTATTTCATTCTAAAATCTAAAATGTATAATGTTCCAAATGTAAAAATTAAAAAAAAAAAAAGGAATCACCTGAGGCTAAAATTATCGACATGCAATCCATTTAAGTATGGATAAGAACAACAAAAAATTAAGAAGAGAATATCAAATTATAAGCATTGCAATTTTCCACCTAACATCATGGGAAATTGAGATTTTTTTCGAAAGAAAATCACAAAGTCTTGACTTTATCATATTTTCTTCTTTTCCTTTTTTTTTATTGTGTAACAAAGGGGCCAAAGGCCCAAAAATAGTATTGTCAAAGACCAACTTTCCTAAAAGCTTAAGTTGTTAGGTCATAGGTGGAAGCTTCAATGATTAATGACTTTTAACACACCCTGAGACGAGATCTTTGGACTTGAAGCATAGACAAAGCACATATTCACTTTCCCTTAATTATAAAGAATGAGGGCAGCAAAGATTAAACTCCTGCCCATTTGTTCATAAAGGCTTTGATACCATGTCAAAGACTAACTCTCCTAAAGCTTAACCTATTAGGTGGAAACACTTAAATGGTTTTATATCTTTAACAAGTATTTTTATACTTTTATTATTGTTTCCATTTACAGTTTTGCAAATGATATTAGACAAAGGGGAAATCATGTGTTGGGACAAGCTAGCATCTTGTTTACCAATTTGAGGACTACTACTAATATTAACAACTATGACAGCTTGCACCTCTGTTCTAGTTACAATCAGCCCTGAATCTGAAAATCAGAGGACCAAAACAATAAGGAATTCACTCAAATCGTGTTTAGAAGCCACGCCATGGTCCTTCTGCTTTTGAATGATCAACTTTCTGGAGTATTGGAATGAAAGCCTCAGCTGCAAGAAGTTTAGGTTTATACTATTTGAATTTTATAATTTACATGAACCTCCAAACCATTGAAAAATTCATTAAAAGATAACTTATTCATCAGTGTAATGACAGAATATATCATGTTCAAACCTAAACAAGTATTTTAACAAATATAAGTAGCCTTCTTCTAGTTCAATAAAGAATATGTGGACATCCTCAAGAGCAATGGGGACAAAGGAGAGAATTTTGACCTCTATACATGCGAAATTAATTTTCATCCTTCACCGACTTCAGATGGTGTTTTTGCCACGATTGACAAGGCATGTAGCCCAGACTGCAATTCCTCTTGCAACAGGTTATAAATGAGCCTATGCCTCTTAACTAAACTCTTCCCTTCAAACTCTTTAGATACCACTTTAAGTTTGAAATGTGTCTCGCCATCGCTCCCTCTAGCACCTGCATGCCCTGCATGCTGATAAGAGATATCTTCAACTTGCAATTCAACAGGATTAAGCTCCTTTTCCAGCTTTTCCTTGATCCTCTTCCCTCTACTTCCCAGATAACTTCCCAATTCTGTATGCTTACCATCAACTTCAGAACTCAATCCAACATCTGAGCTCTCAGCACTAACAGGTTGTTCTACCCTTGACGATGCTGATCCTCTCCCTGCATTATCAATTTCAAAAATCTGTGCAGCATTCGAATTCTCAACAAAACTATCACTTTTCAAATCAGAACATGTATCTGAGCCCAATTCACCACCCTTTTCAGCTTCCATATACAGCACAAGCGCCTTTTTCTGCATCAATTTCAACATATTCAAGAACCCATTATTCCTCGAAGGAGTTAAACTCTGCTGTAACCCGAGAAGCTTCACAAAATCCGGCGAAACCCGCACAACCTCCTCGACAGGGCGTCCTGAAAACCCCTGAACGAGCAAAGCCGCGAGCCCTTTGGTGAGCACGGAATCAGAATCAGCTTCGTACACGACATTCTCGTCTTGGTCGAGATAGGCTCTAACCCAAACCTGGGAAACACATCCTTCGACCTTGTTCTCCCTGGTCTTGAACTGGGCATCGAGGGGTTTGAGGTTCTTGCCATAAAACATGAGCTGCTCGTACTTGGCCTTTGGCTCTTGCACAGACTGGAAAAGCTTGACAATTTCTTGGAGCTTCGGAGGGAGCTCTTCAATGGGTTGCAGAGAAGTGGAGTTTGATGCAGTGGATGATGATGATGGTGTCGCTGATGGCTTCGTTGGAACACTCTGGAAGTAGATGGGTCTGAAGGAGGAGAGGTTTGGGGTGGGTGTTTGGAAGAAAATTGTAGTTTTGCAGAGTGGGTTTATGTCGTGGAGGGAGAATGGGATTCTAGTTGTGAGCAATCGGAACGAACATGAGGAAATCGAATTCGCAGACATGATTTCAGGTCGAATCAAAGAACGTACAGTGCTAATCTACCAGAGAGAGAAGGGGGGGGGGGGATCTTTTCTAGGCTTTTCTCGCAGACATTTTTTTTTTGGACTTAATGACGGCTGGCCCAAAAAGAAAAAAATAAATAATGGGTTTGGGATTAATTTTGTACCTTTTTTTCTTTTCTGATTTCTTGATGAATTATAAAATGTTTAATGGTTATTTTTTAATTATGAAATAATATTTTATAAGTTGATATTTATACTTTATCCACTTTAAATATTTATTATGAGAATGAGTCATCCAATAACAATACGACTCCTTAATAATACTAATAGTAATATCCTTAAAAAATTAAGATTGTGTAACAACCATCTTGTAACCTACTCACGAGCAACACATGAAAAGTTTAACTAGTATTATTTAATCTAAATAATTTGACGAGTGAAACTTCTAAAAATTGTATAAATAAATACTTTTATGCCAATACTTAAGAATAGAATATACAGAAACATGTTCACTTTTATTATCTAAAAGTGTTAAATAGGTTGAATAATAGTTCAATCCTTTAAAAATTACTCCTAAAGTAATTGTTATTAATTTAGACAAAAGTAAATATGACTAGCAAGTTAACCATTTTTTTTATGACGAGCTTTACACGATAGTTTATTGAGATGGCTTCGAAAGTTCAACAAAGAGTGTCTACTGTGGCTCCCATGTCCTTAATGAAGTGAAATAATAATCTACTATTGGCCCCCTAGCGTGCGTTGCGGGTGCTTACAAGAGACAAAACCATATTCAAATTGATCGAATCTGTTAACTTACAGACAATCATGTGAAAGCTAATGCACAATTCCACAACCTTAGGGTAAAATTCTAAACCAACATACAAGCTTCAAACTTCAAATGAGTGTTCTACTTTTTGTTAATGCAGGGAATTAGGGTAGCCAATCTTTAAGACTGCCCGAATTCACAAGAAATTCCCAATTATTCTTCCTTCCAGCCCTTCATTCTCTACGTACGAATGATATTGGTTCTTCAGTGTTACTAAAGACACTAGCAGCTCCAAATGCACAAGAGCACTGCCGCAGAATATCTTCCTGGAAAGGCAGTGTGCAGAGACGAAACTTATTTATAAGAATGTCTTTTTTATTTAAAAAAAAAAAAACGGGGTTAGAGAAGGTGAATAAAGTAGTGTTATAATAATCACAATTTCATAAAATTGTATATTAAAGAAACAATAAGATCATCAAACTCTTTATCTAAGACATATATCTTAGTATAGATAGGTCATAAAATAGATAGAGAAGATATATCTGAAACATAATACAAAAGGATTTAAAACATCACATTGGTTTCATTAAAGATCATAGGAATAACTTTGTCCTTCTAAAGCACACTTCTTACAATCAGAAAGCTTCTGCTATTTACAGTTACAAGCAAGAGTTCAAATCCAATTTCTGCTGATGTTGAGTTAATGGAAAAAAAAAAAAAAACGACGACAACAACGGGAGAGGGGTTAATTATTGTGAGAAGCAAGGGTTAAGAGTACGTATTAGTCTACTGACAGTCTGAGACCAGTACACAATTTGCTTATATGAATCTATAGACAAAGGAAGAGAGAAGTTGCAATCGCATTATACATAATATACATGGTTTTTCAAACTCTGACTAATATGCCAAAAAAGGCCCTATATACTGGCGCCAATGTATTTGAGCACCGTGTAAACCAACTAGGGCAAAAGGCAAATCTTAAACAGCTTTATGTGTCAAGCAAAATGCCAGAGATCTAGCCCAATATTTACCTGGACATGCACAATTTACACCAAAACTTTTTGAAGAACTTGAGCAACATTACGTTCTTTTAGTAGATGAAGATATCTCAAAATAAGTTGGTCTTGGGGTTGAAGGGCAGCCAATAGATTGAATTATTTCTTCCACGCCAAAAACTTTAAACTTAGGAGGTGAATTCAAAGCAATGTTGTCAACCCGATGCTCAAAAACCTTGCCTTGCTTGTCAAGTTTATACTCAGAGGTTCCATCAAACCTACCACGACTCTCCCATGGAACTCGTGGGATTCCATGAACAGACCAGCGAACCATAATGATGTTCTCAACAGGCTGCCACACACTAATTAAGTCAACCCACAAAGCTTTGAAAAAAATCCTGCCATGAAATCGTAGTGCCCAGAAGATTGATTTGTAATTCTCAATGCCAATGAATGTGTTCAGAGGATCATTAAATACAATATCATCCCTGTAAAAAGGAGATATTATAGTCAGCAAATTTAGCATCATAGAGTGAAGTCACTCACACGAAGTTTATTATTTTAAGAAACCCACATTTAATTTCATATGTTGAAGGGGATGGAAGGAGGTTTACAGTTTACGGTTTAACATCTTTATGAAGGAATGATAAAAAAATATGTACAAATACAAAGGCCCACAAGAATTGTCTTCTGCCCCTGCTGCGCCCTCCTAAATATGGGTGCTATACCAAACAAAAATGCATGTGACCCTCATTTGAGCCATGAGTATTTGGCATAGCAAGGAGACCACACAACACCCCATTGACACTGTATGTATTCATAAGTCAATGCTAGCATCTGACGCATTCATAGTATGCGTACAGACATCTACGCAAGACATCAAATGCTGGGGAAATAAACAAAAATATAGTCTCTCTCCCCCATTTAATACAAAGCAGAATTGCTTCTTCGTTTGGAAATGTGGAAATGTGGGCAGCTATACATGGGGATGACTGGTTCTTTCATCAAATATACATGAAGGGTAACTGAATTTAAAAAAGGAAAGTTTTAATATGCGGACAATGAGGGGAACAAGAAAAAAAAAACCAAGCTGACTCATTGATCCATGGCTGTGAATAACTCTTTCCTTAATTCAATTGATAGGTAGTACATAAAATTGCCAACCTTTGTGGAATATAAGTTAAAAAAAAAAATGCCCAAGACAGAAACTTCCATCTAATCAAATTAACTCAGTTAAAAGATTAACAGTCCCCTCTTATCATTTCGATTACTCCAATAATCATGTTGAACACATCTATGAACAAATGCTGGCAATAACTAGGACAAAATCTGAGAGTTGCTTAAATAAGTACAAGTACAACTAGCTTTGGGATAAAATAAAGTGACACAAGTTATTAAGCAGGATGACAGCAATCACAACTTTAATATATTCAACCAGACACCATTGATAAAAGTAGGCAAAATTTGACACTTTAGCACACCCCATGACTGATAACCAGGAAATGGAAACAGAAAAAGAGAAAGAAGTATAGCTATAAGTAAAGGGCATACATCATCAAACCTTTACTTGCTAGGGAAATTATAATTATCAAAAGTTCCAAACTATGAATAACAGAACAAACTTCATTGGCAATTTGGCACAATATTTATGATTTTCATCAGACTCACTTCAGTCTCCCATGAGGTATAGTAAAATATAAGTTATCAAGTGAAACTAAATTCAATCAGTCCCCAAGCCTGTATATTATTGAAATATTAAGAAAGAGAGAAATCAAGCCATGTACTAAAGAAAATACAATAATAGTATTTTGACTATAAATACCAGCAAGGAAGTTATGAATCATGAATTGGTAGATGGTCGTAGCGGATTAGCTCGAAGGGAAACAAGAAAAGTTAACACATATTTGGTTTTGCTTAATCTTTATTAAAAAAACAGCTTTTCAGTCAAAAGCTCTCTCTGTAATATTTTGATTATAAACTTTTTCAAAAACAAAATAAGTTAATTCAAACACGTATTTAATTCAAAGCAACTGGATAAGGTTTTATTTCACAACTTCAAAATTTACCATGACAAGGCACTTCGACACAATATGTATCTAGATGCATATGCCCCCATCTTCATTCCTCCAATTTCCACCTTCTCATTTCCACTTGTACCAAGCACACCGTCACCCAGGTTTCTGACTCTTCACGTCTCCTTCCCACTATAAACCTAAGACATCTATTCTCACTTGAGCTAAATAATTGATTACAGAAACGGAAAGAAGAAAAATAAATCAAATTCGATGGTTGCTTACTTTATACCATTGACAAAATTATGAATTTTCCACGAAAACCCAAACATCATATCAAAAGCAGTGATTTTACACATTCTCCTCATATACTCAGCAACCATTATGCAAAATAATGAAACATAGACAGTCAAATCCGAACCTGTAGATGTCAAAGCTAAGTTCCCTGTAGAATAGCTCAGGGAACTCCTCCCTCAAAGTACGGATCGCATAGCCCATATTCACATAGTAATTCTGCTTTTCTTCCTCCTCTTTGCTCGGCCTCAACCCTCGCTTCACCGGAGTCGAGAACTGACCGTACGACCTCACACTCCAATCCAAATTCAAAACCCCACAATCTTTCACTTTGCAAGAAATGTTTATCCCACACTTTGATCCAGTTGCCTTACCACTTGTGAAGGGTTTAAAGCTGGACTTACCACTTGTAAAGGGTTTAAAGCTGCGGAGCTTGCTCAGCTTAGGGTTAGGATTATACACAACTTGTGGGGCAACGGACATTTCCGGGGAGTGGATAAGAAGGGCCATGATAAAGCTTAGATTTTTCCCACGGAAACAACGAATTCAGATGAAAATGAAAATCAAACGAGAAAATGCCATTTTTTTTCCGGGAAAATGTAGCTCGGGTATTTTCTTGGGAAACTCTCTTCAACTGAGGAGGAAGACGAATGAGAAGTGATTAAAAGAAGACTATGTTGTGGATAATTGGAATTATCAAGCTATTGAGTGGAAAAGTATGTGATTGGTTGGATTTTCTTTCTAGCTCGCTGTCAGGTTTTTTCGTCATAGAGAAAAAGCATAAAGATGAAGAGGAAAAAGAAGAAAAACGAGAAAGATGAAAACAAAAGTACAGAATAATTGGTGAGAAAATATTTGTGATCCTTGGGGTGCCTTGGCTTTAGTTGAGGGCATATTCCCTGTCTTTTTAGTTTATTTTTCATATTTCTATTTTTAGAAATTAATTATATGTTGGATCTATAGTTTGTTGTTATTATAATTACGTAGGTGAGTTGGATTGAATTAAATTTTTATGGATTTAATATATATTAAAAAAAATTTATATATTAAAATAAATGTTAAAATTAATATAAAATTAAAAAATTATTATACATAATAATAATTAATTTAATAAATCTTAATAAAAAATAATATATAATATTTTAAATAAATTAAAAATTAAATATAATAATAATATATTTGATTTGGCTTTTGAAAATTTACAAATCATGATTTGAGAACCATGATTTTGGATTTTCAAAACTAATTTAAACATGTTATAAGTTATAAGTTACGAGTATAATATAACAAATCTTAATTTTAAATATATAAAGTATTAACATAAGTCTCAAAAATTAAATACAATAAGTAACATAAAATTTGAAACGATAGAAAAAGAAAAAATATTAAATTTAATATATTAAATATAAAAAAATAACATTATTTTTTATTTTTTATAAAAGATAAATTAAGTTAAGTTAAATAGGTTATAATTTTTTTAACTTATAATCTAATTCATCATCATAAGATTGAAAATTTTTAAGTATAACCCAACTCACGAAGTCAATGCAAATCAAAGCCTCCGAGTTCATGATTTCACGTAACTCAATAAACACTCCTAATGGAAGTAATAACAGAAGACAATCGTGATTGTGGCAACAAAGGTGCAATGGTGGAAAAAGATGAAAATAGGATAAATGATACATGTTTTGCAAATATTTAACATTAGCCTGACTTATTATTTTTTATATAATTTTTTACTTGATTTGACTAATATTATGAAAATATAAAATTCTAACTTTATTTAAAAGATTATTTAAAAGCTTATTTTGTATGAACACTTTTAAATAGGCCTATAAACATATAATTGCAGGTAGTGTTACAGTATTTTAATTTTATTTTAAGAATATTAATGTCTTTAATGAGTTGTTTAATATTTATTAGTTATTAATTTTTATAATAAATGTCAAGACTTCAAAAAATATAACCAACAACTAATAATTACTTCACAACTAACTAAAATATCAATACCACAAAAAAAATATGTGTTAAAGGAATTCCATTCTTATATATTCAACAGTTTGTTCCAATAATTATTTAATAGTTTTGCTTTCAAACTAATTGGGCTTATAACCCCACAGTAGGATTTAGAAAACTCACTCTATTTAAAATCATAAATTACTAATTGAGTTTGATTACAACAGATTCGGATTTATAATTGGGGATACTTTATACCAAATAAACTCTATATACATGACATGCTAATGACTTGAATTTTATTATACGCACAAATTTATAATTTTTAAATTATCTAAAGTAAAAAAAACATGTTATTACGAATAAAGTATCACAAATTTGAGTCTAAAGTAAATAAACATGTTATTATAATATAATTAATATTATATATTTTTATATAATATTTAAATAAAATATTAAATAATATAATATATGGTCAAAATTTTACACAATTAAAATTAAATATAATTATTTTAACTGAATAAATTATTATTTAATATCTTATTTAAATATAAATAATATTAATTATATTACACTATTTATTTTTTATATAATATACTAAACGAGACTTAATAGCACAAACTTAACGAAAATTGTATATTAATATATACAATGTATACTATACATGTATAATGTGGATATGGGTCGCAGTGGATCATATAGTACCTAGGCTCGTACGCAAACCCAGGTGAGTTCTCATGCATGACCCGGACTCGGACTCATTTAATCATAGCAAAACTCGAATCCAGCTTTGTGAAATTTATGGATTATTGGGTTTGGGTCCAATGCTCGTCCTAACTGACTCCACGGATGACGACCAAAAAAAAAAAAAACTGACTCCATGGATGCTACACAATACAGATAATCAACACTCCACAAACACAGTAGAACCTCTATCATTTAGCATATATTTACAGAGAAGAGTTTAGTGATTTAAAAAAGAAAGATAGAAGAGTTCAAAGAAAATAGAGGATAAAATTTTTATTTTAATTAATTTTTTTTATATTTGATAATTTTTAAAAATAAACAAATAAAATGAGATATTATTAAATAATTTTATTTTATTTATTTTAATTTATAAATATTTTATAATTATCTCAATTTAAAAATAAAAAAATTAGCCTTTCACCAAAAAAAAAATAAATTATCCCCCTTTCCTTTTAGCTCCACGTTCCTCCATCCAACATGCCCCTAGTGTCTCTTACATTCGTTGCCTTTTGAAGTTTGAATCCATGTTAAGAGTGTCTTTAATAACCATGTACTCAGGGGAGCTAGCTTGTTGTCTTTTAAGAGTGTCTCTACATAATTTTTTTTTTTCAACATTCTATGGAATCAGTAAAATTATAGGAGTCATATAAAAATATTGCAAAGAAAAATGAAATATCACATAATTATATACCTTTCCACCGATTTTCTTAAAATAAAATAATTAGGGGATAAACGCAGCTGTAACCAACAGTACAGTGCAGTCAATTATTTGAGGACTGGGTCAAGTCAACCAGGCAGTCACAGAGCAGCTTCCGTGGTCCGTACCACAGTCAATCAGACTTTCAGTCATTAATGTAGAAGTAGAAGGGTATTTGTGTCTTTTCAGATAAAAGAAAGAAAGAAATAAAAAAAGAAAGCGCCGTTGAGAGAAGTGGAAGTTTTAATTCCAACTAACTACCGACCCACTAACTACCGAGCCACGTGGCATTGCCATTAGATAGTGGGCGTCATTTTCCCTTCCATTAAACTCCAAGATCATACTCACTCCCACCTCGCACGCCTCTTCTTCGCTCACCTTCTGGTCGTTTGGCTTCTGTCTCTTCATCAGCTTTGCTTTTCTCTCTCTCCTCCATATCCCATTCACAATATATATTTCATCAATGGCGGTTGTGTATTTCTAGTTTACCTTTTTTCTTTTTGTTAATTCTTGTAATTAGATTTTAAGGTTGTTGGGTGGTTGGTTGCGTTAGCCATGGAGTTGGAGCAGCACCCAAGGCCTGTCAACTCCGCCATGACATTCGACGAGGTCTCCATGGAGCGCAGCATGAGCTTCGTCAAGGCCTTGCAGGTTCTCTCTCACTCTTCTTCTAGTTTCTCACCACTCCCGCCCCCCTTGTGTAATTTTTTTCTTTTTTTGGTGTGTGGGGTGTTGTTTGGTCCAGATCTGCATTCGTTTTGTTTTTGTTTTATGGACTTTGTTTCTGGCACCTGGGTGTGTTCCCAGTTGGTTTTATTTGCGTTTCGGGGTTTGTTTTGCTTGAATTTTACTTTTTTATTTTGTTCTGGTTTCTGGGTATGTGTTGACTTTTCACTCCTGTATCCTGGTTTTAGTCATGGAGGGGGAGGATTCTGGGGAGATGTGGGAAACCAAGACTTGGGTTTTTGTTCACTTGATGGGTTTATTTGTAGGAAATGGATTCTTTTCGCTTTGGGAGGGGAAAGAAACAAAAGGGATTTGCCATTTTGTGTTAGCTAACGTTCCAGCGCATTAGCTTAATACAGGAAAAATTGGCCAGAATGTTGAAAAAGGTAGCGTAGCGTCTTTGGATGGTTAATTGTCAATAGAAGTTTGTCGCAACTAAATTAGCACGTCTGTTTGGTTCAAAGTCCGAAGTCAGTGATACTGAGAAGGATTTGTAATGAATGAGACTTCAAAATGACAGATGGATGCAGTTTTAAAACTAGTAATGGAAGTATTATTGTAATTGAGATGGATTAGTGGAGCTAGTCCAGAGAAGCAATTGTATTGGCTTGAAATTTGTTTTGGAAAAAAGGTAAAGGTGAAAGGGATCTTACCGAGTTTCTTCCAGTTACTGTAAAGCGATGATATCTCTTACATGTTTAACTTGAAATCTTGAATGGATGAGATGATTAATGGATAACTGTGGTGATGGAATTGAAGTTAATGTGATTTATACTGGGTTAACAGTAGAAATTTCAAGGATTTAGAATTTGCTATAATGTCCACGAATGTTTGTAGTGTGAATGAAAATGTTGAAATGAACCAGTGACAATACATAAAAAACGGATAGACTATGAAGTTTTTAAGGATACATGTGAAAATATTTCAGTTCTGCTGGGGACTGAGGAGACAGATGGATTATTGAACACTCGAGTTTCAAACTCACATTGTTTCCTAACTTCTTGTCTAAGTGTTGGTGTCTCAGTTGAATGATATGCCATGAACTTGCTGCCCTAATAAAGTGAAAGTAAGAGGAGAAGGAAAAAATGAAGAAGCCTATTTCTGAAGAAATTCAAGCTGATGAGCTGGACATTCAAGTTCTTTAGCAATGCCCTTATGTTGTTCCTTGGCTGTAGTCCCTTCCCATCGGTCTCCTTCCACTTTAAATTTGATACATGGCAACCCATTCTTTTTCTATGCTAATTTTCTCCATGATCTTAATCTGTAGTTGTTTGTTTTAGGGATGTTTACTTCTTTTTAATGTTAGGCTTTCTTAAAGACTAAGCCTCTTCTGTGGCCTTTCCTTTAAGTAGGGAGTTGGTAGGAAAATGAAAAATTTAGCTTCTTTTGTTCATCAGTCATCAGCTATTCTGCCCTCTTTAGCTGGAACACAATGTTTTATTGCCTTTGGATTTATTAATAATTCAGCTTACACACGCACACACGTACAATTTTGATATTTCCAATTGAATTTACAATTGTCAATTGTGGGATTCTATATCATCCCTAATAGATCTCAGGAACATTTATTTGAAGATTTAATGCAGGAAATTAAGCTAATTTGTAATGTTTCCGACACATTGCTGGAACTTCTATATCTAGATATGTTCCATAGTGTCTCAAAGTGTTTTCTCTTTTTTCCCCCTTTTAAATGTGTTGGGAATTGGGATCATTAACGAAAATTTGATCACTTATTATAATTGAATACCATATTTTCCACATAATTGACTGATCAGAACATTTTTTTAGAGGACCTTGAGGGTTTTGTGTCTCAAAATTTCCATTGTGTTTCATATGTAAAGTTTGCAATTTGAGACACAATTCCGAGTCTTCTCGGTGAGTGGCTTCTGTGACCTAATTTTGGTTGCATAGTTACACAAGTACAAAGTCACTCTGATGCTCCATGCGATATGTAAAGGCTCTGCTTTATTTTTCACTTTTTCTGGGATTAACGTGGCTATATATCTTCACATGGTATAGTTTGAGTATTCTCTCTTTGGTTGTTGTGTACTTGTGTATAATTTAAAGCTTGCATAAGCAGTCGTCTGATCCTCACATTATGGACATTTCAGGAACTTAAGAACCTGAGGCCTCAACTTTATTCTGCTGCAGAGTACTGTGAAAAATCTTATCTCCATAGTGAACAGAAACAAATGTAAGGATATTTGTTTTGTTAATGAGATTTTTTTAAAACTTGCTCTTGGAGGCAATTTCTTTTAAGCTCATTTTCTACGTAAATGCTTGAAACTCTTGCAACAGGACAAACAACTAGTGATTTCATTGTAGTTTTCTTCTAGTTGATTCTTACCAGGGATGTGAAAGTTATGACTAAACATTTTCTATTACATTCTGCTTGGGCATTTCAATAAATGCAAGTTGTATATAGCAAGTATCAAATGTCAGCAACTAGTTTTGAGGATTGTAACGCCGTCAAATATTATAAGTATTTTGCTTTATGTGAATAAAATGAGATAGAAGGTGGATAAAAACATGAACACATAAATTTGGACTATATTTTATTTTAATATGATGATTTCTGATAACAAACTTTGGATGGTCACGAAAGTGGAAACGTAAAGAACGTTGACTAAACTTTGTTACTGTTAATGTAACATGTATTGTGATGGGTCTTGAATCCTGATCTTCCCAATAGTATCAGCATTATCGATGTATTTACAGAAACATCTATTATACTAATTCTTAAAACGTATGGTTGTGTCTGATTGTGAAATTGGTAAGAATGGGTGCCATGGCATATGGACATCCTAAAAAGGATACTAGAATGTGTCCTAGAAATTTTGTGGCTAGTTAATTTAACTGCATCTGGGAGCGACAGTTGGGAGGGTTCCTCATATGTCCCTGCATAATCTGCTGGCTGGTATAAATGAGTGTCAACAACATTTTCCATGCAAATATTCTTTTGTGTTTGAACTACAAGGATTTTTCCTTAGGCAATGTTTGGATGGATGGCAACCAAGGGAGTGACAGGGAATGGCATGGTAAATATTATAAAATGTGTGTTTGGGAGTTATTTAAAAGGAAGGAATGGAATGGCAATGGAGGGGCTCCAAAAGCTCTCCTTGCCATTCAAAACTTCAAATTTGTTGTCCCTCTAAATTAGAGGGTCAAGGAGGGAATGACATGGACTGGAGGGAAAATTATCGTTAAAATTTAGTTAAATTACTATTGCACTCCTTTCATGAATGATTACTCTTTTTATATTAGGGTAAAATTAGAAAATAAAATTCATAAAGGCTTTTCATTCCATCCCTTATATTATAACTTCCAAACAAGAGTGAGAGGACTCACCACCCTTCCTTCATTAAACATCCAAACAATAAAGTAGCATGTATCTTTCCATTCCTTTTCTTGCCTTTCCATTCTATTCTATTATTAGCCACTCCCTTCCATATCCTTTAAATGTCTCAAACACAGCCTTAGGTGTATGTTATTTATGCATTAGGGTGCTTGACAACTTGAAAGATTATGCCGTAAGAGCCCTTGTTAATGCTGTTGATCATCTTGGAACTGTCGCATACAAGTTAACTGACCTTCTTGAGCAGCAAACATTGGATGTCCCAACCATGGACTTGAAGGTCTCCACCCTAAATCAGGTAATTACTAACATTTTTGAGATATCATGTTTACATAGACAAATATCAATTGGAGTTGAAGTAACATATTTGCTTACTAGCAGAAACTTCTTACGTGCCAAATCTACATGGATAAGGAAGGTCTTCGGCAGCAGCAATTGTTGGCTTTCATTCCCAGACATCATAAGCACTACATTTTGCCAAGTAGGCTTAAATGCTTTTATTTTCATCTGGAAGTTATTATTGGCAATAAAGATCAATAACCGTTGCTTTTACTTTGGTTCTCGATCTTTCTGTTGCGAGCTAGATTCTGTCAATAAAAAGGTACATTTCAGTCCTCACATACAGATTGATGCAAGACAGAGTCCATTCCCAACCAGAACTCGTCTTCAATGTCCAGGTGTGGCGGGGAAAATTTTGTCCCATATGACGTTTTTGGTATTTGTTTTTGATGTTTGTTCTTTTTCTTTTCTTTTTCTTTTTTTGTTTGGTAGCAAGTGAATATTATATTATTCGTCTGAATATATATTTTTATATCTAGGTACTCCTGCGTCAAAAACCTCTTCGTGGCATTTAGCATCAGAAACTAAATCTACCTTAAAAGGGACTTTGCATGCTTCAACTAAGTAAGTTAAGGAAAATTTTAGTAGTTTGAGGCTGTGCAGGGCTGCTGTCTTTGCTGTTATCCACTTTCACCATGGGTGGCATTGTCATAGCACAGACTACAGAGTGCTTTTTAGTCTCTTTAACACATCTACTTTTGCAGCATTGAGAGCCCGAAGTTTTCTGCCATGACCTCTGGAGTTTTCCACCTTCTAGGTATGTGGAATAGCTGTATCACTTCTCTTACATAATTCAGTTCTATTGGCAGAAAAGATAGCTCCTTTCAATCCGTGGTTACATGCCTGTAGATAATGAAGAGTGTACCTGGCAGAAATCCTCAGCTGCACAAATTCACTTACCAAATGGAGTTCCTACTTCTAATATAGCCATGCAAACTTCGGGTGTCACACGCAGGGTAATGTCATGTTCATCAAGAAGTGCAAATGCCTGGTGGCGCCATGCTTGATAGTCAACTTGTGATTATTATTGACCTATTCTTTGCCAGTTGTTTGCGAGTGTTCTAAAAACTGTGTGTTAATCTTTAAGTGAAGTTGTTTGGGTGAAAAGGCAGAAGGTGTTGAATTGTTATTAATTTACCAAATGATATCTTGTGTGAAATATTTCAATGACCTGGACTTGTACATGAAGGTAATATGCTCCACATTTTTTTCTGGTAATAATATGCTCCACATTTTAGAAGTCTATCTTGGGCATAGCAGTAAGGATTCCGGACATGAATATTGGGGCAGAGAGAAGTTTACTTTTCTGGGATAGGACAAATAATTAAGGTGCAATTTCTCTGACTCCTTGGGGGTATTTGACTGCTTCAGTTGATAATTATAGCACATTGCTTTGGAATTAATGCTACATATGTCCAGGCCAGTTGTCATACATGCTCTATCTTTTCAACTGACAATTTTTGCTAAGAAATGATGTACTGATTAGGAGATGTTTGAATTTAGTCCTTAGGCAGAAGCAGCCACAATTTTAGTATGATGTTCTGCTAGCAAAATGACATAGCAGTGAATAACTGAATATTATGTTTATGGTTGTAGCTGACTGTCTCTGTCTTACCTTTAAATTATTCGTTCATTGGGAGTAGTAGTTTTTTGAAGTTCACAGTGTCAGCAATTCAATCACTGTTACTTTTTGACACTGAAAATTTCTGGTTTTGGGATGACTTGTCATGTTCCAATTGCATATGCATCATGTGAAAGATCTCCAAGCAGAGATTTGTTCCTCGGAGTACATCCTCAATAAATGAGGTAGGTAGATGCATGATTGTGCTGTGGTAGCCAAACTGATGCTGGATGACAGGGGAATTAAGATTTAAAAGGCTAGGGTTAAGGTCAGGAAGTTAGGGGGATTGAAGGTTCACTGGAGGCATGTTAGGTTCAGAATGATCTGCAAGCAATGGGATTATGACCAAGGACCTATTCAGTGGCTTTTTAGGTGCTGTGAAGTATAAACTGTACATGCAACAGCAGGTTTAGTGGTCTGATGGGTCCTTGGGCAGATTGAAGGGGGAATACGTTAGGGGTTTGAAAGAAATAATTTATTTAGATGTTTGGTCAAGACAGAACTTTAGCAAAGTGTCAAATTGAGAGAATATCTAGTCAACAAAAGATGTCTTGGTAGTGTCATATTTAAAGAAAAAAGTTATAAATTGAATAAGAAATGGAAAAATAATGTAAAAGTTAAATTTAGTCTTTGCACCTAGTCTTCGTTGCAATGCACAACCAATAAGATGAGAATTGTTCTGTATAAAGCTCAAAATAATTTCTTGAAGTAAAGCATCATATCCCTAAAATACCCTAATCATAACCTATAAGAATTTACACTAAATCAATATGTAAGACTAAAACTTAGGCATTAAAGTAAGATCCAATAGAACTAGAGCAACATAAATTGCAAGCACTCAATACGAGGGACTGCAAAATTTAATTAAGATCTCTGAAATTTTTAAAAAAGGGGAAAAATAACAAAAGTAAAGCATACTAACACTGGCAGCTCTCTAAATTTAAAATTTCTGTGGAATATTAAAGTAGTTAAGCCTTTTAAATATCACAGATTCACAACCAGGCTAATATTAAAACTTGTCCAAAATATTGAGATGCTCTGATTTAAAAGCTTATGCTTTTGTGTTGTGTCCATTAAGGACTTGAAATTATATATTGCTTATCTACTTGGTCTTATTTGGTGACTTCTGAGGAATATGTGCTTCTTGTAAAATATATTTAAACTGTATGAATGGATATGATCCAAAATTTCACGTTGGTCAGATTATCAAAGCATTCACTTGGTTTCTATAGAACATGCTAAACATATTCTAATGGCTAAAGTAAACTTCTATTGTAGATCCATTTGACTGGATTTGGTTTTACTAAAATCCATATGGCGATGATTTAGGTCAGTTTTTTTCAGTGTTCTTTAACATTTTACCATGGAAACTAAGAGATAGAAGATAGCACTCAAGGCTCAGTCTTTTAAAGGGTAAATAACATTATAATGGATTGGAAAACATTTTTGCTAATAACACATTCTTCATAAGTGGACTGATTAATATTTTTTAATTTTGTTCTGGAAAACATCTCAGAATAGGAAGTTTTTTTCATCTTCTTGAGCTTTGAAGGGTTGTTTCGTATTGACTGGGAATAAATATTTTTTATTTGACTTGCACTGAACAACAGAAATGTTAACATTATCTGTCAATTGGTGCATCAAATACCTAAAATTGTTGAGAATATTTCCAGCTAGCCATTTTGCACAAACATAAGAGTAAGAGTGATGCATTTATTCATGTTCCTTGTGTTCTCCTGAAGAAAATTCTCTAAAGAAGTTACTCATGAGTCTCTAACTGCAGGATACATTGGAGAGTTCCAAACCATTGACACCATTGAGGTCATTTGACAACCTAAATCGGCGTGGGGTTGTCCCAGTCCATGCTCGCAGCAAAAGTGTGCTATCAGCTTTCTTTGCCAAGCAGAAAACACCAAGATTGAAGGCCGGTTATTTCTCATGAATACCTCCCAAGGCAACCCCCCTACCCCCACCAAAATTGATTGGGTGGAGACATCACTTGTTTCTTTGGATAAAAGGAGTGGAGCTGTTTTCTTTTGAATAATGACCGTTTATAGTAGCTGGAAGCCGGTAACGATAATGGTTGGGATCTTCTGCTAGCTGAATCTTACCCTTGTGAATTGGGATCTATAGATGGTGTTCTGGCATTTGTAAAATGTATAATTGTTGTATTGATGCTATGGAAAAAGGTTTCATTAACTTTCTTGTCCTCAGAGTTTTGATGTGTCAGGAAAGTTTCCAAGATGGGCTCTTATTCTGCAATCTACTTTTTTTGACTAATAAGATAACATTAACCCTTCACGGGGCAGAGATTTATATTCCAGTCCCAGTAAATGTGTTAAAGTAACATACATGAAATGTATAAACTTTCTGCAGTAATGTAGAGTACCGGTATAGTATTGTCACTTGTGGAAAGGCCACAACTGAACAAGGTTCATGTCACTATCATGTGCATGGGATTCCATGTCATATGTGAGAATCGAAACACTGTTTAGCTGTGCGCATGATTGAAGGCTGTTTGTTTTAGCAAGCGGAAAAGAATAAAACCACAATGCGTTTGCCGGGAGTCGAACCCGGGTCTATTGCTTGGAAGGCAACTATCCTAACCGTTGGACTACAATCGCTCTTGCTTGCATTGGCATAGATATTCAAATAACTTTAGAGTTACATCCCACATCACCGACAGCTGAAGAGTATATGAAGCATTTAATTAACGTCAGAAAACAGAAGAAAATAATTAAATTTCCTCGTGCATATAAAGGGGTAGCGGTTACTCTCCAGTCTGGGGCCAAAGACAAGGTCAATAATAATATGAATGTGATGACATTCATTGCTCCATTATGGTAATAAGGGAATTGAAATATTACAGGCATTTTCGGGCAATCAAGTTTCAAAGATATTGGGCATGATGATCAAGTTGTTGTACTGCTCCTGCACTGGGGAAATAAGAACAAGGGACCAAGGGAACTTGCCTGGATTGAGGTTCCAAAATCCTGAATTACTAGTACTGTCATCCAGATATTACATTCACACCCTATTGATTCAGGCTGAGTCATATGACATTCAGATGCCTTTTGGCCATGCTTTTCTCTGGTGGCTCTACACTACCAGCAAACCAAAATGAGTCAACAAAATGGCTCGAGCCAAGATTGTTGCCAGTTTGGCGTTGCCGAGTTTTGGCTTTTGTTACACGTCCTGGATCAAGTAGAGACTCTGTTTACATCCATTTCATTAAGAGTTGATGATCTTTTAACAATAACTTATGAGGGATGGCTAGTCCAGGAACAATGAAATGATCCGTTTGTTTCACATTTTGTTAAAAGAAAGATTTTCCCTAGTGACAACGAGCGTTTTGGGAAGAATTGGAAAAGAAAAAAAGCCTAAAGTTTGATTTTGGAAAACACCATCATTGTAGGAATTATACGCTACTGCAAGGATTTGGCTTTAATTAATGTGTGTTTGAATTAATTTATTTTATGATTAAAACAGTTTATAATCAAAAAATTTTTAAGAGAGTTTTTGAAAAAACAATAATTTTTTCCTTGAAAAAAAATATTTCCAAACATGCTCTTAATTATTAATGAAAAAATTTAAAAAATAAAGTTTAATAATTTTATAATATGTTATATATGTATATATTTTATTATAATTTTAACAGTTTATTTTTTATTAATATTTAATATTTTTTATTTTATTTTTTAAAGTGAATTTTTCACTTTAAAAGAGGTAAAAAATTACACAATACATAAATATATGATTTGACAAGAAATGAATTTTAATTTTAGAATAACTGATACTTTTAATCCAAATATATAATGTCTTTTTTAAGAGCTAGAGAAAATGTAAAATTAAATATATGTATAGATCAACTTATTTTATTTTAAAAAAAATTATAATTAAAATAATTAAAATATACTTTTAGTTAAAAAAATATTTTGTATACAAAATAATTAGTTTAAACATACACTAAGTTCCTAACTCTTTAATTTAATATAAAATTATATGTAAAAATTATAATTATAATTTTAATTTATTATCAATGTAAATTTTTTTTATATTATTATTTAATTATATATTATTAATTATTTAAATTTTTAAATAATTATTATTTTAAAATTAAATTTTTAATAAATCAAAATTAAACTTAAAAATTATTTTTAAATCTTTTATTCTTAATTTTGAAGACCAAACTAAAACTAATGTTAACGTTGGTTGGTATTATTTAGGCATGTATTGAGGAAAATAAAAAATATCCTTAATCAGTTAATCACATTTAATTTTCATTATCCTTAATCAGTAAATCACCTAGTAGCAGGTGCAGCAACCCTACACGCGTGACCTAAGCGCGTATTGATTAGCATTATTAGCTCCCTTACCCTTTCAGACAGCACAAAAAATGGGGTATTTTAACCTTTTTTTTTAGATTAGATTCGTTTCCGAGTCTCTTGCTCACGCTTGCAGGCAATTGTCTTTTGCGTGTGCATCTCTTTCAATCCTTCAACGCCAATTCTTCTTCTTCTTCCTCTTCAGAGTAAAATCAGTGAACAGGTTCTCCCAACTTTCACACTCACCAAATCGAAGTCAAACCCATTTGATTGTCCAATCATTCACCCACCTCTCAACATTCTACTCTTCACCCCCAACCACGGTCTTTCTTGACTTTTTTCTTGAATTCAAATCGCAAAACTTTTGCCTTTTTCGCTCTCAGCAGCTCTGTGCTTGAACCCCATTGAAGGGCCACATCTGGGTATTCTTGCTTGCATGCAGTTCTGATCAAATTTTGAAGCTTTTCTGTTCGCTGCCCAGTTGATGGGACTCTAAATGGGTTCTTTGGAATCCGCAATCCCATTGAAGAAAGGGAGCTTGTTTGGGTCTCAGTCAAGCAGAAAGGAGAGACACCCATTTTCGCAGAGATTTAGATCGAGCTTCTCGCGTTTGCTTTTCAAGAAGCTAGACTACATCCAATGGATTTGCACAGTGGTTGTGTTCCTGTGCTTTATCGTTGTATTCCAGATGTTTCTGCCTGGTTCGGTAATAGAAAAGTCAGAGGACTCCTTGAGAGCTGCGAAGACGCGTTCTGGGAAATTGTGGCCGTATAAAGATTTAGAGAAGTATGTCTTGGACATTGGGAAGGGTACTATTTTTCTGCCTAAGATTTCGGAGAAATTCCGGAGAGAAGCTAGGGACGCGAATCTGTTCAACCGGACGGTACAACATTTCGGGTACAGAAAGCCTCAGCTCGCACTGGTTAGTTCACATAATTTTCCTTGGTGAACAGAATACAAGGACATTTTATTGGCGTTTATGGAGTCAATTTGATTTTTTTTTTTTGGTTATTTTAATTGGATTTTGGGGATTAACTGTGCTCTGAAATCTTAGGCTATGTTAGTGATCTGGTCTAAACCCCTTCTATTATTTAGAAAGTGGGTTCTTGTTCATTGTGGGCAAAATTAAACTAGAAGCAGGATTTCAAGGTCAAGGCCTGTTCAACTTAAACTTTTTTTCTGATAAAATGGGTCAGATTTTGCACAAATTCAGAACTTTTCAGTTGAAAGGAAGTTTATCATAAATTAATATTTAAAAATCTCTGAATTTTCCAATATTTTCGATCTATAATTTTTTTTTAATTTTATTTTTTTTAGATATTTTACATTTATATAATTTCAATATATCTGAAGGTATTTGGAGAACTGTCGGTTGATTCACAACAATTGCTGATGGTAACAATTGCAGCTGCTTTGCTAGAGATTGGCTACGGAATACAGGTACCGCATTTACATTTTGTCTCAATCTTTACGCTGGAAAAGTAATTTTGAAAATATAGGCAAGACCGCAAAAGAAGAAACAAATGTTATGGCTGCCTGCTCACTTTAGTATTAGTTTCAAATGCCTCACTAGATAAGTGAAGATATTCCTGCCAGTAAGATCATCTTCCACAGAGAACCGTGCTAGACAAGTGTCAGCATTGAAGCAGGCTGGTGTTTGAAAATTGCACCTGTTTCTAGAAAAGCAACTCTAATCTGAGAATGAACCATGCAGTGAACGGGATAGTTTATGTCTAGTATTTATTATGGACTTTGGTGATAAAACCTTGTTTTGATTTGTGCATTGTACTGTATGATCAGCAGTTTTCAGAAACAGAAGTGCAGTAAACCTTATTGTTAACCTTGGACCTACGTTATTGCATTGATATTGCTTTATGCAAGAAACATAAATATTTTTGCTCTTAAATTGAGAACAATAGTTGTTGCTTAAATATGAGGGTAGGAGATTTCTCTATTTCCTGATTCAGATTAATGATGAGCTTGTATACATAAATTGCCTGGAAAACATACTGCAACATATTGTAACATAATGAAACCATTTTATTAAAATCAGACTATCTTAAGGATTTTTTGGAGTCACTTTGATAAGTCATCATATTGTGCATTAAGAATGTATATTGAGGGGTTGGATAACATGCTCATCTTCATATATTGCTTCTCCCCCTTCCTTCCTGTGGATAATTGCTTTTTCATCCTCATTTTCATCTCCCTGCAATTTACCTACAAAGGATTTCGTTGTCCTTGATCAAAGTGAAACCATGAAACATCGTGTTTATTAAAAGTAATGTGCGATCATAATGTGTGGTGATGGTCGATTTTATTGACTATAAGCTAATGAGCTTATAATTTGAAGAAATTGAGTTGTTATGCAGATCGGATGTAGTTGGATTGAAATAATTCTGGACAACAATTGCTAGGATATGGACCTAGATATAGGTTTTAGGAAGTTCTGCATTATAAGGGCAGACTATGAGACAATTTTTGAGTACTTGTATTTTGTTTTCCTGATTATAGATTTCACATCCGGGCCAAAATGTCTCTATTTCCTGAAGGAAGAAACAATATAAAAACATAGAGGAGGAATTATATGTACCCATACATTGACAATCTTCCATCCTTCTTGATAAACTGGAGCCTTGATCCTATATATCACTCTAAACACCTGTTAGCTATTCTTTATTATTCAATTCATCAACTAAAAGCATTTCCGTTAATTTTAAAATAGAAGAGTGAAACTAAATGTTACTTTTTAATTATTGTTATTATGGTTAAGGTTATGGTTTAAGTATTCACTATGTTTTGCAGGTCTTTTCCCTTGAAGATGGTCCAGTGCGTAATGTTTGGATAAATTTAAGAATTCCTGTCACTGTCATTCGAACCTGTGACAAGCCAGAGAACACTGTGGACTGGCTAAAGTAATATTTTTATTCTAAATTTTTACATCTAGACTAAGCAGTTTGAATAGTTTTAAGGATTGAGAATGTCAAGAAATCAGAACCAAGTAACTTCAGCTGCAAAATCGACTGTCTGTTTAAGTTCTTTAAGCTTTTCACATCTGACATGATCTCTATGTCGTGGTTGAAGCTCCTTCTATTTGTTCTGCTTCAAGGATCTACTGAAGTTAACAACTCATTGGAAAATTACAGTCAAATTATGTCTTGTTTTTATATTTTTTGTACTTTCTTTGTTCAATTCTATCTGTTTTCAGTTAGTGAAAAAGAATATGATTTGATTCTCTTAATCATCAATTTCAGTTTTTTACTCTTATAATGATTTGTATTAATCCTTTTAAATATTGAAAATAGAAAGGTGCAGTTGTATTTGCTTTAATATATCCCAGTTCATGTGATTCACTCGGGTTTGTTTCTTAATATGTTACTGACAGAAAACCATATGGTTTGGTTGGATTTACAAATTCTGATTGCATCTGACAAGACTGCCTGTCTTTGCAGCTTTGATGGTATAATTGTGAGCTCTCTTGAAGCCAAGGGCACTTTTTCTTGGTAAGACCTACTTATTTTATTTTCTAAAGGAGAAGATTCTGAGTCGTGGTTGTCACCCTAATTCTTTGCTGACTTCGTACTCCTTAATATTCTTACATAGAAATGACCTCTGGAAGTTATCTTATGTTTTCTTTCCACTTTAATGGAAGTATATGGTTATTTGCGGTTGATCACACAAAAATAATTTAATGCTGGAGTTTTCACTTCTCCTACCATGACATATAAACCTTCCTATTGTAATGTCTGCTTCCTTCTCAGCCTGGAATTTTTACTAGTAATTCGAATCCTGCCTTAGAATTGATATTCTTTGGGTTCAAATTCTATTGCATCTGTTGCACATTATCATGATAGTTTTTATGAAAAGAAACTAAGAAATGCATTAATTTCCTTGGTTGATATTTCTTTGAATTTGATTTACCTTTTACCTACCTATTTTGAAGATTTTATTAATGGTATTCAGTTAATTACATAACATGGATGAAAAAAGTAACTGTTATTTGGTATGTTGGCTTTTGAAAATTTTGAAACTAGAGTTATAACCATTGGAGCAGTTTCTTATGTTAGGGTGCTTTGCACCAGCGACCACGAGGTGTAGTAGTAGCAATACCACTTCCCCCTTGAAAAACGAGGTCAAGGCTGAGCACTTGAGCCTTGGGTCTTCAAACTGCTGTCCATTGTATGATAATATTATGAAGCATGCTCAAATCTAATTTTAAAATGAAACCTTTCAAACTTCAAAACTGATTTTGATCTTTTATGTTGATACCTCGTATACGGCATCCATGTTCGTCACAGGAAGAAATAATAGCTTCCATGTTGCAAATAAACCCGTATGACTACAACTTACCATTCTTTTGCTGGTTTGTCTAATATTGACTAGCTTAAACTCATTTGCCAAACATCATCCCAAAATTAACTTTTAACCCATTGTAGAGAAAGATGCCCATAAAATGGAGTAGCATGGTAGTGTTTAGAGGGTAAGTATGACACTGTACTATCGGGATGAGGTATGGAGTGGTTTGACTCATTGGGACTTTACCATGCAATTGCTTGAAACTTGACCAATATATTTTTGCTGATTGAAAGAATTTTTTTTTCTTTTTCGACGTAAATAGGGGAATGCTCCTTGCATTTACAAATAGGAGATATGTAATTGTGTCTATATATATATATGTGCTTGTAGAAATGTTAAAATTATGATTTTGTAATAGCTTTGTGAAAACAGGGGGTGAGAATAAGATTACTGGAGAATTTCACATATGAAACTGATAATGTAACATGGAAACTTCTCTGCTGCTAATACTTGCAAAATAGGATCTCTTGAATTCTATATCCAGTGAATTTAATAATTTGTTATTCCTTCTTTGATCTTCTATATTCCAAATTATCAGCAATCTTGTAGTTATTTTTTATTGTGTTTGTGGTCTTAAAATGTATTTACATCTTGACTTATTCATGCGCCCCTTCTTTTTTTGTTTGTGGTTTCTGCTATGGATATCCTTATTCAAGTAACACGAATGATTTTAGTTGTTACAGTTTTTTGCAGGAACCTTTCAGGACTTTACCTCTTATATGGATAATTCATGAAAATGCTCTTGCATATCGTTCAAGACAATATACTACAAGTGGGCAAATTGAACTTTTGAATGATTGGAGAAGAGTCTTCAACCGGTCAACAGTTGTTGTCTTCCCAAACTATGCCTTGCCGGTAATATGTATGGGACACGTTATTTATTTATTATTCGATACATGGGAATCATACTTAGGGTCTCTTCCTAAACCTTCATCTACCCAATCACCAGCCCAGATGGAGGACAAGTTAATTTTTGTAGTTACAGGGCAATGACATTTAATGCCGTTATTGATTCATGATCTGTTTTGCCTGACATACAAACAGTTATTTCATTGTTTATCGCTTTCTTATTAAACAAGAACAAGTCTGACTCGGAAGATGTAAATAAGTTTCATATTGGATACTATTAACCTTTGAATTTTAGTTCTATGGTTCAAACATTATATTTGTAACTATTACTAGCATCTGATAACTTGTCTAGCAGTCTACTGTCTCTTAAATTTTACAGTGTTGGGACATAATTAATTATTGGCAACTATTGTTTTTCTGCAATAAAACAGATGATTTACTCCACGTTTGATGCTGGAAATTTTTACGTCGTTCCTGGTTCCCCTGCCGAATCAATAGAAGCAGATTCATTTATGGCCTTACATAAAGATAATCTGCGCATCAGTATGGGCTATGGACCAGAAGATGTCATTATTGCAATTGTGGGAAGCCAATTTTTGTACAAGGGCTTGTGGTTGGGGCATGCCATTGTTTTGCAGGCTTTATCACCACTTCTGGCCGACTTCCCTTTAAGCAAAGATAATTCCAGTACACAGCTACGAATCATTGTTCATAGTGGGGAATTAACGAATAACTACAGTGTGGCTCTTGAGGTATATATCATATGTTGTTTATGTTTGTGGATAGATAATTTGAAGTTTCTTATCTTGTATTCTGTTTCATCAGACCATGGCTGGTAGCTTGAAATATCCAAGAGGTATTATAGAACACATAGCTGGAGATTTGAATGCAGATTCTGTTATCGGCACAGCTGATATTGTGATATATGGATCCTTCCTTGAAGAGCAATCTTTTCCAGAGATTTTGATGAAAGCCATGTGCTTTGAAAAACCAATTATTGCTCCGGATATTCCTATGATCAGAAAATATGTATGTCACTGCTCTGTTTCTTTACTATAGCCAGACCAAATTTGAAACTAAGATATAGATATTTTTCAATAAATTTTCTATTCACTATGCTTGTTTCCTATGAGTTTCTCTTATCGTATCCACAATTCCACATCCTTTTTTCAATTGTATATTATATTTTAAGATCCCGATACAAATGTTTATTCATACCTAGGTTTTCTTGAGCTCGCCTTCATAATCCTTGTAGCCTCATAAAATTGTTCCTGTCTTCAGCAAGATTTTGACTAATAGGTCCCTGCTGCATTGCAATTTAAATATTTTGATGGCAACTCTTTGAACCTGGGGCTGAGAGATTCACACAATGGATCTATTTTGCTTGGTAGTTTTAGTAATCTCAGATTTGAAGTCTCCCAGAACCAAATTGGCTTTTTATGGCATTTATAATATCTTCTAAGCATCTGAAATGTTATTGATTAGAGATTTTTTTTATTTGCATGTTTTGAGTATTAGTTTCTCATATCATTTATTTTTAAGGAAACTACTAACTGTTTTGGCAACATCAACTAGGTTGATGATGGGGTGAATGGCTATCTTTTCCCTAAGGATAATAGTAGAGTTCTGAGACAAATTTTGTTGGAAGTGATCTCAAAAGGGAAAATATCACCACTGGCTCGTAACATTGCCTCAATAGGGAGAAGAACTGCAATGAACCTTATGGTTTCAGAAGCAATTGAGGGATATGCATATTTACTTCAGAATATTCTCAGGCTTCCATCGGAGGTTGCTGCTCCTAAGGCTGTTTCAGAAATACCCCTCAATGTTAAAGAACAATGGCAGTGGCATTTGTTTGAAGCAGTTCCGAATTTGACATATCAAAATAGGGCATCAAGAAGTAACACTTTTTTAGATAAATATGAGGACCAGTGGAATCATTCTCAAAAAAATAGATCCACTATTACGGTTGCAGCTAATGATTCATTTGTATATAGCATATGGGAAGAAGAAAAGTATATTCAGATGGCTATTACTAAAAAGAGGAGAGAGGAAGAAGAGGTAAGATTAGGGAATATTCTAATTTATAAAATTATGGTATTGGATCTTTCCTGACTTCCATTTGCAAGGCTGGTGAGTCAAGCTTAAGTCATGTTGAATTGTAATGCAGTTGAAGGATAGAACAGAGCAGTCACATGGAACATGGGAGGAAGTATATCGAAATGCTAAAAAGGTTGATAGGTTAAAGAATGATTTGCATGAAAGGGATGAAGGAGAGCTTGAGCGGACGGGACAACCGCTCTGCATTTATGAACCTTACTTTGGGGAAGGAACCTGGCCTTTTCTACATCAAAGATCTCTTTATCGTGGAGTTGGGCTGGTAAGTTGTATATATATTTGTTTATCTGTGCAAATATCCCCCTTAGTGAATAAGAGATGTCCTTTTATAACAATGTAGTATTCGTTACAAATTGTTGATATTGGTTGGGGAAGATGATTTTTATGTAACTGGCCCCATGTGTTGCAGTGTTCATCTTAATGTAGTGCATGTCCTTTTTGTGTTATCTCTTTTGCGCATGAAGTAATATGGAAAAAGAAAGAAGCTAGTAAGTTTGTAGTAGATGGTTTTGTTTGTTGTTCTTCTTCTTTTTGTTCCCCATTCTACTTCCCATCTTTGCTTATCTCTCACGCTAGTTTGGTATGCTACACCGCCTCAAATCTTCTGTAATAGTTGCACTTACTCTTCATAACAGCATTTTATTTAGTGGCTGTCGATTTCAATCTAATGCAACAAATATACTGGATGTTTGCAGTCCACTAAAGGTCGAAGACCGGGGAGAGATGATGTTGATGCACCTTCTCGTCTTCCGCTGCTTAATAACCCTTACTATCGAGATGTACTTGGTGAATACGGAGCCTTCTTTGCCATTGCAAACAGGATTGACCGTTTACACAAAAATGCTTGGATTGGATTTCAGTCTTGGAGAGCAACAGCAAGGAAGGTATATGATTGTTTTTTTGTACCTTATTTCTTTGAAGGTCTGCTTCTTGATACTCTTTTCCATATCTGAAAATCGATATTGGTTTTAAGAAATACATATTTTATCCTTGTCATTCAATCAGTCATATTAGGTTAGAAGGTTGTGATGCTGATTTTATATTACCTGCAACTTATTTATATAGAGACTGATCATATTGTTGATATGATAAGGCATTTAAAACTGGAGATTGTCTGTCCAATTAGAGGTTTTGAAATTGTGGCTCTAAAAACAAAAGAGGGAAGCAAAATGGTCTAGTGTGTACTGAACTTTCAATTATGCAGTTTCTATTCTCCCTTCTATTGATTAGTCGTGTTGGTTGTGCTTAAGGCAATAACTCAAAAGGAAACATTAAATTATATTTCTTGTGTTCCTCTTGTTCTGGGTTTTTTGACATCTAGCCTGGTGTTTTAACAGGCATCTTTGTCCAGAACTGCTGAAAATTCATTATTAGATGCTATCGAATCCAGAAGATATGGGGATGCACTATATTTTTGGGTGCGCATGGATATGGATCCACGGAACCCTTTGCGGAAGGACTTTTGGTCATTTTGCGATGCGATTAATGCAGGAAATTGCAAGTAAGATCTATTAAACCCATTCTGTGTTTTTTCTTGAGTATATGGAAGTTTTGAGTGTTGACCCTTGTTCTCCTTCATCATCTTTTACATAATTAAAGATATATCTTGATTTTCTCTACATTGTCTTTTGGTGAAGGTTTACTTTCTCAGAAGCCTTGAGGAGGATGTATGGTTTAAAAGGTGAGATGGATTCTTTGCCACCCATGCCTGCAGATGGTGACACCTGGTCTGTCATGCAGAGTTGGGCTCTGCCTACGAGATCCTTTTTAGAGTTTGTGATGTTCTCCAGGTATGTTAGATTCCATTAATGGATGTCCCTGATTGGATAATAAGTTCATTTTATCAACTAGGAAAAATGTTCTCCTGTAACTTGTTTGATAGTTAAATAACTGCTGTAAACTATCATTTTTGTGCAGAATGTTTGTTGATGCATTGGATGTGCAGATGTATGATGAGCACCATTCAATTGGACATTGTTCTTTGAGTTTGTCAAAAGTAACTTGCTTCCTCTGAGAATTAGTTTTCTTTGCAGTGTTTCGTTTTAGCCATTTTCTCTTCATGGTTTAATTTCTTTCAGATGAAAATATTCTTTTTAACAAATATTTATGTTAGTTTCTTATTTAATACACATGAGCACACACAGAGGGTAGCGATTTTTGTTGAATAAGTCAAATATTGACAAAGTCTCTATTCTCTAGTAAGTAGTATCCATTTTGGTTGTCTCAGTTAGTCATGGGTAGTCCAGTCTATTGTATGTTGCAAATTTATAGGAGTAAGTTTGAACTTTGGAGTCAGTTTGTTTTTAAACCGTTGATGACTTGATGTATTTGCCTATAAATGGCATCAGAACATTGAATAAAAGGTAGCACCAATTCATCATATCTTGCTCTTGGTTTTAGTCCTTTAGCCATTAATCTGTAACAATTTTAACTGAGGATTCTTTGAAGGCACCTCCTTGATTTAAAAAATTGGCTTTGAATAAATAATGCAAGCCAAGCAACTGGCTGATTTATAAATTTCTCAGTTGTCGCTAATTTTTCTTGTAAAAACTTGGAACTTTTTGTTGCAAGTGAAATGCTCGATGGTTAATGTTTTTTGTAGTTAGTTTCATGGTAATTTGGAATTGTTCACCCCATTATCGACTGATAAGTTATAAATTTCCAAGACTCCTCGCTGTAGCTCGTAATATATGTTGTTAAAAAGAATTGGTTTTTGAAAAATAATTCTTTCTTGGCATATCAGATGGAGTGTTGGGTTGAGTGAAATGCTATTTAATTTTCTTTTAATTACATTGTAACCTTGCTGCTTATTTTTCCCACTTGTCTGAATGCATGAATAAATATGCCATTTGCAGGATAAGTATTGCTATTCGCGGCTTCTTGAGCTACTTGTAAATGTCTGGGCATACCACAGTGCAAGGAGGGTGGTGTATGTGAACCCTGAGACTGGTCTTATGCAGGAACAACACAAGTTCAAGAGCCGTAGAAGTCAAATGTGGATCAAATGGTTCTCATACAGCACACTGAAGAGCATGGATGAGGACTTGGCTGAGTTATCAGATTCTGAGGATCCTAGCAGGCATTGGTTGTGGCCATCAACAGGTGAAGTATTTTGGCATGGTGTATATGAGAGAGAGAGAAATTTAAGGCACAAGGAGAAAGAAAAGAGGAAGCAAAAGAGTCTAGAAAAACTAAATCGAATGAGGAAGCGTCATCGCCAACAAGTAATAGGGAAATACGTCAAACCCCCACCAGAAGAGGAGGGAAGTTTCTAATTCATCCATGTTTGCAGCCAAAGCGTCATGATCATTATCTGCTGAATTCAGGGCATCATTTTAACTAGATCCTGGTCTAAAATTCTTTTCTTCTTTTGTAACTTTTATTTCAATTTTCTTCCCAACATAGTTGTGATTATCGTTCAGAAAGGCTGCACAATTCTGTAGAGGGTTGTCTCTGTAAAAACTGCATCCTTCTAGTCATTGATGCTGATAAATAGCTAATGTGTAAAGTGGTCTAATTTTTTTTCTTTGTTCTTTTAAATATTTGTTCTGTAATTCCATTCTTTTCAGGATGATAGATTCTTTTTAGAGAAAAGAGGTGGGGGAACATGTAATCTTGATAGCACTTGTCAGTCTGAATGAAATTACTAGTTACAATGAATTCCGCGTTTAAAGCTCCATGGTTCTTTAACTCAGTTTATGGGTGATCTGAAGTTTTATTATATTAATTTCATAATTCCTAGTATTCAATGAGTTCTAAATCTTCCATAAATAACTTCTATGAATGATTTTGATGGTCTATCTGTTTGGAGCCAAGGTTGGTGTGATAGTATTAAGTGTGTAAAAGTAAGACATCAATCCTTCTAGTTCTCTTTGGTCTTTACGTCTTTGTTTATCTCATTCAAAAGTGCCCATCAAAGTTAACAATGATTGTCAACGGCGATCAACTTTTCAGGAATCGGGGGATTTAAAAGATGCCCTTTTGTTCAGCAGCATCTCACCATCATCAACAGCTGTCACTTATTGCATTGTTTCATACCATACATTTTATTATACATTTTAGTCATATTTTGTCATTAAATTACAAAAAAATTAATGGAAAAACTACTAAAGTATTAAAATAAAGACAGTTAGGTTTAACTCAAATTAAAAAGAATTTTATTTTGATTCTCATGGGACTATTTTGTTAATAAGAATTTAAAACTTCAATAACAATATAGCCATGGACCAATATAAAATAATTTCTCACAACCAAAACAAAAGGTTCTTTATCCCAAAAATGTTTTGTTAAGAAAAGGTAATACGCAGTCAAGTATTTAGACACACGTATGGCCACTTGCCCTTTTTGAATTGGAGGGGCAAGAATATGTATTACTAAAATTTTCGAGGTAAAAAGCAAAATTTTGTGGTAATAATAGGTGCAACTTGTGAACCTTGTAGATTAAAGAGCTAAAAATAAATAAATAAATCATCATATACTTGCTTGGTAAGGAAATAAAGAAGAAGCCAGAAATAAAAATAGTGTAGCCAAATCCAACATCTACATTTCATTATTTTTAAGCCTTTCCATTTTAGCATTAGGATTAAAACGTAATGAAGAATTTAAATAAAAATGTTTAAGCATATCTTTTTCTATTGATTATCTACAACTAAATTTGTAATTTTTTTTTTGTCTTATCGTTTAATTACCAATCTTCTTTGGTTTTACAATTTAATTGTTTGCAAAACTGTGACTGAATATTGAACGAAGGAGAGCCTCTTTTTTCTATCTACGAATACGAAAATTGAAGGATTCAGATTGTATGCTCAAGGTATAAAAAAAAGTTTTAGTTTTTGCATTTCAGAAATGAATATTAGAGAATATTAATAGTAGCCCTAGAGCTTTCTTTGATAAGATTGAAACTGACCCACAGGTCGATTCTCATCTTTCTGTTTATGACTTGGAACTTTGAATGAATATTATGTCTTTATCCAGATGCAGGGGTAACAAGTTGCATGATATGGTCACTATTGCAATTGTCTATTCTCTATCTGCTTTATCTATCCTGTTGTTCTTGGAATGTTTATATGTTCTTTTGTGTTAGCCATGTGTTTCCATTATGCCACTATTTAAAGTGGTAAGAATATTATAACATCCTTATTTGCTGAGTATTTCTATTTTGATTGATGGTTTAGTCCTTTGTTCCATCATTTTTAAAGTCGAGGAAGCTCACAGACCCACTCGTCTTGGAGACTAATTAAATCGATTGATAAATGGATGAGAAATCTACTCGTGACAAAAGCATGTATAAATAGGATTTGAATTTCCTGTGTCCTTTTCATATTTTTAATCATGTCTTTTTAATTAAAATATTATTAATAACTCAATAAAAATTTCAATTAAAAAAGAAGTAATTGGCAAAAAAAGAAGAGATAGAAGATTTGAATAGGCTACATTTAAACTAAACATGTTAGTTCCAGCATATATGAAAAAAAGGGATTTTTTTTTATAGTAAATCATTTTTTTTCCTCAAACAAGAATCCTATTTCCTTAATATTTTACCTAGAACGAAGATGCATGTTTTCTGCAGCGTACTTTATCAGCTTGTGGTCTCTTGAATTAATATATAGTTTGGTTCGATTTTGTTATTTATATATATGCGTGTGTGTGCTTGAGAGAGAGAGAGTTAGTTGACATTAATATATCATATTGACATAATGATAATATAAAATAAAATCAATCTAACGTTTTTAGCCATATCTTGTTTCTTTCATTTCCTGTCATTTGCTTCATCTTTATGAGTTTTATACCTGAATCAGAATATTTTAAAATTATTTCAAAACAAATGTAAATTGCTTTATTGAGCACGCCATGACTATATACGGGTTTGTGACTTGGTTTAGTGAAAAACTCCAATTTTTAAGACATGATTCATGTTATATATTAATGTATCTTGTTTAGTGCTTCATCAAAATGTAGTGTAAGTTTCACATTGTACAATTATAGTTACGCCTTTAAAAACAATTTATATATAGTTCCAATCAATTAGGTAGTATCTTATGATACCGAAACATGGTTTGTTGTGATTTAAGAACTTGAACATATTACACATAACGGATCACATCTACTATAGAGGGTTGATTTTGGGCTACCAAAATTGATTATTTTGTGATATACTCATTCCTTCCTCATTAATTTATGCATGTTGATATGATTCTTCCGTTGGTTAGATTGTAATCAATGCGCAAATTTTGTATATTGTAATTTTGATTTGGTTATCTTCTTGTTACCATATCATAAGTAATTATATGTACATCTCTCATTGATACAATCTAACGTTTCAAGCATATTTAATTAATTGAAAAAAATTTAATACTTTAAATAAATGTGTGTGAAGCGATGATTCAAGTCATTAAGACAAACCCACCCACCAACAATAGCAAAATTTGCTGGAAAGTCTACGCAAGAAATAAGCGACAAGGACCATGCATGGGAGAACAAATGAATAGGGTTCTCAGATATTTATTGTCACTACAACATTCACATCGTGTTACAAATTAGTGAATGGACCTTCATTTGTGTCAACTAGTGGAATCCCGCAGGAAAGGTCTTTGAGCAAATAATTGTGGCAATTATTCAAAAAAGGCTCATGATCAAAGCTTGGAAATTGCTGGTTAAGATCTCTAGGACTTTCAACTCTCTGAATGTTTCTTCTTTTATTTTCTGACATGAACTTTTGGAAAATAGTTACCGTGAAGCATGGAGTATATATATAAAACATAGAAAGAGCAAGTAATCAAAGAAAAAGAAAAGAATATAGAAAGAGCAATTATTACTAATGCTCTGTTTGATATTTAATATAAAAGAAATTTAAAAGTAATTGGTGGTAACAACAGTTAATTGTGACTCTAAATAAATTTTATTTATTCAACTTAAAAAGTTAATCTCATAATTATTCTCGATGAAAGACCAAAAAGGTAAGGTTAAAGAATGCGATGGCCGTTGGCTAAGTTTAGTAGCTAGTCACCCACCTATGTTTTTTGGTGCTGAGTCACCCATTTTTGTTTGCACAGGTGTTCCTCTTTTACTAGCTAGAAAACAAAATAATAAATAAAAATGAAGAGATTGTGCTGATGTATTGTTTGGTATAAAACAAGAAAGGAGAAAAACTGTACAATTTAAAAAATATAAAAGTAGTAGTAATAATAAAAATAATAATAAAGTATCAATTGAATAAAAGATTGCTGATATATTTTAAACACAGCCATTGTATTTTCTGAACTTTGCGACTAACCAAGAATCATGTGTAATCATTTCTCTAGAAGAACTATATGATTCACAGTGTTAAGACCTATTCTTACAATCTAATAATAAAGTATTAATTAAATACTACAGGATTGGGATGTTACGTACCAACCATCACATCCTGAGAGAACGGAATGGTTGTGTTACTTATTCCTCCTCTCCTGGCTTTATCTTTTTTAATTCTCTCCTTACGTTTTTCTCTCTAATATCGTGACGAAGATATCAAATTATTTATATACTTTTATTTAAGGGGGTGTTCGAAAATTTTGAAAATTAATTAAAAATAGTAAAAAGTGAAATTAATTACATAAATCTATATAAAAAAGAATCTGTTTCAAATTAATTTTAATTTGACTCAAATTTAAAATTAATTTTAATTTACTTTTATTTTACAAATAAAAATAATATAATTAAATAAAAAATAAATATAAAAATAAGTTTAATTATATTAAATTAATTTATTAATTTCTTGTAACATAATAAAAATAAAAAAAAAAGTAGAGAGTGGGGAAGAGAATGAAGAAAAAATTGGTTTGGAAAAAAAATTAACTTTAAGTTAAACTTTTTAAAGCTAGTTTTGTCTCAAATTCTGATTAGATAAGAATTAATTTTATAATTTTAATGATAATCAAATAACCTTATATTTAAAAACTAATCTCATAGTACTTACATATCTAGTTTTTTAAAATTACTACATATTTTTTAACCTTTTGAGATAGTTGAATTATTTAATTGTTGTTTGTAAAAATACAAATGAAAAAGGAAATGGATTTCATTTCAAAAAGACAAGGAAGAAATAGATATGGATCGGATCATTTGGGCAAATTACTAAATTAAATTGTCAAATCTAATTTGTTAAATGCGGTGGTGACCCAAAACTGGTGACCCTTTTCCAATTCAAAGATGATAACGAGATGAATGAATATGTTGACTTGTAATCAAAACAAGACATTTGATTTAACTTGAACATACTCCATTTTTGTGACAACGGCTTTTACCCTAAAAAAAGTTAAAGAGAATTATTTATGGGTTATATTCAATAAAAAAAAGAGTTTAAAAAATTAGAGAAAGGATTAATAATTCATCAATGTTATTGCACATTATTTTTGTGGTTTAAATTGGACACTACTTTTCTATAAGATTAAGTAATTAACCAATATTTCGCTTGTTAATAATAAATTGTAAGAGTTATGAACATATATGGAATATTAAAACTATCAAGCGAAATATAAGTTATTAATTTTTATGAATAAGTTGAAAATTTATAGTAAAACAGTGATTGGCTAAAAACATATTGGATAATATGTAAACATCATTTTACACGTACAAAAAAATCTCACACACACATCTCCCTATAGTTTTACATAAAGAAGTTACATAAGATTTAATTTATTTTTCTATTTTAAATATCATTTATGTAACATTATCCTACAAAATTTGTAATCAATTAATTAGCTCATTTCAGATGTTGCAATGAAAAGGGAAGAAAAAGAAAGCAGAAAAGGGTGTATGAAAGAAAGGAAAGAAACATTGGCAGAAAAGAAAGGACGGTGTCGGAATGCGACAAAACTTGAGAAATTAGAGTGGTTCATTGAACGAGGACAGGTTGCCGTAACAACTAACAAAAAAAACTGTAACTGGGAATTCTCAGAAACACCGCCACCCACCACCCCCACGCGCCACCGGGAGTCTCGGAACTACCACCACCACCACCACCCCAATCGTAGAAACCCTCCGTAGCCCACCTAGAACCCTTTTCGCAAAGGAATTTTCTGGTGAACCCACGACCCGGTTTGTGGGCCCCTGTTTGTCTGACATCGTTCCTGTGAACAGGCTGGTCGCCATGATTCTTGCTGAATTGAATATGATTTCAGAAAGCATAGAGTACCTCGACAAAACAGACAACCATGTGGGTACCCATTGGATCCGGACAAGGATTCTGACAACCTCTGAGTCCGAGGAGAACAACCCCAATGGATGCCCATCGGGTGCAGGTCCTTTTCTTATTACCGGCGCGTCTGGTTCAAGTTCAACTTCAAGGGCCTTGGAGGAGCTTCAAAGTGGGGTTCAAAAGGAAAGTACTCTCTGCTTCATCCCTCTGGTGAAATCGGAACTGGAACGCGCCGGTATGACCAAGGCAGCAGAGGATTTCTTGGAAAGGACAGAGGGGAAGACCCCCACTGAGGCCGAAGGATTCGTCTCTGTGAAGATATGGAATGACATGAACATGCCTTATCATATGCTCATGGAGATGGTATACCTGGGATTCACTGTTTCTCCGTCGCCGGTAGTCTACCTTCCGCCGGTCACTGCCTCCTTTGTGACTCCACCTCCTGGGTGGACGCCTGCCTCCTCTGAAATCAACCCAGAGACCGGAGTTGAAGTTGAAGGACCCATGGAAGCAGCACCATTCTTCGACGAACCTCTTGCCGTTGAGGTTGAGCCAAACCAAGAATTGGTGTGAGAAGTTAAAGCGCCGGTAAGTGAATCCTCAGGAATTCAATATATCTTTCATTACAATTATCACAATAGTGATGAAATCATGATCTGTTATTGGTTCTTTGCATATTCAGGAGATGGCTGTGGCCACGGCTGGGGCTGGGGAAGGAAACCCGCTATAGAATTTTAACAGGATATGAGGTTACAGTTACAGGAATCTGAATAAGATGTGGTTTGCTATTTGGGTTTTATAGGAATAGGATAGGGATTGACAGTATAGGAAATGATTGGGGGTATACCTGGTTTTGGCACAAACATCCACAATCACATGTTTTAACTTTTATTAAACGTCACTTCTTGTGCACGAAATGCTATCTGGCTAGCACATTCCATTCAGTTTGATATTGTCATATATAGCATATCAGGAAAGAGAAAGCAACACCATTGGGAGCCTTGGAAATCTTGGAAGTGGATTTTCTCTATAACAAAGTGCCTTGTGGCTCCATCCTTTCTGGAAGTTACTAGTCCTGCAAGTTGCAAGTTGCAAGTTGCAAGTTCCCCTCCTACCTAGGATAACATACTTCTTTTAAATCAGTTTTTCCTTGATCATACTGGAAGATGTCTTCATCATGTTATCAATATATGTCTCTGTCCAGAATCCACAACTAGTTCCATCTTTGTATTTTCGAGTTTGGTGCTATTTAATTATAGCTAGCTCTTATTCGGTGATTCTATATTTTCGTTGTATATGTAGAATGCTTTCAATTAGTACCGACACTGCCAGCCAAAGCACTATAAGCTTTCCGGGTAGTTGCCTGCCCAGTATATAAGTAGCACTGCTTGGTTAGTATATATAATTTTAGATCCTGATATTCCCTTCTGACATTTCTGCAGAATGATTGAAGTTATGCCATATATATGATAGGGGTTGTATGGCTGTTAATTAACTGTTCACTGGCCGCTATTTGCTGTGCAGTAGGTTCGGAATTATTGCCACTTATTGTTTATGCCATGCTGCTGGTTCTTGTACTCTTCTTTTCTTGATATCTCTATCACTCTACATTTCTACCTAGGTTAAGGGCCAGCCATTATTTGGTCCTTTAGAAACCTTGGAATTAATTAGTTGGATTTCACCTAATCAACAACTAAGAGTTTGGCAGTTCTCTCAGTGATTCTATTCTTTCAGAGGTATCTTCTCCTTTAATAGCATCACAACCATTATTGCTATTTGACTGAACTCAAGGCTTTTGCTTTATCCTAATGATGCTTTCGTCAAATTAATTATAACGGTCTTTTCCCACAATCCATAACTGGTAGTCCTTTCTTTCTGTTTTCTTTTGGTACAATCTATATGCTATTCTATATTCTCTATAGTCTATAAATAGATAACTACCAATTTTGATTCTGGAAATACTACATATGTTGGCTGTTATATTTGTCCAATATAGTAGTGGTACTGCTTGACTAGTATTTCGATCAGCAATGATTTTCAAAACCACCTGACTTGATCTTAACTTCACAAGGTGAATTTCACACTCACTTTTTCAGTTCCTGTTTATTCCAAGGGCAAATCTGACCCTCACCATGTTTGATCTTCAGAATAGGTCTTAACACCCTCAATCATATAATTCGCCTAGAGCAATGATTACATGCTTCTTGGTTAGTGGCAAGATCAGAAAACACAATGGCTGCATGTGTTAATTTAATTACCTGAGAAGTTACGGGTTCAGATCTTATCTATCATATGCGGTGTGGACACAATGAATGTGAAAATGCTGAGCTTAAACTTGAGCTTTGATATATTCTTCGCCATATTGCCTTTGTTTCTCTTGATTCAAACACCAATTAATGTATGTGACAAAGTGCATCCTAGCCACTTCAAAACTCTTCTATCCCCAACATATTACAGGCATGTCTAGCTAGCCCTGAAGCTTGATTAGTCTTCCCAACCAATTACACACACTTTCATTGACTCTAGGCGATCTAAGTATATTTCTTTATGTAGAAATCGCAGTGGAAGTGAACTCTATTATACAGTTTGTTTTAATCAACTAATCATGCATCAATCCTCCAAAGATTAGGACATTTTATGATAGACGACTCAAATATTAAATTAATTAATGAAAAATCCTTAATCCTCAGCTAACTCGTTACATGACATATATTGAAAGACATCTAAATCTGGTACTCTCAAGATGCCACCTCATCACATTAGTGCGCACTCGTGTTTTTTAATGTAAATCAATGTGTTTTTCTTTTCTCAAACAACAATCTTATTTACTTAATATTTTACTTAGACCGAAGATGTTTGCTGCAGCGTTCTTAATTAGAATGTGACATCATGAATTGAGTATGGTTGGTTCGATTTTGTTATTTATGTGTGTGTGTGTGTTAGAGAGAGAGAGAGAGAGAGAGAGAGAGAGAGAGAGAGAGGGGTGTTAGGATTAATTGACACTAATATGTAAATTGATATGGTTAGCCATATGTTGTATCTCTCACTTCTTGTCATTTGCTTCATCTTTCTGTAAGTTTTATACCTGAATCAAAATATTTTCAAATTATTTCAAAACAAATGTAATTTGCTTTATTGAGTACGTCATGACTATAGAGGTTTGTGACTTGGTTTAGTGAAAACTTCAATTTTTAATGCATGATTCTTAGTGCTTAACCTAAATGTAGTGTAAGTGTCACATTGTATGATTATAGTAATTAGGCCTTTGAAAACAATTTGTATATTGTTCCAATTAATTAGGTAATATCTTAAGATACCGAATTAGAGTTTGTTGTGATTTATGAACTTGCACATATTACATATAACACATGCAAATAAATTGCTTCGCTACTCCAAACGGATCACATCTACTCTAGAGGGTTAATGTTGGGCTCACAAAATTGATTTGTGATATACTCATTCCTTCCTCATTAACTTTCATGTCCTATTTTCTGTTTTATTCAAGAGCTGGCTGCTTAGTTTGGTAACTAGACGATTTGTGTTTAAATATTCCCAATGAGGATCAAGGTCACCTGCGGTTAAACAAAACAAAAATTTATAAAATATATGCTATGAATACAAAAATCCCAGATCATATAATAATAATTGTATTATTTTAGGATAAAATGAGCATAGTTTCCTTTACACGCTACCACTCATCCACTCATCCACTCTCACTCTCTTTTCATTTCCTTTTTAATTAGGAGGGGCTATACTCCCTATCTTCTCATTCCTTATTACTTACCATTCATTTGATAAAGCTAAATTACCTAATTCATTTAGTTAGCAGTCCATCTTGATCAAGTCTTATTATTATTATTATTATTTCCTTTGCGTAAAAGAAATTTTTCATCAGAATAGCATAGTCAAAAAGTACGCTGATATATAGGATAAGAGTGATATGATCACTAGAGAAAAAAAATAAAATAAATATAAGAGAGAAAGTTTAAAATTTTCAACAAAACAAAGCTTGGAGCACTCCTTTTTGCATATTAAACAAAAGAACTTCTTTGGGCTTAAGCAAAATAGTAAAGCCGAAAAGACAAATTTATCTCATATATACAAGGTGACTAGTGAAAACTAAATAAATTATTCTGTTTTCTTCCGTTGGTTAAGTTGTGATCTAGGAGTAAATTTTGTTATTTTTTAATTAAATTAAATCTTTGGTTGTCTTGTTGTTACCATATCATATGTAATTTCATATGTACATCTCTCACATTAATACAATCTAACTTTTCTAGCATCTTTTCTCTTCCTTTCTTCAACAAAGGGCATACATATAGTTTTAAATGTTTTGTTACTTTTTAGTTAGAGTAATTTAAATTGCACTTATGCACCTCTCTCACATGTATTTCTAGTATTTATTTATCAGCTGAATTTAATTAATTGACAAAATTTAATTCTTTAAATAAATGTGTGTGAAGCAATCATTCAAGTCATTAAGACAAATTCACCCACCAACAATAACAAATTTGCTGAAAAGTCTACGCAAAAAATAAGCAACATGGACCGTGCGAGAACAAATTACTAGGGATCGCAGAATTAGGTCGGCACATTATTCACACCGTGTCACGAATTATTAAATGGACTTTCTTTTGTTAAGTAGTGGACTGATGTATTTGACTTGAAGTCCAATAGATTTCTTACCCCTCCACCCATATCATTATTACTAATGCTTTGTTGATATTTTACAGCTTTTCTTTTATTTTTCTGTACATAACAAGCCATAAATTAGGACCCCAAATGGGTGTAGGATACACACACCCATACATACATACATACATGTGTGTGTGTGAACCTTAAGAATTTGCTTGCACCACTCACCACTCAGTCATTAATTAGCTCGGGTGCGTAAGCAGCATGTTATGCTCATCAAATCAAAGTAAATTACATTACATTTCAATTTTCCTACTTCCATTTTGTCATTTTCTCTACTCAGCATCTTAGATCCCATGCTGCTGTTCTTTTTCATTAAATTTGATGGGTTTTTTTTTTTTTTTGATATATAGGAAAGGACACCTACGTCAAATTCAAGCAGTGCCAAGCCTAAGTTGTATGTTGTAAAAAGGTCATTGCCCCCCAAAAAGTTCATTAAATTTTGACGATGGATTATTTTATTTATCCATGCGTTTATTTTATGAAAAAAACGTCTGAATCGTAAGTTAATTTTGTTAAGATTACTCAATTTTAAGAAGCAATGGATTTCATTTCAAAAAATACAAAAGGAACAAATAAATTTCGATCGGATCATTTAATAATAATAATTTTATATCTTCTTAACTCATATATTAATAATTTTTTAATTATTAAATAAAATAAATATTAAATATTTTTTATATTTTTAAAAATATTAAATATTTTAATTTTTATTTAATATTTATTTTATTAAATATTAAAAGTATTATTAATAAAATATTTTAACAAAATATATCATTACTCTGCTATATTACTAAATTAAATTGTCAAATCTAATTTGTTAAAAGTGGGGTTGACCCAAAACCGGTGCCCGGTATACAATTCAAAGATGATAAGGAGATGAATGATATGTGTGCATAATTATAATTATATTCAAAGCTGTCAATTCAAAGATGATAAGGAGCTGAATGATATGTGCCCGTAATTATAATTATATTCAAAGCGGTGGTGACACTAAAATGCATGTGACAACCACTTTTGCCCAAAAAAAGGTTGAAAATAATTATTTATGGGCTGAATTCAATTAAAAAAAGAGTTAAAAAATAGAGGAAGGATTATTAATTTAACAATGTTATTGCACACTGTTTTTTGTGGTTTAAATTAAATTGTACACTTTTCTTTAACATTTAGTAACCAATATTTCTCTTGTTAATAATAAATTACAAAAGTTTTGAATATATATGGAATAATAAAAACTATCAAACGAAATATAAGTTACTAATTTTTATGAATAAGTTGAAAATCTATACTAAAACAGTGATTAACTAAACACTTAGTGCATGTTTGAAAGGGTATTTACATTATCTAAACGAGTTTTTGAAGATTAAAATGAGTTTTTATTTATTTTTTATCTTATTTATTTTAAGATTTATATTAATTCTTAAAGGTGATTCTAATATTAAAAATTTGTTTGATTGAAAATAACTATTTCTTATATTTATATTAAATGTAATTTTTTTTATTAAATATAAATCACTTAACTTAAACTTACTTATGATAAAAATTAAATTTATCAAAAACTAAGTTTGCAAAATTATATACAAACACATTCTTATTGGATGATGTTAAATAAATGAAATTTAACACAAAAAAATCACATTTATTTTTGTATGTATATATATATATATATATATATTTATTGATTAATCTCAAATCAAAACTTATATATAGTTTTACATAAAGAAGTTACATATGATTTAATAAATTTATACATTTATTTTTTTATCCATTTTAAATATTATTTATCTAAAATTATTATCCTACAAAGTTTGTAATCAATTAATTATCTCATTTCATAAGTTACAATAAAAAGCAGATAAAAAGAAAGCAGAAATAGGGTTGAAGTTGAATAAAAGGAGAGGAAAAAACATTGGCCAAAAAGAAAGGAGGGCGTGGCGCCTGGGAGGACGTGCAATGAGGACCAGCGATAACGGTACCACACGGATTGAGACAATTTTTTATTTTTCAAAAAAATAAAAATCTTGAGAAATTACTGGTTCATTTAACTGGGATAGGGAATTCTCAGAAACACCGCCACCCGCCACCTGCCACCCGCCACTGACCACCACCACGCGCCACCGGGAGTCTCAGAAAAACCACCAACACCACCCCAATCGTAGATCCCGTCCGTAGCTCACCTCGAACCCTTTTTGCAATGGAATTTTCTGGCAACCCATGACCATCTTTCTTAGCCCCCAGCTGCCTGACACCGTTCCGGTGAACTGGCTCGTCGCCATGGGTCTTGATGAAGTCAATATGAAATCAGAAAGCAAAGAATACCTCGACACAACAGACCGCGACAGGGTTTCCCAGACAAGGATTCCGACAATCTCCGACGAGAACAACCCCAACGGAATTTGGTGCCCATCCGGCGCTGGTTGGAATCTTGTTAGCGGCGCGTCTGGTTCAACTTCAAGGGTCTTGGAAGAGCTTCGGTGTCGGCTTGAACAGGGAAGTACCCGCTGCTTCTTCCATTTTGTGGAATGGAACCTGAAACGAGCTGGGATGACCACGGCAGCTGGAGGAGTACAAGAAAAGGACAGAGGCGAAGACCCCCACTGAGGTCGAAGAATTTCGGCTCTGTGAAGCTCTGGAACCACCTGAACATGCCTTTTCATATGCTCATGGAGATGGTGCGCCGAAGATTCACTGTTTCCCCGTCCCCGGTGGTCTTCCTTCCGCCGGTCACTGCATCCTTTGTGACTCCACAACCCGGGTGGACGCCTGCCTCTTCTGGATTAAACCCTGTGATCGGTGTTGAAATTGAGGGACCCATGGAAGCAGCGCCAAAACCAAACCAAGGATTGTTCTCCGTCTTTGCGGAGAAACCCAAGATCTACTCGGCAGATTTCAGTGAAGAAGTTAAAGCGGTATGTGTGAATCTCATTGGGAATTGATCAATAAGCTCCTTCTAGTGTAGTGTGCCTATGAATATATGATTGATTACAATATCAGAAATAGTGATGATCCTTGTTATTGGTTCTTTGCATATTCAGGAGAGTGCTGCGGCTGCCGCGGCGGCTGAGGCTGAGGGCAGCGGTGGAAAACGGAAGGCGGGAGCTGATTTGGGTGAACCCTCAGTGCTCGAAAAGAAAAAGGGTCGCACTGATTCTGCAGAGGTTTCCTCTTCCGAAATCTCCCCATGATTCTGGGGAAGGAAACCCCTTAGCTAGCTGCTAGATTGCTAAAATTAAGAATGCGGTTACAGGAATCTGATTTATGGTGTGGTTTTTACTATTTTGGTTTTATAGGGTTGGGATTGACAGTATGCTTCTGAACCTCGCTCTCTGCTTTTACTCGTACATCATGATTGGGGAAAACTGTTTCTGGCACAGACATCCACAATCACATGTTTTATCCATCCGTTCAAAAAAGTTGTTCAAACTATATGGTTGCAGTATTATTGTTTGTCTGTTGTGGAATAACATTATAGTGTCACTTCTTGTGCATTAAATGCTGTTGGCTTTCTGGCTAATATTTTCCATTCTGTGTGATGTTATTGCCATATAGCATATGCATAGTTACCATATAGGTAAGAGCAAGCGACCAATTGGGTGCCCGGAAAACTTGGAAGTGGATTTTCTCTATAGTAGACGGGGCCTTGTGGCTCCATCCGTTTCCGGAAGTTACCAGTCTGGCAAGTTCTCCTTCCCTACCTTGGATAACCCTTCTTTTAAATCAGTGTTTCCTAGATCCTTACAAAATGATGTCTTCATCGTTATTATCAACATATGTCTTTGTCCAGAATCCACAACTAGTTCCATCTTTCTATTTTTGTGTTTGGTATTATTTATAGCTTGCTCTTATTTAGTGATTCAGTTAGTACCGACGTTGCCAGCCAAAGCACCATAAGCTGTCTGGGTAGTTGCTTGTCTAGTATAAATGACACTGCTTGGTATATATAATTTTAGGTCCTGATATTCCCTTCTGATGTTTCTGCAAAATGATTGAAGTTATACCATATATATGATATAGAGTTGTATGTCTGTTAACTTAACTGTACATATTGGCTGCTATTTGCTGTGCAGTAGGTTTAATTGGCTGCTATTTGCTATGCAGGAGATTTAGTTGGCTTTATTGCCACTTACTCTTTATGCCATTCTCTAAGTTCTTGTGCTGTTCTGTTTTATTTTCTTCTTGATATCTCTGTGACTCTACATTTCTACCTAGGTTTAGGGAAAGCCATTATTACGTCCTTTAAAAAGTTAGGAATTAAGTGATTTTCACCAATGCAAAAACTGAGAGTTTGGTTCTCTCGGCGACTCCATTCTTTCAGAGGTCTCTTCTCTTCTCTTCTCCTATAATAGCACCATATTATTGCTGCACCACTGAACTCATGGTCATGGGATTTTGCTTTATCCTAATGATGCCTTCATCATGTTAATTATAACGGTCTTTTCCTACAATCCATAACTGGTAGTCCTTTCTTTCTGTTTTGTCTGGTACAATCTGTGTCATATATCCTATATTCTCTATAGTCTATAAATAGATTGCTACCAATTTTGATTCTGGAAATCAACACACACACACACACACACATATATATATATTGGCTGTTATGTTTGTCCTTAAATAGTAGTGGTACTGCTTGACTAGGATTTCGATCAGCATTGATTTCCAAAACCACCTCACTTGATCTTACCTTCACAAGTTGAATTTCACACTCACTTTTTCAGTTCCTGTTTATTCCAAGGGTAAATTTGACCCTTACCATGTTTGATCTTGAGAATAGGTCTTAACACTCTCAATCACATAGTTCGCCTAGAAAAATGATTACATGCTTCTTGGCCAGTCGCAAGATCAGAAAACACAATGGCTGCATGTGTTAATTTAATTACCTGAGAAGTTACGGGTTCAGATCTTATCTATCATATGCGGTGTGGACACAATGAATGTGAAAATGCTGAGCTTAAACTTGAGCTTTGATATATTCTTCGCCATATTGCCTTTGTTTCTCTTGATTCAAACCACCAATTAATGTATGTGACAAAGTGCATCTAGCCACTTAAAACTCTTCTATCCCCAACATATTACAGGCATGTCTAGCTAGCCCTGAAGCTTGATTAGTCTTCCCAACCAATTACACACACTTTCATTGACTCTAGGCGATCTAAGTATATTTCTTTATGTAGAAATCGCTGTGGAAGTGAACTCTATTATACAGTTTGTTTTAATCAACTAATCAAGCACCAATCCTCCAAAGATTAGGACATTTTATGATAGACGACTCAAATATTAAAATTAATTAATGAAAAATCCTTAATCCTCGGCTAACTCGTTACATGACATATATTGAAAGACATCTAAATCTGGTACTCTGAAGATGCCACCTCATCACATTAATGCGCACTCGTGTTTTTGAATGTAAATCAATATGTTTTTCTTTTCTCAAACAAACAATCTTATTTACTTAATATTTTACTTAGACCGAAGATGTTTTCTGCAGCGTTCTTAATTAGAATGTGATATCATGAAATTGAGTATGGTTGGTTCGATTTTGTTATTTATGTGTGTGTGTGTGTGTGTTAAAGAGAGAGAGAGAGAGAGAGAAAATGAACATAGTTTCCTTTACACGCTACCACTCATCCACTCTCACTCTCTTTCATTTCCTTTTTAATTAGGAGGGGCTATACTCCCTATCTTCTCATTCCTTATTACTTTACCATTCATTTGATAAAGCTAAATTACTAATTCATTTAGTTAGCAGTCAATCTTGAACAAGTATTATTATTATTATTATTATCATTATTATTATTATTATTATTATTATTATCATTATTATTATTATTTCCTTTGCATAAAAGAAATTTTTCATCATAAGAGCAGAGTCGAAAAGTACGCTGATATATAGGATAAGAGTGATATGAACACTAGAGGAAAAAAATAAAATAAAATAAAATAAATATAAGAGAGAAAGTTTAAAAGTTTGAACAAAACAAAGCTTGCAGCACTCCTTTTGCATATTAAACAAAAGAACTTCTTTGGGCTTAAGCAAAATAGTAAAGCCGAAAAGACAAATTTATCTCATATATACAAGGTGACTAGTGAAAAACTAAATAAATTATTCTGTTTCTTCCGTTGGTTAAGTTGTGATCTAGGAGTAAATTTTGTATATTTTAATTAATTAAATCTATTGGTTGTCTTGTTGTTACCATATCATATGTAATTTCATATGTACATCTCTCACATTAATACAATCTAACTTTTCTTCCATCTTTTCTCTTCCTTTCTTCAACAAAGGGCATACATATATTTTTAAATGTTTTGGTACTTTTTAATTAGAGTAATATTAAATTGCACTTATGCACCTCTCTCACATGTATTTCTAGTATTTATTTATCAGCTGAATTTAATTAATTGACAAAATTTAATTCTTTAAATAAATATGTGTGAAGCAGTCATCAAGTCATTAAGACAAATTCACCCACCAACAATAACAAAATTTGCTGAAAAGTCTACGCAAAAAATAAGCAACATGGACCGTGCGAGAACAAATTACTAGGGATCGCAGAATTAGGTCGGCACATTATTCACATCGTGTCACAAATTATTAAATGGACTTTCTTTTGTTAAGTAGTGGAAAATCACAGGAAAGGTCTTTGACCAAATAATTGTGGCAATTATTCAAAAAAGGCTCATCAAAGCTTAGAAACCTTATTGATTTTCATTTTATGGTTAGAGTTTGAAGTGCTGATTAAGATCTCTAATTAAGTGAGCTAAGACTTTTTAACTTTTTGGATGTTTCTTCTTTTTTCTTTTTCTTATGTGAACTTTTGGAAAATAGTTAACATGAAGCATGGAGTATATATATAGAATATAGAAAAAGCAGTTATAGGAGAAGAGCCACCTTATAAGTTATACTTTTAATTTTGGGTTTAATTAAGTTTTGTTTTTTCTTGAGGGATTTGGATGAAATTCGGTTGCAAATTTACTTAGCACCAGTTTCTCTAGGCTTTTTGTCGCCTTTCGAAAATGTTGGTAGAAAGAAATTTGAGGAAAAAAAAAAGAGAGAAAAGTGACTGATGTATTTGACTTGAAGTCCAATAGATTTCTTGCCCCTCCACCCATATCATTATTACTAATGCTTTGTTTGATATTTTAACAGCTTTTCTTTTATTTGTCTGTACATAACAAGCCATAAATTAGGACCCCAAATGGGTGTAGGATCCACACACCCATACATACATACATGTGTGTGTGTGTGTGTGTGTGAGCCTTAAGAATTTGCTTGCACCACTCACCACTCAGTCACTAATTAGCTCGGGTGCGTAAGCATCATGTTATGCTCACCAAATCAAAGTAAATTACATTACATTTCAATTTTCCTACTTTCATTTTGTCATTTTCTCTACTCAGCATCTTGGATCCCGTGCTGCTGTTCTTTTTCATTAAATTTGATGGGTTTTTTTTTTTTTTTGATATATAGGAAAGGACACCTACGTCAAATTCAAGCAGTGCCAAAGCCTAAGTTGTATGTTGTAAAAAGGTCATTGCCCCCAAAAAGTTCATTAAATTTTGACGATGGATTATTTTATTTGTCCATGCGTTTATATTATGAAAAAACGTCTGAATCATAAGTTAAATTTGTTAAGATTACCCAATTTTAAGAAGCAATGGATTTCATTTCAAAAAAAACAAAAAAAAAATAAATAGATTTCGATCATATCATTTGGTAAGAATAATTTTATATCTTCTTAATTCATATATTAACAATTTTTTTAATTATTGAATAAAATAAATATTAAATATTTTTTATATTTTTAAAATATTAAATATTTTTATTTTTTATTTAATATTGGTTTTATTAAATATTAAAAGTATTATTAATAAAAATATTTTAACAAAATATATCATTACCTGCTATATTACTAAATTAAATTGTCAAATCTAATTTGTTAAAAGTGGGTTGACCCAAAACCGGTGCCCGGTATACAATTCAAAGATGATAAGGAGCTGAATGATATGTGGAAGATGATAAGGAGCTGAATGATATGTGCGGTAATTATAATTATATTCAAAGCGGTGGTGCCACTAAAATGCATGTGACAACCACTTTTATCCAAAAAAAAAAGGTTGAAAAGAATTATTTATGGGCTGAATTCAATTAAAAAAAGAGTTAAAAAATAGAGAAAGGATTATTAATTTAACAATGTTATTGCACACTGTTTTTGTGGTTTAAATTAAATTGTACACTTTTCTTTAACATTTAGTAACCAATATTTCTCTTGTTAATAATAAATTACAAAAGTTTTGAATATATATGGAATAATAAAGACTATCAAACGAAATATAAGTTACTAATTTTTATGAATAAGTTGAAAATCTATCCTAAAACAGTGATTGACTAAAAACTTAGTGCATATTTGAAAGGACGTTTGCATTATCTAAATGAACTTTTGAAGATAAAAATAATTTTTTATTTATTTTTTATCTTATTTATTTTAATATTTATATTAATTCTTAAAGGTGATTCTAATCTTAAAAGTTTACAAAATTATATACAAACACATTCTTATTGGATGATGTTAAATAAATAAAATTTTACACAAAAAAATCACATTTATTTTTGTGTGTGTGTGTGTGTGTATATATATATATATATATATATATAATTTATTGATTAATCTCAAATAAAAATTTATATATATTTTACATAAAGAAGTTACATATGATTTAATAAATTTATACATTTGTTTTTTTTATCTATTTTAAATATTATTTATCTAAAATTATTATCCTACAAAATTTGTAATCAATTAATTATCTCATTTCATATGTTACAATAAAAAAGAAGATAAAAAGAAAGCAGAAATAGGGTTGAAGTTGAATAAAAGGAAAGGAAAAAACATTGGCCAAAAAGAAAGGAGGGCGTGGTGCTGGGAACACGTGCAATGAGGAACCAGCAATAACGTTACCTCACGGGTTGAGACAATTTTTTATTTTTCAAAAAAAATAAAAATCTTGAGAAATTACTGGTTCATTTAACTGGGACAGGGAATTCTCAGAAACACCGCCACCCGCCACTGACCACCACCCCGCGCCACCGGGAGTCTCAGAAAAACCACCAACACCACCCGAATCGTAGATCCCGTCCGTAGCT